>CAOLHI010001351.1:452500-862106 GCA_948474755.1 Ctenosaura bakeri | reverse complement strand
CACTCTGGAACATGGAAAAAAAGTACCTCTTCAAAGTACTCTCCACGGCTTCCGCCTCTTTCATTGGGAGGCTGATGTTCTCCTCCTCACTCATATGGGTGAGCCCCTCCTCTTCCTTCAGGTCGCTGTGTCCCCGGGAAGAATCCTCTGCTCCCACACAGCCCTGGCAAGAAAAAGAAGGACGGCTGGATGGTCTTCTACCAAAAGTCTGTGTCCTCTCCTGCAATCCCAGCCCTTTCCTCCCCAGAGCTGCTTTGCATAGGTAAAGGGAGGATTCTTTGCCTCCTGGCCACAGAATGTGGACCATTCGTGGGAGGTGAGGCAAAGGGAGAAAGTAAAAAGATGAGACCCTCTTTTCTTACCCCTGATGAAGGAAGTTTTTCCACTGTGTATGTTCCACGGGGGGGCTCCACTGAAATGCTGGCTTCCTGAGGCTCTGCAGAACTGCAATGGGGCAGGAAAAGGCAAAGAAATGTCAGAGCCTCAAAGAATTCATCTCACCGGATGAGACCAAGAGCAGAGCGGCTCCTCCGAAAGCACGAGAATGGGCCTGCCCTCTTTGGGGCTGGAAACGGAGCAAAACTCATTTGGACAGCTGCCCTGAAAGCTCCCTGCCTAAGGGTAAAATTTTGGGGGACAGGTCTCTTCACCGTCATTGGTTGTTCTATACTCCAAACCACCAGGCTCCACACACTCTGGAACATGGAAAAAAAGTACCTCTCCAAAATACTCTCCACGACTTCCGCCTCTTTCATTGGGAGGTTGATGTTCTCCCCCTCACTCATATGGGTGAGCCTCTCCTCTTCCTTCAGGTCTCTGCATCCCCAGGAAGAATCCCCTGCTCCCACGCAGCCCTGGCAAGAAAAAGAAGTACAGCTGGACGGTCTTCTACCAAAAGTCTTTGTCCTCCCCTGCAATCCCGGCCCTTTCCTCCCCAGAGCTGCTTTGCATAGGTAGAGGAAGGATTCTTTGCCTCCTGGCCACAGAATGTGGACCATTTGTGGGAGGTGAGGCAAAGGGAGAAAGTAAAAAGACGAGACCCTCCTTTCTTACCCCTGATGAAGGAAGTTCTTTCACATGGGGGGACTCCACTGAAATGCTGGCTTCCTGAGGCTCTGCAGAACTGCAGTGGGGCAGGAAAAGGCAAAGAAATGTCAGAGCCTCAAAGAATTCATCTGACCGGATGAGACCAGAGGGATGGTCTAGGAAGTCCCTGGGGGGCCACGAGGGCCTCCATTTCCTTCACTCAACTGCACTGACTCCAGACAGCTGGGCTGAAAACTCTCAGTGATGACTTGGAGGTCACAGTGCAAAGACAGACCCTCCCTTTCACTCCTGCAAACCCCACCATCTCTATTTTGGCTGGCTGTCTTCCCTGGGTGAAGGGACATGAAGGTGTCCTGTGGGGAGGGAGGGGGAGGCCCTGCCCTGGAAGGGAATAGGGGGCTGGAGGGGGCTTACTTTGGAGGGGCCTCGGAAACCTCCTCTTGGTCGCGGTTCTTGCAGCAGAAGAGGGGGAACCTCTTCCACAGCTTCTGCAAAGGAGATAAATGGGGAACCTCTCAGAGGAAGAGGAGGGCTGGCTGGCCTCCTAGTCCCTGGATGCCCCAAAGGGGCCTGAAAGGAGGAAGGGGGTCCAAACCAGCAAGAAGATGGACCCTCCCACACACACAGTGGCCACACACAGTACCCAGTCTGTTGGGGGCATGTATAGAAATGTACCGAAATACATGCTATTTGTAAGTTGTTTTCCGCCTCGATCCATATGGAGAGGCGGATACAAATAATAATAATAATAATAATAATAAAAAATCTCATCCTCCCCCAACTCTCTCTGTGGCCAGCAGCAAAGAGAGCGTGACCCCTTACCCTGAACCGTCTCAAGAGGGCCATCACTGTAAGAATACAACAACCCAGTCACAGGCAGCCGAAAGTGGCAGGAGCAACCCACAAGCAGCATCCAGTCACAGCCACTGCCAGTAACGCAATGGCTAGTTTCAGTTGGGCTCACAAACTTCCCATCTCCAGGGCAACCATGGAAGGAAACAGTGGCCCGGAATTCTTGCAGAAAGAACCTTTCTGACAGTTAAAAAAAAAAAGCATGGAAGCTACATCTGTATAGATGTGGAGGCTACATGGGGGAGTTTAGCTACAAGGGGGTAAATGATTAAACCTAGGGATGGGCCAACCAAGCCTGCAAATCCTCAAATCCTCAAATCCTTGGCAAGGATTCCAGATTCGCAAATCCAAATCCCTGTGCAAAAATAGGTGAAACGAATCTTTCAAATCCACCAACCAAAAATAGGGGGTTTTTTAAGTTCGATTTTAGAAAGATTTTAAAAAGTTTAAAAAGTTTTTTTTAACAATTACTTTTTAAACCCTTTTTTAAAAAACAATTTGAAAGGTTTGAGATTTGTGGATTCAAGAACCTTCCAGGGATTCAGATATGGATTCGGATTTGGAAAATTCTCGATTTGTCCCATCCTTAATTAAACCCTTCGCTAAGAAATTAAGAAAAATGACTAGTTAATAGATTTGCAGGTCCAGGGTTATGGATATAGGTCAAAATATAGCTTTGAGTTTATCTGTTCTATCTGAGCATTCTATATGAATGATTAAGGACACAGTACGATGGAATATTAAAATATTATAATGGAATATTTGGATCAATTGAGACAAATGTGCAATTAAAGAAAATAAGCCAGGAGCTGAAGCAGAATAAAAATCCCAGAGATAAAGTTCACAAATATGAACAAAAATAAAAATCAGTAGAGAAACATGTGAGATTTTCAAAGAAAAAAATCACTTAAAAAAAGTAAGGGGAAAAATGGACAATTTATAAGATCTTAAGAACTAGTCTTTGGAACAGTAGCTTTAAGAAAAACCAAGGGAGGTAGGGTTCTATGGGGAAAATTTTCTTAAAATAATTTATTGTTGATAAGTGCTATATCTGAAATCACCAACTAGAGCAAGCAAAGAAAATAAGGGAAGATCCCTTTGGTTATATTGTATGTGTTTTAATAAGAAAATGTGGACTGTCTTTGGAATTATTTTTGTCCTTTATGAGATAATAAAAAGAAATAATTGTATAGTTCATTAAATTGGTATAATTTTGTAGTATGCTTTTTGAGGGGGGTGTGTGTAGGATTTTGCTTCTCTTTGTGATGTATGGTTTTCTTACTCTTTTTTCTGTTTTCTTCTTTTCTTTCCTCATCTATTATTATTATGTTGGTCTATTTCCTAATAAAAAGATTGTAATCTTTTTATTAGGAAATAGACCAACATAATAACATTACGTTTTGTGTGTGTGTGTGTGTGTGTGTGTGTGTGTCTGTCTCTCTCTCTCCCTGGTTATTTGTGTATGTATGTGGGTGAAAGAAAGCCAATGAGAAAGCATTCCTCCAAAACAATAAAAAAAATCCACAATCCTCGGGGGTAGGGGGGTGGGAAATCCCAGTGAAAAATTATTTAGCAATTATGGGCCATTTCCACCCTACGCTTTTCTAGGGCTATCATTCCACTTTCAACCTCCTGTGGAATTCCTCC
Organism: Ctenosaura bakeri; assembly: GCA_948474755.1. Taxonomy (NCBI): domain Eukaryota; kingdom Metazoa; phylum Chordata; class Lepidosauria; order Squamata; family Iguanidae; genus Ctenosaura; species Ctenosaura bakeri. Next base: position 858,560 of record CAOLHI010001351.1, on the reverse strand, counting down.
CTAAACTGCAACCCCAGGATTTCATAGGAAAGTGGAATAATAGCACTATAACAGGCTAGTGCAGAAATGGCCTTGTTTCCCTATTCCTTGGAAAAGAGAGAAAGAGATTTGTATCTAACAGTTTATACTTTTGGTCAAGTTTTCGTTTCCCTCTGTAACATGTTGTTTGTTCTGTTTTCTTTCCCCTTTCCTCCTTAATCTTGCAATCTAATAATATACAAGGGTTGTGTGAACGTGTGATATTTCTCCTGTTTTAATACTACTACCTATTGATACATAAATGCTAACAGAACATAAGATAATAGATATAAGTGTCTTCTCAAATATATAATATGTGACTGCCTTGAATATTTATATAGAATATGTGAAGGCCTTGGAGATAGATAGATATATTCCATTGACACTAATTGTATTTTTTAGCTTTTTAAAAAAATATTCCAAATTTTCAGCTTCTAGATTTTATGTAGATCTGGACAAACTTTGTACTCAAGTCTGTTTGCCTTTTTATCCTCCATTTGTGCTTCCTTTTCCTGGGGGCTATGTGCAAGACCTGAGCATGGTCTTGGGGCTCATGGAGGTCTCTCTTTCATAGGACTGCCATACATGGAAGCAAATAGCATTAAATTCCCCTCTGTGGCAGCCAGTGCCTCACATGCTGGTGGGGCCATGAACCTGCTCTGAGCTTTAATGTGAGCTTTAAACTAACTCTCCAAAATGCTGAAGCCCTGTTTCTGGAACAATATAGATACCTTGGTTAGATCATACTAAAAATAAATAAATAAATTAAATAAATAAATAAATAAATAAATATAAAAGTAAAAATAGATTAGACTTGCTTCCCTACTGACATGGGAGCATATCACCAATGTACCTGGTTGAATTTGAGTCCATCCCTGGATGGTCTACAGTGAGATGCTCTTCAGATGACTCCACAACTTTCAAATGAATCTAGCCTTAAGTCTCTAAAATCTTACCTTATTTGTGACACGCTACTTAGCTTTCCAAAACCCAGTAAAAGGTCATGGGTACCACTTAAAAGCACAGGGTGGGCAAATTGTGCCCCATAGACTGCATATAGTCCCTGGATCCCACATTTGTGGCCTCGGAAGCCCCCTCCTAATCATCCAAGGCCCCCAATTAAAAACATCAGCCCGGACGGTTTGGCTTTTTCATCCTCAAACCATGCAGAAAGCCCCCACCCATGTGTGAAAAGATTACAAACACCACACCACCCCAACTAGCACCCCGTGGCTGAGTATTTCTTTTTTCCTCTGGAGTCCCTCTTAAAATGGAGATGGGAAGTGACAGGACATTTTGAGCGGCACTCCAGAGGATAACAGAGGTGGTAGTCTTTGCTGCGCCAGGGGGTACAACCTGGGGAGGAATTGCACTGTGGCTCCCATGCAATTGCCTGTCCCTACTTAAAAGTATGTGTTGATTTTTTTTAGAAGAGAAGATGGTCAAAATGGAAAAGAAGGTATTCATAATCTGCCTTGCAGTAGCTGTGTGACGTGAAGCCCAGTAGGATGGAAGGTGCCGAAAGGCCTCTGAGCAAATCCTTGCAGACAGGGGTCTGTGGTCTCCAAACAGAGGGCATCTGCCCTGTGGAGTCTTCCATCTCTTCTTGCCTACAATCTATCTCCAGCCCAAAGTGTGGGTGCAGAGGGGACAGCAAATGTGTTAGCCATTGGGTTTGAGGCAGGGTTGAGGTCTGCTCAGCAGCCTGACCCTTGGTTCGTAGGAAAAGTTATTAAAAAATTGTAGAAGTGGCTTGGTTTGTGTTCATCTTCTTGATAGACTTGGGGTGGTTTCATGAAGAGTGTCATTGTGTCATTGTGCAATTATAGCTTATGTTTTTTTAAAAAAAACACTAGTCATGGAGCTAGAAGCAGAGCAAACGTGGTATAAATGATATTGGATTTCAAGGACTACAAAGCAAACACTGAAGCCTCTGTGATGGCAATGGTTGACAGAATGCATTGCTATTCCCCTGTCTTTCCAAGCACAGAAGAAATGATTTTCAAGTGGAATGGCTCAAAATAACTGATTGGTGTGATGAGCATCTTAGTCCAGTTTGTGATTTCCACATCACTGGGGGTGCTTTACTCCCGTTAAGCTTCAGTCCAAACTTTAAAAGGACTATCGAACATTTCGAACCTATTTTGTGGATAAGGGTCAGCACCTTGAATGTCTCCTAAAGCCTGGAATAGATTCACTGCCCTATTGATATGGAAGAAGAGAACATATAATCTTCTCATATGTCATAGAATCACAAAGAAACCCTCTTGAGGGTGGGTTAAAATGTTGCAGCTGTTGCTGGAAAATGCGTGAATATTGTGTAGAACCACAGAAATATTTGTTTGATTTATGTCTCTCTTTCTTTCAGTATGGGACCCAAGGTGGCTTACAATGTAATTCTAGAACAAAATAGCTAAATATTTATTTATTTATTTATTTATTTATTTGTATCCCGCCTCTCCATATGGATCGAGGCGGCGAACAACTTACAAATAGCATGTATTTCGAAACATTTCTATCCATGCCCCCAACAAGCTGGGTACTCAGGGTATGATGTAAAAGTTTAAAAGGCATTAAAGAATCAATTCAATTAATACATTAGTTTAAAACATATTCAAAACTTATTGCATATTAAAAAAACGCACACCCATGCCACATTCTTCAATCCCAACCAATTAAAGGTGAAGACCAGTTTAAATCAGGAGGTCCTTGTCATTTGGAGACATTAAAAAATATTACAGTCTTCCAAGACATTTGCCTTGTTAAGAGGAGCCCGTTATCACTACAGTAGGACCTTCTCTTTGGTAGATGTTGTTGGGATTTTCCCCATTTTGACCAGCAGGCGGAAGTAACACCTCACAGATGGAAAGAACACCTTCAGACATACTGGACAGAGGATGAAGAGCACTGGTTTTCTCCAGGTCAGGCAGGTGTACCTAGTTTGCATGTTGGCCCTCTTTGGAAGTTGAAGTTTCCATGCTGCTGCTTTAATTGGCATAGAAGAAAGTAAAGTCAGATACCACTGCAGTCCTTACTGCTGTTTATACCCTTTCTGGTTCCCAAAACACAAGGTGGCAACTATTTCTTCAATTTTTTTGAAAGTATGTTGTGTTTGGGGTATTGTGTATTTTTTTATTTTGCTGATGTGTGCCACTCTGGATATAAATAATTGCAAACAAACAGACAATAAAGGATGGTTTTATCTGGTCTCTACAAGTTGTTTCTGTCAGCTGTCTAGCAATGTACCTCCTGACATTTCACAGGTCAAAATAAGGACACATGAGGCCAAGCAACATCAGAGTGCAGGCAATGTTGTTTGTTGTTGTTGAGTGCCTTCAAGTTGTTTCCCCAGGGTTGTCATCCAACAGTCAAAACCACTAGACCAGTGGTTCTCAACCTTTGGTTTGCGACCCCTTTGGGGGTCGAACGACCCTTTCACAGGGGTCGCCTAAGACCATCGGAAAACACATATTTACGATGGTCTTAGGAACCGAGACACCTAGCCTAGAGCTTGCTGTTGGACTATGCAGTAATTCTCACTAGCTTTAGGCACCAGAATGGTGGAAAATAGACTTTTAACAACATTCTGGGGAACCATGTCCTTTCTGTCCTTGCTTCAAGCCCTTCTCAGGTTGAGCTTCTGACGCTCCCCCAAGTAGCAATGAAAATAATTTTATGATTGGGGGTCACCACAACATGAGGAACTGTGTTAAGGGGTCGCGGCATTAGGAAGGTTGAGAACCACTGCACTAGACCATGCTGGCTCTCGTGGTCAACATGGCAAAGGCTATTAATAAGAAAGCAGAGATATGCTGAAAGAGGCTGCAATGGTTTTCTTTTTCTTGAATCTGCAGGGAATCTGCCCCCTCCCCTCCTCTCCTCTCCTCTCCTCTCCTCTCCTCTCCTCTCCTCTCCCTTACTGTGCTAAATGAAAGCGAACTTCTTTTGCATTTTGAACTTAGCTTGTGCAATAATGGGGCTTCCCATTATCTAGACTTGGCTGAAGGGGGAGACTTCCCTCTTCAGGTAAACCAAGGGTTAATGAGGTGTTGGGATTAGGTTACACTGTACTGTGGGTCAGCCTCACAGGTCATGGGAGGGGGGAGAATTGCCCAATCAAAGGAAAAGAGGTGAGCATCTTCCAAGATGCTTCCAGATGCTTCAAAGGAGAAGTTATAAAAATCCTTGAGAGGCCATGTGGCCGAGAGACAACAAAGGAACCTCCTGGAGATGAGATCTGTGCCAGTCGTAGGCTGCAGGCACCAGGGCCCTTTTCACACGGGCTTTCTCTCGTGAAATAGCCCAGTGAGCCTCGCGGGAGTGGGAGCGTCGCTCTGCACAACGCACTCCCACTTCTGCGGCGCTCACGGGGCTGAAGCGGCGTGAGCGCAGATTTTTTTATTTTCAGCTTGAAGCGAAAATAAACGGCGCTCGCGCAAGGCTCCCAGCGGCATCCTGCACTTACCGGAGTGCGGAGCGCAGTCGCAGGTGGGCCCGTTGCGCTTCCTCCCCACTTCCGCCCCCCGCGGCGCCTACAGCTCCCAGGGGGCGCTGCGGAAGCTGGAGGCGTGACTGAAGAGCGCCTGTCGCGCAAGAAGACTCCACGTGCGGTAAGGAGGAGGGGGGAAGCGGTGGCGTTTCGGGAGAGGGTTCTTGCGTGAGCCGCCCTCCTCCGTCACGCAAGCGCCGGCGCTGCAAAAAGGGCCCAGGCCTCGCCTCCTGGCTTCACTCTTCTCTTAGACCATCTAAGCCTGTGGACCCAAATGTGAGTAGCTAGAACTAGGTATCTAGTCACGTTAGGGGCTGTTTATTATTTTGGAGGTTGGCTGATCTAAAGAATGTACCTGTGTTTTTGTAACTACTTGTAACTTAAGCGTACCTGGGAGGGGGGAGCTTCTCATGTGTATTATTGTCTTGTTTAATTGCATGCCTTGAAATAAATGCTTTTCTGTAAAACCTCTGTTTCCTCTCCATTTCCACGCCATTCTTCGACACACGATGCCAGCTGCGCTCCTTCCTGGACTTGGAACACCTAAAAACAGTGGTGCATGCGCTGGTAACTTCACGGCTTGACTTCTGCAATGCACTCTACATAGGGCTACCCATGTGCTTAGTCCAGAAGCTTCAATTAATTCAGAACATGGCAGCCAGGTTGGTCACCAGATCTAAAACTGACCACATAACACCTATTCTGAAGTCTTTACATTGGCTGCCTATTGGTTTCTGGGCACAGTACAAGGTGTTGGTTCTTACCTTTAAAGCCCTTCATGGTTTGGGGCCAGCCTGCCTGCGGGATTGCCTTCTCCCATATAATCCACCCCGCACACTAAGGTCCTCTGGGAGGAATTTACTGCAGCCAGTCAGAACTAGGTTGGCTGCGGTTACCCAGAGGACCTTCTCTTCTGTTGCTCCCAAGTTATGGAATGGCCTGCAGGAGGAGACCCGGCACATTACCAGTCTTGACTGCTTTAAAAAAGCAGTCAAGACGGTTCTCTTCCGACAGGCCTTCCCAGACTAGTGTTCCACCGCCTCTCATCAATTGTCCTCTTGTTTTTAATTTTGTTTTTAATTTGTTTTTAATAATTAATATGTTTTAGGGGGATAGAAGGGTTGGTGGGTGGGGAGGATGGGGTACATTTTAATGTTTCAATGTATTTATATATTCCTGTAATGCCACCACGATCCACTGGGAGAGGCGGGATAGAAATAAATATTATTATTATTATTATTATTATTATTATTATTATTATTATTATTATTATTCTCTCACTCAGAAGGGAGAGGTGAGAGGGAAGGGAAGGTCTTTAAGCCTAGGAATTGTCAATCCACGGAGCAGGGTCCCACTGTCCTGTCCAGTTAATTCAGAATTCAGTGGGTGGTGGCAGCAAGAGAGAATTAGTGGGGGGATTTCCTGCTCCTTTCAAGGGTAGAAATCAGGCTTGGGGGGCTGGAAATAAGCTCAGTATGACACATCCCAACACTGTCGCTTGGTGAAGCTGCTGGCTATGAAGGGAGATTTGGGGGAACCATTCATGGGAATGGGGCCACCATCGGGAAGTTATCGTTTTAGTGAACGTGCAGCAGTCACGGGTCACTAACTCTTGGCCACCTCACTAGCTCCAGAGAAGGTGAAAATAAAGAAATAGATGAATGGAACAGGATGAATGCAATCTTGTTTATTAATCACCAAAGGAGGAGGAGGATAAGAAAACAGATAGGGAAGAGCATGGTCTCTCCTGGAGGGACGGAGAAGTGGATTAACAGAAGTCATGCTTGAGAAAAAGGGTTTGGCCCTTGGAGCCTTCCCAGCACCCAACCATCTGTGAGAAATGTTGGCATGGCCTCTCTGTGGAGATCTGCACAGAAAAAGAAATCCCATTTGCAGATGAATGCATTTGTGTTCTTATAGTCCTCTTCAATCCAGTCATTGACATCTATAAGGCAAAAGAGCAACTCTTTTAGTCCAAAACGAGGCGGAGGAAGATGGGCAGAGTCTGTCCCCTCGAATCATCTTAAATCATCTTGGAAGCAGATTCATAGGATAATGGCGGATATTCTACAAATAGACATGCCTTTAACACCACAATTTTATTTGTTAAATATGTTACACCAACTAGATAAAAAATATGTGAGATATGAAAGTATAATTTTGTATATGATATCTGCTGCTAGGATTGTGTATGCGAGACATTGGAAAAGAGAGGAAGCACCAACAATGCAAGAGTGGCTTCAAAAAGTTTTACAATTCATTATGTTAGAAGACCTCACTTATAATCTGAAAGACGAAAGGCAAGAGAAAAAAGCTAAAGATTTGAGGTTGATTAAAACTTTAATTGAGGAGAACTGGACTAAGATACGTAATGAGGAGGATAAATGATAAATTGTAAATGAATCTATTAATAATGAAAGATGTTCTTGATATACTGGAATCTAGCAATTTAATTGGGGCAAGTCTACAAAAAGATTATAGGTATTTACTGAGATCACAAAGAGAAAACTATTTAGGAGGTTCTAACAAGAGGTGGGGGGAAGTTAAAGTAGAGAAGGATGGAATATATGTAACTAGTTTTATAGGCTTTTTTTAAAAAAATATTGTGAAATTTACTATTGAGTAATCATTTGTTGTGAATATCAACTGCTTTTAATAAAAAAAAAAAAGAATTGTCTTAAATCAAGCTGTACTGGTGTAACGTGACTGTGTTGGTTGGCCAGCCCCAGGTACTAGTAGTTAGGGTAAGGGGGCCTTTCACACTACACAGTTATACTGCTATGATCCCACGTCAGCGGTCATGGTTCAGTCCTGTGGAATCCTGGGATCTACAGTTCAGAGAAGGACATTGAGAAATCTGCCAGAGCGCTCTGCAGCCTCCCAAGGAGGAGGTTAAAGTGGAATCCTAGGCCCTTTTCTCACGGGGTGCAGAAATCGTTCCGCTACGACCCAGGCAGGTTTTCCCTTAATCCCCACTAACACGGACTGAAATTTTAGGAGCGTTCTCACGGCTCCATAGAGAAAAGGCTTAGGCAGCATCAATGCATTCACACAGTATTACCATGGCCACTCCCATAGGTGTCCTTTCCCCGTCCTGTCTGGCAGTGATTGGCTGTGCTCAATTTTTAAAAGAAACACTCTGAGCGTCATCACGGACGTCAGTACGCACGCGTGTCCCCTTACATCCTCCAACGAACCCCACCCACCCTGTCCCACGCCTTTCTTTGGAGCCGCCGTGGAGACGTTTTCCCCCCTCTGTCTTTCTGCTTGCTTTCTGCTGTTTTGTGTATGGAGCACGAGCTGCTGACGAACATTGCTGGGGTGCTAGCCCCGCTAATGACGGTCCTTTCAGCCTTGATAGCAGCACTGGAAAGCACTGGGGGCGGTCTTGTCGCTTCTGCTGGCCACGCCTAAATCCCTCCCTCTCTTCATCCCCCGCACGAATCAGTACGCACCGTCGCTTTTTCACAAAACGACGAGCACGGATTGGAGGAAAAAAAACCACATTTCTTCTGGTTTTTTAAAAGTGCGCGCGAATGCTGGATGGTGGCTCCCCCGCGCGGATTGAGGTGAGAATCAAAAAAATTAAATGCGACCCGGTTCTCTCTAAGGTGAAAAAGGCCCCCGTTCGAGGTCGACCTGGGAAGATTTAATTACCCCGTGAGAAAAGGGCCCTAGCGCTACAATTCTGCAAGGTGAAAGGGCCCAAGGCCAGAGGAAGATTCAGGTCAGATCAGATCAAAGACCTCCCTAGCATGGCATCCTCTTCCTACAGGGGCTGTCAGGGGAGAAGGTCTCGGAAAATCTAGTGTATAAAGTCCTGGAACATTAAAGTAAAACTTTAAATTGTGAATTCATCTACTGGAAGGTTTTGGGAAGGAATACAAACTGACTAACTGAAGCTTAATTGAAGTTTGGATTTGGAAAAAGGAAAATAGGCTGGAATTTTATTTTGGCAGCTGGCTTGTGGCTCGGCAAGTCGGCGGATGTCCAAAACACAAAAGGCTCATAAAATAAAATCTAAACAGCCTGTTGTAGTTTGGGAGAGACAAAAACCCAAAAAACCGACAGATGAGAGAGTTTCTTAAGACTAATTCGAACTACGTCAAATGATCGTTTCATGTCTGACAGTAAAAAAGAATCCACCAAAGCATTAGAAATGGCCGCGAGACCTAAAACAAGCAAACAGTCAGAAGACACACACAGAGAGAGAAAGAGAGAGTCAAGCAGGAAATGGAGACATGAAACAATGGTTTCTACAGGCTTTGAGTCAGAAAAATGAAGTTACAACTACAATAACCATTAAAATAATACATGAGATTAATGAATCCATTCAGGAGACAACCAAAGAAATTAAAAAAGTGAATAAGAAAGTTGATACCCTGCAAGAAAAGCAAAACTCCCAACAAAAGGCAATATCAGAACTTACAGCTAGATTGGATCAGCAGGAATGGCGAATCTCCAAAATTGGAACTGCAGGAATAACATTCGCGTTCACTGTTTTCCAGAGACTTTGAATGAAACTGCAAGAAGTTTGAAGGAAGAAGTCCTGAAACGGCTGCAAAATACTGTTCCTCGGATGACTTGGGATGAGCAGGATGTTTAGTGTATTCATAGAGCAACAACAACAAAGACAGGCCTCAGTCCCAGAGATGTAATCATGAGAATATCAAGCTTTAATCAAAAGGATATTTTGATGAAAGCAATTAGAAAACTTCCAGGACCACTAAAATATGATGACACTACGATTGAAACCTTTAATGCTCTCTGCTGGGAGACGATTGGAGAAGAGGAGTCAAACCCTGTACCGCAGTTTTGCAGAGAGATGGAATAAAATACAGTTGGGGGTACCCTATTTTTCTGAAATTTCAGAGAGCAGGCAAGCAATATGGGATATATTCCCTCCAGCAGGGAACAGAGCTTCTGAAAGATCTGGATTTAATGCAGCAAGAAAAAGAGGGCAAAGCGAGCGTAGCTGAAGGCTGGAGGATCTAAGGAGATGTAGAGAAGACGAAAGAACAATAATACTGACAAGGAATGTGCGCATGTGTGTGTATGCACATATAAGTGTGTATGTACACACACATATGTAATGGGAAAAAAATAATAATAACAAAAACAATGGGGGGAAAAAAGGTTATATTAGAAGGGATATGTATAATAAACAAGTGGGAAGAAGAACCTGCTTCTTTGCTGGAGAACGTGGCTATCTCTTGTCCCCCATGGCTTGTTAAAGCCACGAGAGAGGTTTGGGTATTGATACCTTGGGGAAGGAAGGGGGAAAGCTGTTTATTTGGGTATGGGGAGGGGGGACAATGAGGGGGAGGGGGAGGGAGGGGGGATTGGGAGCACTACACAAAAGAGCCAATTAAGATTTAGGGAAGGACTTTGGAAATACGCAATATGGCTAATAAGTTGAAGATAACAACATTGAATGTTAAAGGTTTGGGGGCTGTGATAAAAAGGAAACGGACAGAGTCATTGGCCATTTCCGCACTAGCCTGTTATAGCGCGATGATTCCACTTTCAACGTCCTCTGGAATCCTGGGATTTGCAGTTTCGGGAGGGGCCGCCTGGCCCCTCCCGAAACTGCAAATCCCAGGATTCCAGAGGACGTTGAAAGTGGAATCATCGCGCTACAACAGGCTAGTGCGGAAATGGCCATTGTTGAGAAAAGATAAAGCTGATATAATCTGTTTACAAGAAACACATGAAACACGAGAACGAACAAATGAACTTACACTGAACTGGGCTGCTACTTATGAAAAAGCATATGGTACCTCCAAGGCAAGAGGAGTAGCCACTATAACATCTAGAAGATGTAACTTTAATGTATTAAGAGTTTAAAAAGATGAAAAAGGTAGATTTATAATTATACAAGGGTAATGGAAAAAGAAATGTATGTATCAGTTAATGTATATGCTCCAAATGAGAAACAAAAAGATTTGTATGATAAAATATTTAAGGAGTTGGAGACAGGGAGACCTCATAATTATGGCAGGAGAATTCAATATGGTTATGGATAAGTGGAAAGATAAATCTGATCTGACAATAAAAGACAGATTGAATAATATTACAGCTCTGAATAAAGTGATGAACAGACATGGGGTTAAAAGATGTTTGGAGGTTGCTAAAGGGAGATGAAAAGAAGTACACTTATTACTCATCTGTTCATAAAAACTATTCTAGGATAGATTTCATTTTTGTTTCAAAAATATAGTCTCCAGGTTATTAAACACAGAGATAGGAGTAATAAAAGTCAGGACCACGCCTTAGTAAATATGGACGTTTTTGTGTGACTCGCATTGCACTGAATGCTCTTGTCTTTCTTTCTCTGCTATGAAAACCCTTCAGTCCCCTGCTGATCTCAGCAGCTGCTTACTGGGAAGTGGGCTTAGGGGACTTTCACCAAACCTACATAGCCCCCTAAATTATGAATATGAAACAGTTGTGAATGTGTAACTGTAGGTCGCCCAACAAATTGCCCAAGAAGTTTCAGGCCAACAACAACAATAAAAACCAACAATAACAACAACAATGTGGTTTTCAGTAGTTGCATTTTCTCAAGCAAGCTCTGTAGGAATTCTTTGGGCTGGAAATATCTGCTCAAGGGGAAGGTTCTTCAACTTCCTGAACGAGCAGGAACAGATGCTCTTCTTGAGTTCCTGATTGTTCCTCTCTCAGAGGTCTCATTTTCTTCTAACACTTAAGTCGAGACCTTTCTCCATAAGGAAGTCCAACCACACCTTCGACAGAGTTGACTTAATCTGTATCAGAGTCTCCCCAGAGTATCTCTTCCAGGTGGGTCAGACGGGTCTTGAGTTGGCCCCTTTCTTTGCCATGGCCACCAGAGATTCTGATGCCTGCTGTGTAAATCTCCCGTGCTTCTTCCACCTTTCCTTTCTTGTGGAGCAGGAAGTCCCCCCAATGCAGGTAGATGGCCTGCTGGCATCGCTTGCTGACATTGGGCAGATCCTCCAACAGGTTCTGATAAATCTCCTCCTCATAATCCAGGGACTCTTCCCCGTACATTTTGGCCAACTCCAGCCGGGAAAACACTGATGGAGGATCTGCTTCCAGAGACCGTTGGAAGCACTCAATAGCTGCTGCTGCTAATTCTTTCCTTTCTTTCGGTGACAACTTTTCCATCTCACTCTTGTAGTAGAGGCCAAGGTCATAGTGAAGGAGATGGTAGCCGGGAACCAGGGCTACAGCCTTCTTCAGAGTTGAAATTGCCTGAGTCAGTGAATAGGGTTTATATGCCAACACTTTGGCAGCATTTCTCAGGACTTCTGGGTTGAGGCTGTTCTGGACCACATCTTCAACTAGGCTGTTGGCTCTCCGGGTATCTTTCTTTACTAACAGCCTAGCCAAATACATCTTGGCTTCATAATTTTGGGGATGGCTAAAGATAATCTCTTCCAGCAGTCTTTGGGCCTCTTCCTGAACATCTCTTCTCCAAGAGTGACTCCAGGTGGCAAAGAGGGAGAATGCCAGCCCTGCCTGGAATTCCTTGTTCGACTCATCTTCTCTCAGGGCTGTTCGGAAACACTCTGTGGCCTGTGGTCCATTCCGGAAACCCCCGGCCAGCAGGGACCACCCTTTCTGGGCCTGGATTTCTGGGATCACAACAGAGTAAGGCTCAGGGCTGGAGAGAGACTGGCAAATCTCACGGATCCGGCCCAGATAGAGCTCCACCATCTCGTAGTTGGTCAAGTGGTAATAAATCCAGGCGTAGTTCCCATATGTCACCAGGGCCTGGCAGGAGAAGTTGGTGGGATACTCCTGCTTCAGAACCTCCTCTGCTCTTTGGAGGCTCCTCAGAGCTTCACGGTAGTCACCTTGGAGGTGGTGCAGGTAGGCCTTCATGGCCAGGTAGGCCCCACGGTTATGGTATAATGTGTGCTCTAGTTGGAGATCCAAGGTTCTCAGGATGTGGACTACATCCACCTTGTCCTTGATCTCAAAGTCCCAGGTGAAATGGCACTGCAGGTTCCTGAGCTTCTCCCTCAATGGTTGGTTGCTGCCAAGAGAAGAGAGAGAGAGAGGGAAAGGATGTGAGAGAGAGGCACAAAGCATGGAAGGCAATGATCTCAACAGTGGGATTGAGAATGGCTCACAGACCATCAGAAACAGTGGTCTCCAGTTGTAGGCTGAAATCCTAAAAACAAAGGCTGGAATTCTAGATTGGCTGCTTAGTTAAGTATATGAGGTTGTGAATACTTATACTTAGTTACTCAACTATCTTAGGTATACTTGACTGCCTACTGACTCCAACTTCAACAAGCCAGCCCAATGATTTGGATGATGCCTTCCTGGAGCAGATGACCACACATTCAAAAAGGAGAGATGCATTAGTAATGGGAGAGTTCAGCCATCCTAATATATGTTGGCAGTCAAACTGTGCCAAGACCACAAGGTCCAACAAGTTCCTCACTTGCCTTGCAGACAATTTCATGGTCCACAAAGTGGAAGAGGTGACAAGGGGATCAACTATTTTAGATCTGATCCTGACCAACAGGGATGACTTTGTTGATGAGGTGGAGGTGGTGGGATCCTTAGGGGGGGAGTGACCACACTCTTTTGGAATTTGTCATTCAATGAGAAGGAGAAGCCAAGTGTAGCCAGACATGCATCCTAGAGTTTAAAAAAGCTGATTTCTGTAAATTTAGGGAATTACTGGCTGAAATTTCATGGTCAAGAATACTGAAAGACAAAGGAATTCACAACGGATGGGAGTTTCTAAAAGTGAGATACTGAAGGCACAATTGAAAACTGTGCCAATAAGGAGGAAAAATGGGAGGTGTCTAAAGAAACTGGAATGGTTGACTGAAGAACTCTCAGCTGAGCTAAGTGTCAAAAGAAACGTGCACAGGAAATGGAAGAAAGGTGAAACCACCAAAGAGGAATTTAAGCAAATAACCAGGAGATGTAGGGAGAAGGTCAGAAAAGCTAAAGCGCAGAATGAACTCAGGCTGGCCAGAGACATTAAAAACAACAAAAAGGGCTTTTTTAGATATGTCCACAGCAAAAGGAACAACAAGGAAATGATAGGGTCGCTGCACGGAGAAGATGCCCAATTAATAACAGGGGGAAGAGAAAAGGCAGAACTTCTCAGCACCTTCTTTGCCTCGCTCTTCTCCCAAAAGGACAGAAGTGCTCAACCTGGGGGATGGGGAGCAGGTGAGGAAGGGGGGGAAATGCAGCATAGAATAAGTAGAGAAGTAGTACAGGAATATCCGGCTAAATAGATGAATTCAAGTCTCCAGGGCTAGATGAATTACATCCAAGGATATTAAAAGAACTGGCAGAAGTCATTTCTGAACCACTCGCAATAATCTTTCAGAACTCTTGGAGAACAAGTCCCAGAAGACTGGAGGAGGGCAAATGTCCACATCTCCAAGAAGGCGGGGAAAAAAGACCCAAATAATTATCGACCGGTCAGCCTGACATCAATACCAGGAAAGATCCTAGAGCAGATCAGTAAACAGTCAGTTTGTAATTATTTACAAAGCAATGCTGTGATCATTAAAAGTCAACATGGGTTTCTCAAAAAGAAGTCACGCCAGACTAATCTGATCTTTTTTTGATAGAATTACAAACTTGGTAGATGAAGGCAATGCTGAGGACGTAACATTTCTTGACTTCAGTAAGACCTTTGACAGGTTCCCCTGTGATATTCTTGCAAACATGACAGCAAAATGTGGGATAGACAATGCTACTGTTAGCTGCATTTGTAACTGGTTGACCAACCTAACCCAAAGGGTGCTCCTCACCACTGGCTACTTTTCTTCCTGGAGAGAAGTGACTAGTGGGGTGCCACAGGGTTCTGTCCTGGGCCCAGGGCTGTTCAACATCTTCACCAATGACTTGGATGAAGGAGTAGAGGGCATGCTGATCAAATTTGCACTTGATACCAAATTGGGAGAGGTTGCTAATAACCCAGAGTATAAGATCATAATTCAAAATAACCTTAACAGATTGGAGAGCTAAAAAAATGAATTTCAACAGAGAGAAATGTAAGGTCCTACACTTAGGCAGAAAAATAAAACACACAAATATAGGATGGGGGACACGTGGCTGGACAACAGCATGTGTGAAAGGCATCTAGGAGTCTCAGCAAACCACAGCAGTGTGATGCAGCAGCCAAGAAAGCTACCGTGATTCTGGGTTGAATCAATAGGATTATGGTGTCCAGATCGAGGAAAGTAACAGTACCACTATATTCTGTTTTGCTCAGACCTCATTTGGAATACCGTGTTCAGTTCTGGGCACCTCAATTCAAGGATATCAACAAGCTGGAGCATGTCCAGAGGAGGGCGACCAAAATGGTGGAGGGTCTGGAAGCTATGAAGCCCTTTGAGGTGCAGCTCAGGGAGCTGGGTATGTTTAGTCTGCAGAAGAGAAGGTTAAGAGGGATAATGATAGCCATGCTTCAATATTTGAAAGGATGTCCTATCGATGAGGAAACAAGGTTGTTTTCTGCTGCTCCAGAGACTGGGACAAGGAGGAATGGATTCAAACTACAGAAAAAGAGATTCTACCTGAACCTTTAGAAGAACTTCCTGATGTTAAGAGCAGTTCAGCAGTGGAATACCTGGCTGCCTCAGTGGAGTGTGGTCCAGTCTCCTTCTTTGGAGGGTTTTAAACAGAAGCTGGATGGCCATGTGTCAGGAGTGCTTCAATGTGTCCCTGAGTGGCAGAAGGCAGTTGGCCTGGATGGCCCCTGGGGTCTCTTCCAACTCTATGATTCTATGATCCCTCTTTCAGAGCCAGACTCTGGGTCAGACAAAGGGGGTTCCCCTAGTTTCCGGAGGCCACCCCCCCCCTGCTTCCACCAGTAAGCCACCCTGACATCCAAAGCAGGTTAGCTTCCCAGTGGGCCCAGGGTGGGAACGTCTTCCTCCTTTGTTCTGCCATCAGCAACTGAAAACTTTTCTATTCTGACTGGCTGTTAGAAACTGACTAATACAAGGGCTCATAATTGTGCACTCCTGATATTTCTCTTTTTTGCATTTTTATGTATGTGAAATGGTCTTAACTTTATGGATAGCTGAGACCCTCAGCCCAGGCCCCCCGTTGTGTCTCCCTCCACCCCATGACGGGCTGGCAGGGCCCTCTCCATAGCTGCCCCCCAGCCCTGGAACTTCCCCCCAATGGACGTTGGGCTGGCTCTGCCCCCTCTGAGTGTCCAGCGAGCAGCCAGGCCAGGGCTGTTCCTCGCGGACTTTGGCCCTGGAAACTGCACTGCCTGGCTCCATTGTTTGGTTTCGGAATATTTTGAGAGAGTGTTTGTACTGTTGTCTTAAGACTGTTTCTTTCTTTTTATAAAAAAAGAATGATTCTCATATTTTAAAGATTCCTTTTATCTAATACTGATCACCTTAGGAACCCTCTTGAGCTGAGAGGCATGCATCAATGCTTTAAATAAGGAAAGAAAGAAATGCAATGTGGGCGGCTGGACCGAATGGCCTTTGGGGGTCTCTTCCAACTCTACAATTCCGGGACACCTTTCGAACCATAACTCCTCATATGTTCTTACGCAAGTTTCAGTACTCCCTTTTCAGCTGTACTCGTTTCAGTTTTCCCATTTTAAGGTAAAGGTAGGATATGGATAATAATGATGATGATTATAATCATAATGACAACAACTACTGCTACTATCGTTATTATTAAGTGTTGTTATTATTATTAATGTTGTTATTATTAAGTGGAGTCATTGTAAATATGGCAGCCCTTGTAAAAAATTCCCATGCAGTAATGTTGCCTTCCAACGTTACTTTTTGTCAAGCTCTGGCAGAGGCCCCCATCAGTGCTTTGAGGGGAATCTTCAGAAAAAGGACTAAAGATTAAAAATAAACCAATCCAGAACTTTGAAGGAGAATGGCAATAAGTTCTGAACTGGATAAAGGAATGAGCGAAAGAATAAGAAAGAGTGTTGGAAAAAATGGTAATGAAAATTAAAGATGTTATAGAATAAGTATAAGCTGAATGTAATAAGGTTAAAAGTAATAATGTGTTAATCTTAGAATAGAAAAAATGTATAAATGGGATGTAAACACAAGCTAAACTGGAAAAATGATGCTTGGAAGTGGGGAGGGGGGTTATTTTGAGTAAAACTTTAATAAACATATATACAAAAAAGAAAGAAAGAAAAAGGACTAAAGAGAAACACAGAATCACAGAGTTGGAAGGGTCCTCTGAGGGCATCTAGTCCAACCCTGTTCTGTCATGCAGAAGGACACAACCAAAGCCATGGTTAAATGCCAGTACTGCAAGCCACAAGGTTGTGAGTTTGATCCTGCCCGGCTCCATGGTTGACTCAGCCTTCCATCCTTTTGCAGGTTGGTAAAATGAGTACCCAGCTTGTTGGGGGCATGTATAGAAAATGTTTCAAAATACATGCTATTTGTAAGTTGTTCGCCGCCTCGATCCATATGGAAGAGGCAGGATACAAATAAATAAATAAATAAAATAAAAAAATTAAGCACCCCTGAAACACAGAGACTATCCAGGCGCTGTTTAAAGATCTCCAGAAAGGGAGGGGCAGAAGCCATTCCCTTCCCAACCAGACTTCCCAATCTTATCTTCCACTCCCTGGGCTAAGGGGCTGCCTGCTGCCATTCCCAGCATTCCCTGCTGCATTTGGGGAACCCCGCATCTCCAGCCTCAGGAGGAAGACTAGTCATGGGGAGGCTTGCAAAAAGCTTTTTGCACCTTTGGAAGCACATGTGTAATACCACAAGCAACATCTAGATGCGATGACATTCATGTGCAAGGTTGCCAATGCCTTTTCCAAGCAGGGCTCCTGTGCCTTTTATAGTTTTGAAGCAGACAGCCAGAGATTAGCCCTTTCGGTTTCGAAAAAAAGATTTTTATTTCGCCGGCGGTAGCCTCCGCTGGGATAACTCCCAAAAGAAACTGAGCCCCCCTTTCTTGGGCTAGCAAGCATTTATACATTTCTGTGTGTTCTCTTACAGAGAACAGATGTGTCACAAGAAGTGTTAGTTTCCTTTTCCCCCAAACAATCAACAATGAGCTTTTCTTCTGTGCGCCTGCAAATGTTTCAACTTTTGTAACAGTTCTACTCAGCTAGAGAAAGCAAGACATTCTTGGCATTTCAGCTTATGTATAAATGGGATGTAAACACAAGCTCAGTTCTATTGTAAGGTCCTACACTTAGGCAGAAAGGCACACTTAGGCAGAAAGAATGGAATACAGAAATATAGGATGGGGGACACGTGGCTGGATAGCAATACGTGTGAAAGGGATCTAGGAGTCTTCATAGACCACAAGCTGGACATGAGTCAGCAGTGTGATGCGGCAGCCAAGAAAGCCAATGCAATTCTCGGCTGCATCACTAGGAGTCTGGTGTCTAGATCGAGGGAGGTACTGGTACCGCTCTACTCTGCTTTGGTTAGACCTCATCTTGAATACTGTGTCCAGTTCTGGGCACCCCAATTCCAGAAGGATATTGACAAGCTGGAGCAAGTCCAAAGGAGGGCGACCAAAATGGTGAGGGGCCTGGAAGCCATGAAGCCCTATGAGGATAGACTTAGAGAGCTGGGTATGCTTAGTCTGCAGAAGAGGAGGTTAAGAGGGGACACGATGGCCATGTTTAAATATCTGAAGGGATGCCATGTTGAAGATGGAGCTAGCCTGTTTTTTGCTGCTCCAGAGACCAGGACAAGGAGCAATGGATTCAAGCTGCAGGAAAGGAGATTCCACCTGAACCTCAGGAAGAACTTCCTGACGGTCAGGGCTGTACGGCAGTGGAATCTGCTGCCCCGGAGTGTGGTTGAGTCTCCTTCCTTGGAGGTTTTTAAGCAGAGGCTGGATGGCCATCTGTCGGGAGTGCTTTGAGGGTGTTCCTGCATGGCAGGGGGTTGGACTAGATGGCCCCTGGGGTCTCTTCCAACTCTACATTTCTATGATTCTATGATTGTGTTCTTTAAGCACAGAGAAAGACTGCATAGACAATTTACTGCTTCCCCCCTGCACCTAGTGGTCATCTAGCCTGACCCACATTAGTTTGATGAGGAACTGGCTAGAATTCTCCTCTCTCTCGTCCTTGAAGCTGAGGGTGTCGCTGAAGCCTGGAAACCAGGAGAGCCAATGCAGGCCAAGGAGGACCACAGGGCTCCTGGGAGGGTCATGTCAAGGGAGAGGGGGAGAATTCTAGCAAGGGCAGCCCCCTCCCCGGGAGAGCCCAACCTCCCTCTTTTGCAAACCCTTCTTCCATTAAAAAAGAAAAAAAAGCCTCCTTTGCATCCAGTGGTGTATCTGCATAATTTTAGGCTGTGCAGCTCTTTATCTGGTGGGTGGGAAAAGATCTCCTGTGCCTTTTGCAGACTCCTGAGGGACCACCGGGAGGCTGCTGGTCAAATCAGCTACGGATGTTGCTGTACTTCGGAAATAAGGGGACCCCATGCAAGCCGAGGAGCACACCAGGGCTCCTCGATTATTTCCCGGACGAGAGAGAAGGAGAATTCTAGCCAGTGCAACGCCCCCCCCCGAGGAGAGCCCCCTTTTCCTCTTTTGCAAAGCCCTTCTCCCATGAAAAAAAAAAATGCAAGCCTCCTCTGCATCCAGTGGGGCATTTGCCTAATTCTGGGCTCCAGACCCTTTTAACTCACGGGTGAGAAAACCACTTCTGTCCTTGTTGCATGGTGGAGAACCGGATCCGAAGCAGAAATCAGGCTCAAGGCTGAAATGTCGGGACCCCGCCGGAGTTTCCCTCTGCTGGGCCAGAGACAAGAGCCGCTTTCTCCGGATGAGAAATCCAGATTTTTTTTCCCGGCCTCTTCCGCTCCAGCAGCTCCCTTTGCAAACATCCAACGAGGCTGCGGTTTCGTTTCTCCGCCGCTCCGAAAACCCTCGGCTGAGTTTCACTCTCACTTTTCCAAAAGCGAAAGTTCAAGAGAGCCGCCGCTTCCCCGCTCCAGGCTCTCCCCAGCCGGGGGCGGGGGGGACAGTCCTTCCTTTTGTGGACTGCAGCTCCCATCAGTGTTGGCTGGGGATGCTGGGAGCTGCAGTCCAAAGCAAGGAACCTTTCTCAAGCCCTGCGTGGCATTCAGCGGACCCGGTCCCCGCAGTCAGAGTCCTGCTCCATTCTGTTTCAGTGGCCATTGCCGCACAAGACAGTCTATCATTTCCTCACTACACTCTTATAGCGCGATGATTCCACTTTCAACCTCCTATGGAATCCTGGGGTTTGCAGTTTCGGGAGGGGCCGGCCGGGTTAGGGTTAGGGTTAGGGTTACGGCTGGCCCCTCCCGGAACTGCAAACCCCAGGATTCCAAAGGAGGTTGAAAGTGGAATCATCGCGCTATAAGAGCGTAGTGCGGAAATTTGCAGAAATGGCCAGAGAGAAAAGGAGAATAAATTAGCATCTGGATGCCTGACCGTTCGTGTCATTGTGGCTGAGTGTCTGCTGCTAGATCTTTCCTGAGTTGTCAGATTTTGGAGGAAGCTCTTCTGTGCCCATAGATGAAATTAAAAAAAAAAAAAAAATCAAACTCTTCTGGGGTGAGGCTAGGTGGTCTCTCAAGAGCCCCTTGACTCTTTTCTTAGCTTTGCAAGGCGGACCTGCGTGTGCTATGCTTCTGCCCTGCGAGGTAGGGTGGGAGGAAGAATTTCTCCCATTGAAAGGAGGCCTGGGGTCCAGTCTGGTTAGCCCCCCGACATGGGAGGGTGTCATCTCCTGGATAACTCCGATAGTGACAATGGGCAGGTTTTCCATTGAATGCAACGAGGCCAGTAAGTTACTCACCAGTGGGAGATTCAAAATAAACAATCAATCTTTTATTCAGCCCAGGCCAAAAGAAAAACAGACGTCTGGGGAGGATTTCTGCAAATCAGACATGCCAGAACAAAGGAAGGCATACACAGGTATACTTGTCCATAAGGTGACAACATACTAAGTTACATCACTTCTAGGTAAAATCTGGTGGGCTTCGGGTACTGGGGCGTGTGCTCTGACTCTGGCCATTTCTGCACTAGACTGTTATAGTGCTATTATTCCACTTTCAACATCCTATGGAATCCTGGGGTTTGCAGTTTAGGGAGGCCCCAAGGTTCCATAGGATGGTGAAAGTGGGATAATACAGCTATAACAGGTTAGTGGGGAAATGGCCTCTGTCGTCCTGTAGCCCCGTAATGTATGAGCCACTTAGCACCTAATTGTTCTTTATCCATAGTGGGGTCTGCTTACATTTCATACTCTGGAGCCTAGCACTGCTGTCTCTTTTGTTATCAGTAATACACATCCCATTCTCCATGCCTATGTGTCTCTCAGGTAAAGCAGCTGCTTCTCAAGGCTGCTATCCTAATTCCCGGGTGCCAACCATCACCAATTAAAAGCTTATTTTATAAATAGCACTTAAGAACAAAAGCAGGCTAGTAACTCAAAGGGAACTGCAGGAAAACTCTGCAGCGTCCTGGGTAATTGTTTCCTTTATACTATTATATGCTACTGTAAGTCCCATCATTCTCAGGCTCCTCTACCAACTCCAGCCCCAAGAAATAGGCTTTAGAAGTTTGCAAAGCTTTGTTCAAGGAATGTTGGAGTAAGGGTTGGACATTCTGGCCATTGCCAGGACTAAAAGCCTTATTGGAATTCCCATGTCTATTGCCAGCTACTTAAAACAACTCCTTTTCCTTTGCTGGCTTTCCACCGGCTAACCTCCTGTATGCCAGAGCTTTTCAAATGGTGCGCTGTGACACGTGTGTCATCTTAAGTGTGTAGGTGTGTCACCAGCAATCTTAGAACCCTGGTGGCGCAGTGGTTAAATGCCAGTACTGCAAGCCACAAGGTTGTGAGTTCGATCCTGCCGGGCTCCAAGGTTGACTCAGCCTTCCATCCTTCCGCAGGTCGGTAAAATGAGTACCCAGCTTGTTGGGGGCATGTATAGAAATGTTTCAAAATACATGCTAAGTTGTTCGCTGCCTTGATCCATATGGAGAGGCAGGATACAAATAAATAAATAAATAAAATTTAAAAATGTATGTTGTTATTTATAAATCATATATTTTTAAAAATATATGAAAGGTTTTCATGAGATACGTTGTGTCGCCGTACATTTTGTCATTACAATTTATGTATGTGTCTGCATAAGGGGTTAGTTTAACCTCTGGTTTGCTAGTAAAACTGAACTACTGCGTCGCGAAATGCTGCATGTCTAAAAAAGTGTCACCAGCTTGAAAAGTTTGGAAAGCTCCGCTATATGTATTGTATGGAATCAAAAAGCAAAACCCTACAAGCATCACATGGCATGATAGTGTATGGTGAGGTACAGAGTGTTGTAAGAAAGCAAACATCAAAACACTAAATGACATTACATTGGCATTAGTATTATCCTGAAAGGGAAGGCAAAGCGACCCCACAGGAGGAGGACAGATGTTGCCATCTTGCCCTTTGCCTCAGGCGGCAAAATGTCTTGGGTCGGTCCCAGAAAGAAATCGTTTGGGGTTTTAAAACTAAGAGTGGGACTTGTGTCTGCTGGATGCCAAGCAGGACTTGAGAAAGTTTGACTCCAAGGAAATGGAAAAAGGAACTAGCTTTCAGAGAGGCAGAGAAATGAAACCACAACAGCGGTGGGGATGGGAGGGAGCTATAAATGAGCTTCCTCAGTTTCCCTGAAGAACAGTTGGACCGGAAGACAGAGCAGAAAAACTGGATTTCTCCTCTTGAGGAAATCGGTCCTATCTCTGGCCAAGGAAGGAAGGAAGGAGCAGACTCTGGCCAGATCCCAAAATGAGGTGAGATTTCAGCCGTCCTCCTGATTTCTGTTCTGGCTTAAGAAGGAATGCAGAAAAGGGGGTCAGAAATTCTAGGA
This sequence comes from Ctenosaura bakeri, assembly GCA_948474755.1. Classification (NCBI taxonomy): domain Eukaryota; kingdom Metazoa; phylum Chordata; class Lepidosauria; order Squamata; family Iguanidae; genus Ctenosaura; species Ctenosaura bakeri. Next base: position 836,216 of record CAOLHI010001351.1, on the reverse strand, counting down.
GAAAACCAAGGGGATCCGATGCAAACCACGAGACTATCAGAGGAAGAGTTTGAGGCACGGATCTGGTCTTCTGCTCTGGAACAAAGACAGAGCTGATTTTCACAGCCATGAGATAAAGAGGTCTGGAGGGTAAAATCCTGCAAATGCTCCACTAGATGCAAAGGAGGCTTGCAAGGGGGGTTGCAAAAGAGAAGTTTGGTCTCTCCCAGAGGCGCACTTGCTAGAATTCTGCCTCTTGCCTTTGAAATGGTCCTCTGAGGAACCCTGCTGTTCTTCTCTGCTTGCATTGGTTTTCTTGATTTCTAAACGACATCTGCGGTTAATTGAAGGACAGAATCTCCTGGTTCCTCAGCAGTCTGCAAAAACGCACAGGAGGCCTCCTTGGAAGAGACAACGGCAATTCTAGTTGTTAATTAACATTTGCGCACGACACTCTTATAGCGCGATGATTCCACTTTCAACCTCCTATGGAATCCTGGGGTTTGCAGTTCCGGGAGGGGCCGGCCGGCCCCTCCCGGAACTGCAAACCCCAGGATTCCATAGGAGGTTGAAAGTGGAATCATCGCGCTATAAGAGTGTCGTGTGGAAATGGCCAATGTCTTTGTATCCAGACATTGATTGTGGCTTTACACGCATGCTCCCTAGGGTGCAAAAACTATTTGCTAGCCCCCCCCCCCATGATTGTCTTCCTCCTGAGACCGGAGATGGGGGGGTTCCCCAAATGCAGCCAGGCTGCTAGGAAGACCAGCAGGCAGTCTCTTAGCCCAGGGAGGGAAAGATAAGATTGGGAAGTCTCTTTGAGAAAGGACTAGTTTCTCCCCCTCTTTCTTTGGAGGTCTGAAGACAGAGGGGCATCTTTCAGGGGTGCTTTAGCTGGGTCTTCCTGCATGGCAGAAGGGGGTTGGACTGGATGGTCTCTGAGGTCCCCTCCGACTCTGCGATTCTGTGGTTCTCTTCAGTCTTTTTTCTGAAGATTCCCATCAGAGCACCAATGGTGTTAGCATGCATTCAAATAAACCAGCTGATTAAAATAGAAAATAACAGTTTATTTAAAATACTTGCAACAAGCAGGGAACAGTTATATCAGCAATGATTTGGCAAGACCGCTCCAAAAATCACAGGCTATTTACAGCTTTATACCTGCCAAGCAGGTTACAGAAGTGAAATGCTAGCTGATTGGCTAATCCAAATCCATATATATCATGCATACATCATTCCATCATCATTCAAGCATTGCAGATGTCCATATAGGTCAGTGGTTCTCAACCTTCCTAATACCAAGACCCTTTAATACAGTTCCTCATGTTGTGGTGACCCCCAACCATAAAATTATTTATTATTTATAATGCCTCTCCCCCCCCCCAACAAAGGCCGCCTCGTCGGCCAGGAACGGAGGGGGGCAGGCAGGCAGGGAGGGAAAGAGGATCCACACTTCTCCCCCGGGAAAAAACTCAGAGAACCCCCTCCGGGCTCTGCTTCTGCTTCGCTCTCGTTTCCGCTGGGGGGGGCAGTGTGGGAAAAGTTTCCAGAGTGTCGACCCTGGCTGGGGGGGGGGGAAGGGGAAGGAATCCCAGAGCCTTTGTCTTTTGTGCCGGGCACAGCGTGCCCCCCCTGAAAAGTGCCACCTTGCGGCCCCCCGGCCCTTCCACAGCGCCCCCCTCCATGGCGAGTGGGGCAGGGGCCGTAGTGAGGAGGGGGCCTGCCCCCCGTGCTGCTGCCCCCCCCCATACGGTAGTGGAGAAGGGGAGCGATTTCAGTCCCTTCTGAACAGGGGGCAGGAGGACGCAAGCGCATGGCTCGCGCTTGCGCATCACCACCAAGGAGGGAGCGGAGCCTAAGACCATCGGAAATACATATTTTCCTATGGTCTTAGGTGACCCCTGTGAAAGGGTCATTCGACCCCCCAAAGGGGTCGCGACCCACAGGTTGAGAACCGCTGATATAGGTGGTCCCCCATTATAGTATCAGATCCTAATGTGAGAGTGTGTTATTTAATATTACAATGAAGCTTAATGAAGCTAGAGGTAACTTTAGTTCAGCACTTGTGGTTGCCCCTCTGCCATCTATGCAGTCTGAGCTGTTTTCTTAACTACAAAGTTACTCAGACAGTGGTTTGCACGTGTGGTGGACACAGACTTTCCTTGTTCTCAGTGTGCAAGATGTAACTTTTTTCGATGTCTGTATTCCAAAGTTTTAAAAGAGTACTTGACTGCATTACCCATCATGCTTTAACTACAACTTAACATTATTTCCCTTGACAAAGTTCATATTTTTATTTCACGCCATCAATGGGGGCCTCTGCCAAAGCCTGAAAAAAGTTACATTGGGAGGTGACATTGGCACATGGGAATTTTTTAACAAGCTCTGGCATATTTGCAGTGGCTCCAGCTACTAGGAATAATAATATCAAGGACAATAATAGTAATTTTTGTTGTTGTTATGGTTATCATCATTATTATTCATATCCTATCTTTACCCCAAACTGGGAAAATTAAGACCCTTTTCACATGTGGGAAGCCGAAGCGGAGCGGCGCACACAGGGGCGGAGATTACCTGCGTGCATTTTGCTCCATCCCTGCTCCGTCCCTGCGGGGAGCGCAGCTCCGCCACTCCACACGCTGCCGAATTTCGGCAGCTTTCGGCGGCGCCCAAAATGGCGACTGGCAGCTTCCGGCGGCGCTCCGCCAATCAGGGCAGCGCGCCAGCCGGAAGCCCGCCCCCAGGCAGATCTGCAGAGACGCACTAATGCGTCTCTGCAGATTCACACCAGGAGCAGCGGCGGATTAGTGCGGGCGAGTTTCGTAAAAACCACCTGGGAAGGTGGTTTTTAAAAAACTCGCAGCGCCACCCTTGCGGCTGCACTAGAGCGGTTGGAGGTGTGGAGCCTCACCTTTTCCAACCGTACTAGATCGCCCCGCGGTGTGAACAGCCTCCGTCTCGGATCGTCTGGACGCGGAGTTTTACCCCGTGTGGAAATGGCCTAAAAGGAGAGCAGCAGAACAGGGCTTACTGAAACATCGGTAAAAATATGCAAGAAGTTTGTTTGTTTCTATACGGGAAACAATTTCTATATTGTTTCTGTACAGGAAACAATACAATGGATTGCTAACAAGTACTCAAATGCATACACAACTGTTATGCATATCCCCTGACTAACAAGGCAATCCTGGGGGCTAGTCCACTCAACAATGGGCTATCTCCCAGGCCAGCTGCATCCCTAATGCATCACAAATGCAAATCCCTCCCACTCGGGAATCACACAAGTATATATACTCCATTCCACCTCCATGTCTCCAGATCCTCTGAAGATGCCAGCCACAGATGCAGGCGAAACGTCAGGAGCAAAGACTACTAGAACACGGCCTCATAGCCCGAAAAACCCACAACAACCCATGCAAGAAGTTATATGGTTCAAATGAGTCACAGGCCATTTCTGCACCATACTCTTATAGCGCGATTATTCCACTTTCAACATCCTGTGAAATCCTGGGGTTTGCAGAGCCCAGGATTCCTTAAGATGTTGAAAGTGGAATAATGGCACTATAAGACTGTGGAGCAGAAATAGTGAACATTTCCGCACGAGACTCTTATAGCGCTATGATTCCACTTTCAACCTCCTATGGAATCCTGGGGTTTGCAGTTCCGGGAGGGGCCGGCCAGCCCCTCCCGGAACTGCAAACCCCAGGATTCCATAGGAGGTAGAAAGTGGAATCATAGCGCTATAAGAGTCTCGTGCGGAAATGGCCAGTGACAGAACTGTGGAGTTGGAAGAGACCTCAAGGGCCATCCAGTCCAGCCCCTTGCACTGCATTTATTTCTTTTATTTTTTCTTTATTTAAAGCTAGTGACATATGACTCCTCATGTCAGGTAGCCCTCCATATTTAGTATGGGATAATATTTAGTATGGGATATGTAGTAGTATTAATTAGCTGCTTGCTTGTAACCAAGAATGTGAACCAGAGACCGTTAGATAAACAATACCAGGAATTCAGCACTGATAAGGAATACCAGCCTGAGCTAGTTCCTCTAAGGACTTTTGCTGTCTGATTTTTTGCTTATAATGTTTGGTTTCTGCAAATTGCCTCCAGTTCAATTACTGAAGTCTTGTACACCCATCACACTCCTAATAAATCATGTTATAGCACTGGTACATTTGTGTGTGTGATCTCAGTTCCTGACACCTCAGCTCAAAAGGATTCCCAAGGGGATGGACAATATTTTTATCAATGACTTAGATGAAGGAATAGAGGGCATGCTCATCAAATTTGCAGATGACACCAAATTGGGAGGGGTTGCTAATATGCCAGAGGACAGGATCAAAATTCAAAATGACCTGGATAGATTGGAGAGCTGGGCCAAGGCTAACAAAATGAAATTCAACAGAGAGAAGTGTAAGGTCCTACACTTAGGTAGAAAGAATGGAAAACAGAAATATAGGATGGGGGACACGTGGCTGGATAGCAGTACGAGTGAAAGGGATCTAGGAGTCTTCATAGACCACAAGCTGAACATGAGTCAGCAGTGTGATGCGGCAGCCAAGAAAGCCAATGCAATTCTCGGCTGCATCAACAGGAGTCTGGTGTCTAGATCGAGGGAGTTACTGGTACCACTCTACTCTGCTTTGGTTAGACCCCATCTTGAATACTGTGTCCAGTTCTGGGAACCCCAATTCAAGAAGGACATGGTCAGGCTGGAGCAAGTCCAGAGGAGGGTGACCAAAATGGTGAGAGGCCTGGAAAACATGCCCTATGAGGATAGACTGAGAGAGCTGGGTATGTTTAGTCTGCAGAAAAGGAGGTTAAGAGGGGACATGATAGCCATGTTTAAATATTTGAAGGGATGCCACGTAGAGGAAGGAGGGGGCTTGTTTTCTGCTGCTCCAGAAACCAGGACAAGGAGCAATGGATTCAAGCTGCAGGAAAGGAGATTCCACCTGAACCTCAGGAAGAACTTCCTGACAGTCAGGGCTGTCCGGCAGTGGAATCTGCTGCCTCGGAGAGTAGTGGAGTCTCCTACCTTGGAGGTTTTTAAGCAGAGGCTTGATGGCCATCTGTCGGGAGTGCTTTGAGGGTGTTCCTGCATGACAGGGAGTTGGACTGGATGGCCCGTGTGGTCTCTTCCAACTCTACATTTCTATGATTCTATGATTCTATGATAAAAGGAATCTTTAAAATACAGGAATTGTTCTTTTTTTTTTTTTACAAAAAAGAAAGAAACAGTCTTAAAAGGACAGTACAAACACTGTCTCAAAAGAATCCGAAACTAAGCAATGAAGCCAGACAATGCAACTTTCAGGACCAAAGGCCATGAGGAACAGCCCTGTCTTGGCTGCTCGCTGGACACTCAGGCCATTTCCACACTAGCGTGTTATAGCGCAATGATTTCACTTTCAACGTCCTCTGGAATCCTGGGGTTTGCAGTTTCGGGAGGGGCCGGCCCCTATAGAGTTGGAAGAGAGACCTCAAAGGACATCCGGCCGGCCCCTCCCGAAACTGCAAACCCCAGGATTCCAGAGGATGTTGAAAGTGGAATCATCACGCTATAACAACCTCGTGCGGAAATGGCCTCAAAGACGGTGGAGTCAGCCTGACTTCCCTTGGGTGGAAGTTCCGTGGCCAGGGTGCAGCTATGGAGAAGACCCTGCCGCAATCTCGTGGCATGGGGGGAGACACAACCTGGGATGAAGATCTCAGCTATTGGTAATGATAAAACAATTTCAAATACATAAAAAGGCCAAAAGAGAAATATCAGGAGCACACAATTAAGAGCCCTTTTACCATTCAGTTCCTAACAGCCAATCAGAATGGAAAAGTTTTCAATTGCTGATGGCAAAACGGCCCCAGGTCCAACAGGCCTTCCAAGACTAGTACTTCCACTGCCTCCCACCAATTGTCCTGCTGTTCTTTTAATAGTTAATTAATTGCTGATTGTTATGTGTTTTAGGGGGTTGGTTTTAGCTGGGTTGGTGGGTGGGGAGGATTGGATATATTTTTAATGTTTTTAATGTAATTAATGCATTATTGCTGTTCACCGCCTCAATCCATCTGGAGAGGTGGGAAAGAAATAAATATTATTATTATTATTATTATTATTATTATTATTATTATTATTATTATTATTATTAGTGAGGAAGTTCTGAAGCAGGGGAGCAATCACCAAGAAAGCCCTTTCTCCTGTGTTGCCACCAACTGTTCTTGGGAAGAGCATGGGGGTTGGCCAATGTGCTCTGAGGGTGCCTTATTGGAAGAACTAGCAAAGGCAGGGGTAGGGACAAGAGTTGGGGGGAGCCGTCCACACACACACACCACCAAGGGGCTCTCTTGCTGCAGAATTTGGCTGGATTTCAGTATTGCATCTATGGGTTGGTATCCTGGAGTTACAGATCCGTAACTTGCCTGACTTCCATAAGACTACAGAACATTACTGGAAATCTTCCTAAATACCGCTGCAGTCCGCCTTAAGAGGCAACAAAGGAGGTCCATCCAGCTTCTCTTCTGGGCTGAAGAGGAGGATGTTCCCGCCTTGTTCCCACTGGCAGGCAAGGGTGCTTGGGATTGTCACAGGCTGACTTGCTGGTGGAAGGGTGGTGGCTTCCAGAAGCTGGGGGAACCCCCTTTGTCTGACACAGAGTCTGGCTTTGAAGGAGGAGTCAGTATGCAGTCAAGTACGTCTAAGATAGTTGAGTAACTAAGTATAAATATTCATAACCTCATATACTTAACTAAGCAGCCAATCTGGAATTCTAGGCTTTGTTTTCAGCATTTCAGCCTTCAGCTGGAGACTGCTGCTTCTGATGGTCTGTGAGCCATTTCCAATCCCACCATTGAGATCATTGCCTCCCATTCATTGTGCCTCTCCCTCTCACCCTTTCCCCGTTTTTCTCTTTCTTGTCTTGGCAGCAACCAACCACTGAGGGAGAAGCTCCAGAACCTGCAGTGCCATTTCACCTGGGACTTTGAAATCAAGGACAAGGTGGACATAGGTCACATCCTGAGAACCGTGGATCTCCAACTGGAGCACACATTATACCATAATCGTGGGGCCTACCTGGCCATGAAGGCCTATCTGCACCACCTCCAAGGGGACTACCATGAAGCTCTGAGGAGCCTCCAAAGAGCAGAGGAGGTTCTGAAGCAGGAGCATCCCACCAACTTCTCCCGCCAGGCCCTGGTGACGTATGGGAACTACGCCTGGATTTATTACCACTTGATCAACTACGAGATGGTGGAGCTCTATCTGGGCCGGATCCATGAGATTTGCCAGTCTCTCTCCAGCCCTGAGCCTTACTCTGTTGTGATCCCAGAAATCCAGGCCCAGAAAGGGTGGTCCCTGCTGGCTGGCGGCTTCCGGAATGGACCACAGGCCACAGAGTGTTTCCGAATGGCCTTGAGAGGAGATAAGTTCAACGAGGAATTCCAAGCAGGGCTGGCATTCTCCCTCTTTGCTTGTTGCACTCACACTTGGAGGAAAGATCATAGGAAGGAAGATCTTCAAGAAGAGGCCCAAAGATTGCTGGAAGGGATTATCATTAATCATCCCCAACATTATGAAGCCAAAGTGCATTTGGCTAACCTATTAATGAATAAGAATACACAGAGAACCAACAGCCTGGTAGATGATGTGATCCAGAACAGCCTCAACCCGGAAGTCCTGAGATGTGCCGCCAAAGTCTGCAAGCGGCGGTCCCTCTCCCAAACCATTTCCACACTGAAGCAGGCCATAGCCCTGGATCCCAGCTACCACCTCCTGCACTATGACCTTGGCCTCTGCTACATGAGCCTCCTGGACAAGAAGACAATGTCACCGGAAGAGAGAAATGAAACCATTGCAGCAGCTGTCGAGAGCCTCAAACAATCTCTCGAAGCAGATCCTCCATCAGTGTTTTCCCGGCTGAAGTTGGCCAAAATGTACGGGGAAAAGTCCTTGGCTTATGAGGAAGAGATTTATCAGAACTTGTTGAAGGAGCTGCCCAACGTCAGCAAGCGGTGCCAGCAGGCCATCTACCTGCACTGGGGGGACTTCCTGCTCCACAAGAAAGGAGATAAAGAAGAAGCGCTGGAGATGTACAAGGCCTGTTACAGAGTCCCTGGTGACTACCCGCTGGAGAGGGAAATGCTAGTGATATGTCTGCAGAAGCTGGAAAGGAAGTTCCGGGAGAACTCGGAAATGGATCGTGCTGAGGTTGTCCGCAGCTTGCTTCGAGAGATAGGATCTGAGGGTCTGAGAGACACGAGAGGAGCTGTGAGGCATGGAGACATCAGGGCCTGGAGATAGAGGCATGGAGACATCAGGGCCTGGAGATAGAGGCATGGAGACATCAGGGCCTGGAGATAAAGGACTTCTGTAGTCCAAGGACTGCTGAGATCACAACAGGGAAGAGAATGTGTTTTGCTCAACCTTTCCATTCAGCCACATTATTTAGTGAGAATGCCATTACTGTGCTTTCTCCCTCGTTCCTTTGCCAGCCTCTTCACACTCCCTTGTTGCATTCAACCCAGCAGAGATTTTGCCCTGTAATCGGGAGGGAGGAAGGGAGTGGATGCCAAGTTAATAGCTAAGCAAGCGAAGAGGGAAGTAGAGTGACTCCAACTTCACCCAGGACCTTAGAGACTATTAGGGACAGTAATGTTGCATGCCCAGAATTGGGAAATTGTATCTTTTTTGGACTGCAGCCTCCTGAATTCCCCAGCTTGCATGACCAGTTTCCATGTTGGCTATGGGACTTTGGGAGTTGCAGTCCCAATTTCCCCAAGCTTTGCTGCCTCTTACTGGTTCTGAGGCATCCATCTTTGCCTTGGTAGGAAGCATCTGCCTATAATCTGTGAACCCCTGGAAATGGTCAACCCATCAGGAGCTGTGGCACGGGAAACGATGGTTGCTGTGGCATTCTCCCTCCTTCACGCAAAACGAAAGTGTTGTGTTTCTTCTGAAAGTGCCAGCTTCCCAAGAGGAGTTGCATATTATCTCTACTGATCTATTCAGAGGGAAAAAGGAACTATTACGTATGTTGTTGCTGTTGCTACAAATTCTGCTGTTACTAATATTATGAGCTTGTCTTAGGCCATTTCTGCACTAGACTGTTAATAGCGCTATGATTCCACTTTCAACCTCCTATGGAATCCTGGGGTTTGCAGTTCCGGGAGGGGCCGGCTGGCCCCTCCCGAAACTGCAAACCCCAGGATTCCATAGGAGGTTGAAAGTGGAATCATAGCGCTATAACACTCTAGTGCGGAAATGTATTTAGTCAGAAGGCAGGCAGAGGAAAAGATGGCCTAGAGACAGGGAAGGGATTTCAGAGAAAGAGGACCAGACGAATAGAGAGAGGAAAGTGAGACAGAGGGAAGGGCTGACTCTGGTTTTGGGGAGCTGTAAATGATTTAGTAGTTCCAGGGTTAATGCATAGTTTCCTTGCATCTTAATAAACTTCCACTTGTTTGCTTTTATCACTGTTTCTGTCTGTTCGTGTTACGTTTGGTAGAGGGCCATTGAGCCTACCAAAACAGCACAGCCCCTGGCCCACAATTGGGGGTCAGCTTGAGACCCAAGTACCCAATCTGGGGAGGAATTAAAGCGGGGGGAGGGAAAGGTGAGTGACAAGAACTCAGGTTTGGAACTGCGGGGCCATCCTGGAATGGGGATCTGTCTTGGGGTACTGCACAGGGGCTTGGTAGTGCTTTGGAGGAGTTCCCCTTCATTCTCGTGGACAACCTTGCAGGGGTGTAGCTACAGTAGGGGAGCAAAATGAAAGCATTGCTCCACCCAGATAAGAATTCTGTCCCCTCCCCACTTCGGCCAAGGAGTTTTCCCTTCAGTCTCCAAATTCATGACATTGCAGGGAGAAAAACTGAAAACACACCTCAAACTCTTCTATCTGCTGTGTTTCCAATTCCCTTGGTCACTTTTCTCCTTTTCTTCGGAGACCTAAACGCTTTATTTCTGAACACTCAGCTGAAGTTTTAAGTGACTGCAAGGCTAGAAATGTTGAAACTGAAGGAAACTTTCATTTAGAGGGGAAGAATTATTGTTGGGAGGACAACGCCTCATTTTGCTCCTCCTGCAGCGATACCGCTCCCCATATATGGCTGGAAAAAGGGACAATCCGGGTCCCAGACAAGAGTATACCAACAGGAGAAGGGGGGCAGAATGAGACCATTGCCTCCCTGTAGGAATTCTGCTCCCCCCAGACAAAAAATAGTCCTTCAGTCCTCAATTTTCTAGCATTGCAGAGAGTGAGACACTGAAAATTATCTACACTGGGCATTCTTACATAGGCTAGGTTTGCCTTCCCAGGGGGATTTGGCCAGCCCCTTTGCTTTGCGTGCCTGAACTGCATCTCTCGATGCTCAACTGAAGTTTTCAGTTACTGGAAGGCTAGAAATTTGGGGACCGGATGAATATTTCATTACAAGGGACAGGGTTCTTATTGGGGGGGGCAACACTCTCATCCTGTCTTCCTGCTGCTTCACATCTAGAACATCCCATGATTCTGCTACACATCTGGAACCTCCCACTGGATTCAGCCCATAAACATCTAAGGCACCTTCTTGGGTAAGGGTGGGAGGTCTGTGGGATTTAGCTTCCTCATTCTTATACCATCCCCCCTGGGCTAAATAGTGGTCATGAATACAGAACAGTTACCTAGACTTTCTTACCCATAACTCTTCCCATTTCCGCACTAGCCTGTTATAGCGCGATGGTTCCACTTTCAACATCCTCTGGAATCCTGGGGTTTGCAGTTTCGGGAGGGGCTGGCTGGCCCCTCCCGAAACTGCAAACCCCAGGATTCCAGAGGATGTTGAAAGTGGAACCATCGCACCATAACAGGCTAGTGCGGAAATGGCCTCTCTCATCTTCACAATCGCTACTTGATCACCTTTATGACACTATTGCTGTGACTGTAACTCTTTGCCCATCACTTTGGCAGGTGCCAGCTGCATAAGGATGCACACAGATATAGGCTGGGTGACCCCTGGCTTGACCACAGCACCTATGAAAGGAATCAAGGAGTTTTAGTAGACCATAAGCTGACTGCAAGCCAACAGTGTGTTGCCACAGCTAAAAAAGCCAATGCGATTTTAGGCTGCATCAATATGAGTCTAGTTTCTAGATCAAGGCAAGTAATACCACCACTCTGTTCTGGCTTGGTCAGAGCTCACCTGGAATAATACTGGGTCCAGTTTTGAGCACCACAGTTCAGGAAGGATATTGACAAGTTGGAGTGTGCCCAACCACCCATAACACTTTCACCTTCACAATCACTGCTTGGTCACCATTGCCACACTATTTGCCATGACTGTAACTCTTCCCCCACCAACCCCAATTTATAAAATAAACAGGCATCATCAGTTCTGAGGACCTAGCTTCTCTGTTTTCCGAATGGTTTTTAAGAAACCTGGTGGAGCAACGCAGCATCTTTTCACACAAAGGAGCAATTTATCTCCCCTGGGGACCGCTGTGCTTCTGCACACACAAACAGAGATGCCGTTGCAGCTGCCTGGCTCTGCCTTGTGTGTTGAACAAGGCTCGTGTATCAGCACAGAAGCTGGTCCCTGGGCCTCCCATGAATTATTGAGCTGCTCTCAGCCCGCAGAGACAGGCTTTGCCTGCCAGCTTGTTGCACTGCCAGAAAAAAGGGGCAGAAGAAACTTGGAGCTCCACTTCCCATCCCACTGCAGCACCAGGAATGGATGGGGTCAGTCAGTGGCTCTTGACCTGCTGTCCACAGACACCTGGGGTGTCTGGATCCTGGAGCATCTCGGAGGCTTAAAAGTGGCTCCTACACCCACCGGAGTTCCTGCCCCCACGCACTGGATCGCCAGCTTTCCACCCTCAACCACACTTGGCATTAAGACTGGTTCTGCCTGTAACCTTCTTAGAAGGAGACGGGCTGCCTTCAGCCTCCCCCCATGGACAGGCAAGGATCTGGCTCAGAAAGCAGCAGACTTCATGGTAGCTGCAGCCTCCCACATGGACTGTCCCAGACGTCGACAGAGAGGGCCCGTCTGCGGGCTGCTGTGTACCAGGTAAGGCAGGACAGCCAAGGGATGCTGCAGTGTTCCATCAACGCAAAGCAACAGGCTGAGGGGGTGACACCAGAAGGACCCAAGAACTCCCTTGCCAGTTGGGCCAATCCAAGGCAGGCTTTCTCTAGTGTTCTCTCTCCCACAGTGGCCACCTGGAGGCCTCTGGATGCTCCAGAGCAAGGGGAGGGGGCCAGAGCATGATGGTTAGGGTTGCCTGATCTCAGGTCTTGGCCCTCAATCTCCAGTTCTTCTCCAGTTGTGGGTTGGGGACTGAGTTCCAAGAAAGAATCATAGAATCATAGAATCATAGAAATGTAGAGTTGGAAGAGACCCCAGGGGCCATCCAGTCCAACTCCCTGCCATGCAGGAACACCCTCAAAGCACTCCCTTGGACAGATGGCCATCCAGCCTCTGCTTAAAAACCTCCTGCACACCTGCAGCTCCCCGGATAGACCAGCAGTTTGCCACAGCTTCCAAGGACTCATTCATTTGGTTCCTGCAACTTGCAGATGCTCCAGAGAGTCTGTGCATTTACTTAGCTAGCTTCCTCCTTACTGCCCAGTGTTTGTAGAGCCAGGGCTCGCCCTCTGCTCTGCTCTAAATCTACCTGCTGGCCAGAAGCAGATAATCTGGATTAAATCTCCTGGAGTCTCCTCCTTTGGAAGTTTTTAAAGAGGGGCTGGATAGCCGCCTGTCAGGAGTCCATTGATTGTTTCTTCCAGCAGAAGAGAGCCCTTGGGGTCTCTTCCAGCTCTAGGATTCTATGAGTCTGTGCAAAGTTCCTTATCCCAACTCCCAAAGTAAGTGAGAAGAAATAACTCCCTCATTTCACCTTTGTCGTGGTACAGCCCCTTTAGCTAAGATTTCTGTCTTGATTTGCAAACAAGAAAATATATTCCGTGTGTGTATGTGTGTGTGTGTGCGTTTGAATCACAACCTGGGAACAACTGTGGTTTTGTATTTAACACACTGTGCTTAACAGCATCTTTGGTTGAGACTTATCATCAGATGTTATTCCTCTTGTGTTGTTTGCCTGGTGGGAGACCATTTGGAAAGCATTTCATTCACAAGCGAGGGCATTAGTGGGGCAGGGGAGGTTTGCTTTTTGGAAAACACTTCTTTTACAAAGAAATATTTTCCAAACCATCTCTCAGCTGGAGAACAACAGAAAGGGAGCAACATCAGATGATAAGTACCTGACAAAGATGCTATTATCCTGCTGCAATTACAATTTACCTGCCTTGTGTGGTAAGCTCCTAAAAGGCTATATCTCCCTATATGGGTCCCCCAAGTTTTAAGATCTCTGGTGGGGGGCTTTTTCTCAGTCCCATGACTCTCATACAGCATTCAGTGAGGCCACAAGAGACAGGTCCTGTTTGGTGGCTGCTCCCTGGAAACTGTGTAACTCCCTGCCACAGGAGACTGGTCTGGTTCCCTGTGGGCTCTCCTTCTTGGCTGGATGGCCATCTGTCAGGAATGCTTTGGTGGTGTTTTCCTGCATGGCAGAAGGAGGTTGGAGATGGCCCTTGGGGTCTCTTCCAACTCTTTGATTCTATGATTCTGCCAGATGGTCAAAACCCTAATTTGAGAAATGATTTGGGCAACTCATGGGTTGATGTGGAAGGGTCTTTCAGCGGGCAATGCCAAACGTATATTCATATTGTCATGCTTCAAATGCTTTTAAGATTTTAAAATTTAAAAATTTTAAGATTTTAAAATTAGTGCTGTTTTTAATATGGTGGCTTATTTAATTTCATTGGACCGATCCCTCCCGAAACTGCAAACCCCAGGATTCCATAGGAGGTTGAAAGTGGAATCATCGTGCTATAACAGTCTCGTGTGGAAATGGCCTATGTTTCTCTTCCTTTACACCCAAACGGGACACACTCCATGGGGGAGTGGGGGAACCTTACACTTACAGTAGGCATAGGAGAGAGCTGTGAATGTTTTCTAAATTACAGATTCTTGATATTTAATTAACCAAATCCATGGTAAGGTTCAGGCTGCAGATTTATGCATGCAACTGAAAATAAACTGCATAGAATAAAACAGGGGGGGAAAGGTACATTTTGCCTTAATCTGTATTGTGAGCCAACCTGGATGCCATATTGAGAGAAAGGCAGGATGAGTATGACAACGAGGAGGAGAGATTCTGTATCAGCTACTTAGTTAAGTATACTTAACTATATTTAAGTATGCTTAAGTATACTGAAGTATCCTTAACCAAGTAAACTTTCTAGAGTGACACCCTCTCTCCATAAAACCGGAAAGAAATATCTTTCAACCATGGTCCAATCACTGGCAGAATGGATATTAAATATATTTTTTAAAAATAATAATAATACTAAAAGCTATTTAAGGAGATAGAAAAGCTGCCCCCCACCTAAATTTGGCCTTGCCCTAGCCAGCCAACCGCAGCAGCTGCACTGCGACTGTGGCTAAGGCCACTTCTACACAAGCCTGTTATAGCGCTATTATTCCACTTTCAACCTCCTGTGGAATCCTGGGGTTTGCAGTTTGCAACTGGCCCCTCCCTAAACTGCAAAGCCCAAGATTCCATAGGATATTGAAAGTGGAATAATAGCACTATAAGAGGCTCGTGTGGAAATGGCCTAAGAGCACCATTCCCCAGATTCCTCTCTTAACACATCTCTCCATCCCCCAGGTCTTTGGACTGCAACCTTGGGGAGGCTGCTGCTCCGACAAGCTTCTGGAGGCGCTGCTGGAGGGAGGAGAACGGTGCTACCTGAAGCAACAGGTGAGGGTGTCTTCCGTGCAGGAAGTGCTCCAAGCCTTCCCTGTTCAATACTGAACGCTGACACACGTTACAGCAGTCACGTAAGCCTTATTGGTGGTCCACCGTGCAAAAGGTGGAGGACAGCAGAGAAGCATTCCAGTCCCTTCACAGCCAGTGGTAGAACGGAGCCCTCAAACTAATTCCACCCAGGCTATCCACAGCCGGTGGTCAAATTCCCCATCTTTGGATAAATGGGGCCCCTGGATTGGGATGCACCACCACCCCCAGGATGAGGCTGATGGAAGATGGTGTCTGGAGAGTTAAATCATGCAGAAGCAAAAAAAAAAAAAGGCAAAGTGAAGTGTGAGAGCCATGAGAACTGTGCAAGCAGGTTAGGCACCAAGGAAAATTCATTCCCCCAGTCCGTTGTCCCAGCTGTCATTTCTTGTCCCACCTCCAACCTGCAAAACTAATGCAAAAAGTGTCTTATGAGGTCACTCAAACAAATTAATCCCCCCTGTGTCACTGTTGACTTTGGCCATGATGCAAACAAGGGCTCCACAGCTCATTTGCCCAGTGGCAAGGGCCCATCTTGTTACAGTTGGGTCCAATGAGCATAGTAGTAGTAGTGAAGGAGATCTGACACAAAGCTGCAACTGAGCTACAAAAAAGGACACACCACTGTGCTCTCTAGCGCTGCCCTTGTGGGCAGTTCTTATTGGAGAAGATACAACCATTCATCTCAGTCTGTGAGGGCTGCCACCTAGGTGCCAGGATCCGAGGCCATTTCCGCACTAGAGCGTTATAGCGCTATCATTCCATGTTCAACATCCTATGGAATCTGGGGGTTTGCAGGTTAGGGAGGGGCCTTGAGAAGAGGAGGAAGCAGAGGCCTTTGAGGACCCTCCCTAAACTGTAAACCCCGGGATTCCATAGGATGTTGAAAGTGGAATAATAGCTCTATAACAGTCTAGTGTGGAAATGGCCCTAGTAGAGCAGTGATGGGGCTCAGTTGGGGGGAGAGTTGCACGGATTTGTGAAATAGCAGGAATCCGAGTGTACAGCTTGGCACAAAATATAGTGCTGTATTTTATGTATACAGTACTGTGTTTTGCACCAAGCACTACACTCGGATTCCTGCCATTCACAGATCCTTGTGTCTCTCTCCAGCCTCTTGTCTTCTGCTACTTGTGTTGTATATGAGATCAAAAGCTAGAGAGCAGCGATGTATTTAAGACTTTTACTCCAAGTCTCAAGTCATCTCAAGTCTCTGCCTTTAAGTCTCCAGTGAAGTCCCAAGTCCTTGCAAGTTACTTTCAAGTCAAGTCTCAAGTCTGGAAGCCAACTTTATACCCCAACCTGTGCTTCACAATTTCTGGACAGAGTCTAATAAAGTCAGTTTTACAATTTAAGTTGAGTTGGCCCTCTACTTTTGTGATTTTGCCATCTGCAGCTTATTTCCCATTTCTGAAGCTGGAGGCTTTTTCAGATGTGGGGAATAGGATCCTTCTTACTCCCCATTACTGAAGCTTCAAGAGCTTTAGAAGAAAGGATCCTTGTGTTACCCTGTATGTTGGGGGTCCCGGGAGGGGCGCCCAAATAATCAAATAAAAACACAAGTTGGGGGAATTTTAACTTGAGCACTCTCTCGGCTAAACGAGAGGCAGGGTAACTTTAGCAAGGATCTTTTACTCAATGTGTACGGCTTCAGGTCAGAGAGCAGCTAGACAAGGTTTTAAAGCAACAAACAATATTTTATTAAAGACGAGCAACACGAAAGACAAGACATAAACTAACTAACTGAAATAGAAACGGGGAGCTTTTTGGGAAAGGCGATACAACACCTGGTCTCGTAGTCCTGGAGAGAAGAGGGGTTCCGGGGAAGAAAGCTCAGTGGGGCTCACCAAGGGGAGTTTCCTTAGACAACCAGCAGCAAGGCGGGATGGAAGTCCAAAGTAGTCCGAAGACGTCCCAAAAGTGGGGACCTTTTATAGGGTGGAGTTTACCGACAGGCTATGCCATGTTCGATGAGAACAAAGGAGATTTGGAGTTGGACAAAGGAGTTGGAAAAGGTCGAGTTTTGCATGATGGGTTTAGCTCTTACTGACAATAGCATGGCCAGTACATGGCCACTGCGCCCTGGTGGTGCAGTGGTTAAATGCCAGTACTGCAAACCACAAACCACAAGGTTGTGAGTTCGATCCTGCCGGGCCCCAAGGTTGACTCAGCCTTCCATCCTTTCGCAGGTCGGTAAAATGAGTACCCAGCTTGTTGGGGGCATGTATAGAAAAATGTTTCGAAATACATGCTAAATTGTTCACCGCCTCGATCTATATGGAGAGGCGGGATACAAATAAATAAATAAAATAAATAAAAAAATAGCCCGACATAAAAAAATGGCTTGGCTTTTGGCTGCATGGCTTTGTGAGGATCTGAGCCAAGCAGAGCCGGTTTGCAGGGAGGTTTTTCCCTAAAGCAACGGAGAGGCTTAAGTTGCCTGCCTGAATGAGGTTTTGGAATGTACAGCCATTAATGGCCGTGCCCCAGACGTGCTTGTCTGGGGGATCTCTGCAAACACGTGGAGCAGGGTGGCAGAGAAAGGTCAAGCAAAGGCCAAATTATTTGATATCAAAAGGATATCTAGTGTTCCCACCAGACATATCATAACTGTGATAACACTTGCTCCTCAAGCCCACTGCCTAACACATTTTCTTTTCCCCTGCACTTTGGGCACAAGTCTTGCCTTCTGCTCTTAGGAAAACTTTTAGAAAGCCCCTCCTATATGTAGAGGGGAAAGGGTACAGAGCAGACCTCAAGCCCATTTGCTGTTCCCTCTGAGAAATGTGTCCACACTTTGGGCTTGAGACAGATCACCATGTGACCAGTAAGTCGTAAAGTTTCTGTATTAATGTGTTATGTTACTGAACCAAATGCAGCAAGTCAGTCACTGAAAATATGCAAGTTTCAAGTCAAGTCAAGTCAGTGTGTAATTTTTGGCAAGTCAAGTCACTGAAGTAACTTAAGTCTGACTTGAGTCCAAGGGCCTTTCTGCCCTACACTGTTATAGTGCTATTATTCCACTTTCAACATCCTGTGGAATTCTGGGATTTATGGTTTACTGAGGCCAAAGAGCTCTCTTCCCTAAACTGCAAACCCCAGGATTCCACAGGATGTTGAAAGTAGAATAATAGCACTATAATAGTATAGTGCGGAAAAGCCTCAAGTCAATCGACTCGAGTCTACATCACTGCTAGAGAGAGAGATCGAGGATCTCAAAGACAAACAAGCAAAGCACCACCACTATCGCCGAGAAGGCGGAACAGGTGGCTGGCAACAAAAAGGTCTGGGTTTTAGAGGGTTTTGTTTTTTCAGATTTTGGATTTCCAGATTGGGGATGCTCAACCAGTATACTCATTTCCAGCCCTGGATAAAAAAAATTTGTGATACTAATAAACTAATTATTTTAAATATTTTCCCACTCATGACCCTCTTTTTAGAAACGTTACTTCATTACCAGTGAGACAGCTAACATGTAAACGTTTCTTCTGGTCTGCTGCACAGTACGCATATACCATCATGACTGCTAATGGCAGAAGAAAATCAGAAATGCTGATTATTCCAGGCTGGGCTACTTGCAAGCAATTTCTGTCTCCTCTTTCCTAGCTTTTCTGGGATTTCCAGCTGCTGGACTCCGACCACGATGGCTACCTCTCTGCCCAGGACGCTGAGCTGCTCTTGGCCCAAGTCCCAAGGGTGACGGGAGAGGCTTGTGGTGACTTCCTCAGAAGCCGCCAGCCTGGTGTGGCATGGAGTGACATAGAGGTACCAGATCAGCTGGAAAAAGAAGGGTGGTCAGTGGTTATAGACCAGTGGAAATGGAGTCTGTGTTACCCTGCATGTTGGGGGTCCCGGGAGGGGTACCCAAATAACCAAATAAAAACACAAGATGGGGAAATTAAGCTCGAGCACTCTCTTACGCTAACGAGAGGCAGGGTAGCTTCAGCTAAGATCTTTAACCCTATGTATACAGCGTCAGGTCAGAGAGCGGCTATAAACAAATAATATTTTATTGAAGACAAGCACCATGAAAGACACGGCATACACTAACTAACTGAGAGATAGAAATGGAGAGCTTTGGGGAATGGGTAATACGACACCTGGTCTCCTAGTCCTGGAGAGAAGATGGGGTTGCAGGGAAGGAAGCTCAATGGGGTTCGCTGAGGGGAGTTTCCTTAGACAACTGGCAGCAAGGCGGAATGGAAGTCCAAAGTAGTCCGAGGTAGTCCCAAAAATGGGGACCTTTTATAGGGTGGATTTTACCTCCAGGCTATGCCATGCTCAGTGAGAACAAAGGAAATTTGGAGCCGGACAAAGGAGTTGGAAAAGGTCAGGTTTACATGATGAGCTTAGCGCTTGATGACAATAGTATGGCCAATATGCAGATGGCTCAACATAAAGGAATGGCTCGGCCCTTGGCCGTGCATCTTTGTAAAGTCGCACTGAGCAAGGCCGGTTTGGAAGAAGGTTTTTCCCTGAAGCATCGGAGAGGCTTAAGTTGCCTGCCTGAATGAGGTTTTGGAATGTACAACTATTAATGGCCGCGCCCAATACGTGCTTGTCCGGGGCACCTCTGCAAACACGTGCAGTAGGGTGGTAGAGAAAGGTAAACAAGGCCAAATTATTTGATATCAAAAGGATACCTAGTGCTCTCACCAGACATATCATAACCATAGTAACATCTGAGGCTTTAGGGGCAAAATAAGTGTCCTAGAATAATAGTATCAATTTGTTCTGCTTTGGTCAGACCTCACATGGAATGCTGTGTCCACTTCTGGGCACTGCAATTCAGGAAGGATATGGCCAAGCTGGAATGTGTCCGGAGGAGAGTGACCACAATGATGGAAAGCCTGGAAACCAGGAAGCCCTGTGAGGAACAGCTTAGGGAGCTGTTGATATTTAGCCTGGAAAAGAGAAGGTGAAGAGGGGACATGGTAGCCATCTTTAAATAATGGGAAAGATATCCTACGGAAGATGGGAAAGGCTTGTTTTCTGCTGTTCCAGAGACTACGGCCATTTCTGCACTACACTGTTATAGTGCTATTATTCCATTTGAACATCCTGTGGAATTCTGTGGTTTTATAATTTATTGAGGCCAAAGGACTCTCTGGCTGAGAATTCTGAATGCCCTTCCCTAAACTGCAAACTCCAGGATGCCATAGGAGGTTGAAAGTGGAATGATAGCACTATAGCACTGTAGTGCAGAAATGGACTCAGACACAGAGCAATGGCTTCAAAATACAGGAAAAGACATTCCAGCTAAACGTTAGTAAGAACTTCCTGACCGTAAGAGTCACTTGACAGTGAAACATGCTGGAGGAGTCTTCTCCTTTGGAGGTTTTTAAAGCCTGGGTGTCCACTTCTCAGAAGTGTTTTCATGGTGTCTTCATGCATGGCAGAATTGGGTTGGAGTTGATGGCCTTTGGGGTCTCCCCCAACTCTACAATTCTATGATTCTATGTTTTGTTGGGTGGAATTAGCCAGGATGCCTGTACAACCTGATCTTAAAGATGGAAATAATGTTTTTTGGTATTGATTTCTTGGCTGAAAAATGGTTTCTCAAAACTTGGAGAAACTCTCTTGGAAAGAATAACAAATCACTTCTGCAGCCTATTCTCCCTGTATTCACACCTCTCAAAGAGCTCCAGGGAACTATTATGCACACAAATGCATGTGGTTTTTCTATGGAAAAAATAAAGAGCACAAAACAAAGCTGCAGGAAAGGAGATTCCACCTGGACCTCAGGAAGAACTTCCTGAAGGTCAGAACCGTCTAGCAGTGGAATGTGCTGCCTTGGAGTGTGGTGGAGTCTCCTTCCTTCTTTGGAAGTTTTTAAGGAGAGGCTGGATGGTCATCTGTTGGGAATCCTTTGGTGTGTGTTCCCGCATAGCAGGGGGTTGGACTGGATGGCCCCTGGGGTCTCTTCCAACTCTATGATTCCATGATTCAAAGCTTCCTTTGTTGCAGAAAAACCACGTACTGTCTTATTACTATTGTCATTATTGTTATCGTTATCATCATCATCCTCAGAAACAAAAATACGAAATGAAAATCCAGCACATTGCATATTGTTAAACACATTGACAAACAAACACAGCAAGGAAACCCAAGGTCATCTCATGGAGTCTGCTGCAGTTTGGCATGATGGGAATTGCAGTCCAACACATCTGGGCGGCTGCCAGATTGCAGAAATCTGGATGGTCCCAGATTATGGTAGAAGTGTGACATTCTGAAGTTTGGACACAAGGAGGCAAATACAGGTTGAGCCTCGCTTATGCAAAATGTTTGGGCCCAGAAGTGTTCCATATTTCAGGGTGTTTTCCCCAGATTTTGGTACACGGTGCCTTTCTGGAATAGCTTCATGTCTTGTTGGTTTGCTACTTGTGTTGTGTGTGAGACGCAAAGCTGGAGAGAGACTGAGAAGGTGTGAAATGGCAGGAATCCAAGTGTGGTGCTCAATGTGAATCCATGTCTCCCACGAATCTACAGATCCTCAGTCTCTCCCTTTTGGCCACCAGCCACCTGCTTCCACCTTTGAGGCGGCTGCAGCACCCCTCAGATCTGAGAGATGAACAAGCAGGAGCACCACAGCCACTGCCTCAAAGATAGAAGCGGGCAGCAGGCAACAGAGAGAGACTGAAGATCTGAGAGACGAACAGGCAGGAGTGCCAAGCCAGGACCTTGACGGCAGAATGGGCAGCTGGCAGCAAAAAGTTTCCATTTTTGGAGGTTTTCAGATTTAGGGACGAGGAAGGGGCAACCCGTACCGCTTCCAGTGTTTCACGAGAGATTCTGATTCCTCCAGAGGGATGGGGAAGGTGTCAAAATTTAGACAATGTGGCTCCTACTAGGCTTTCTCTCCTCCCTTTTTTTCTCCAAGGACTGGGTCTTTGGTGCCCCCCGAATGCCTGTGGATAGAGCTGGCCCCCATACCAGAAGGGCTTACTTCAGTGAACAGGTAGGTCAGTTGTGTCCTTTTGGGGAACCTTGTTACCCTAATTTTCTGGGGGTCCTGGGGGTCCCAGTCACCAAATTAGTTATTTTGAGTTCAAGGAGTCCCGGTCACCGAATTAGTTATGAGCTCAGGGAGGTCCCAGTCACCGGGCAGGTTGCCTGAGTTTCCAGGGGTCCCGGTCACTATCCGAGTTCCCTGGGATCCCTCAAAGGACACCTAGTCTGACCCCGATTTTAAGGGGATTTCCAAGGTGCACCAAGCACACGCCCAGCACACAAGAGAGGTAGGGTAACCTAGTGAGACCTTCTACCCAGCTTTTACGGGGTCAGACCAAGTCAAGACCCAGGCAAAATAAATTTATAATTATTTTCTTTATTTAAAACCCTAAGTCACAGCACACTTACACACTCACTCACACAGAACTAAGAAAAATAAAGGAAGGAAAGTTGATTGGGGATTTGAAGAGGGATACCGGGGGAATACTACACCTGATCCTGTAGTCCGGGAAGCCGAAATAGAGCCAGAGAGTTGGGAGCGGTGACTCTCAGCGTGTGGAGGGAAGGCTTCAGCAAATGGAGCAACAGCAGGACGGGGAGGAAGCCGAGAGCGATCCGAGGAAGCACTCAAAATCAGGGACTTTTATAGGGGAAAATCTACCTGGAGGCTAACCATTTCCCGGGGAGAACAATAGATGTTCAGGTGGAGACAAAGCCTCCGAAAGGTCAGCGCTTGACTTGATGGGATTCCGTCAGTGTTGGCAATAGCCCAGACAGTATGTAAATGGGGCGCACTTGCAGTTGTGTAGTCAGACGCGCTAATCCTGTCAAGCTGACGGTTCGGGGCTGAGAATCCTTTTGTGTGGTAGTTGACTAAGTGTGTCTGGAGGGCTCCTAAGGCTACATGACAGATTCATTTACTGGCCAGACCTGGATTTTCCTAATTGCGGTCGTTCCGCCACACCTGCGTACATACGCTTCCAGTGACCCTGTCAGACACGTGGAATGATTTTTAATATTGACCACATGGAGATATCCGTATATTTTATAGCTGATTTTATTAGTGTTAAATTGTAGACCTCGGGCTCAGGGTAGCCTACCGTAGTAACAACCTTCTGTGTGGAAGACATCAGCCCCTGGATTGGGTCCCAGCCCTTGAGAGAACCTCCCTCCAACCCTGGAACAGGGCATGATCTCTCCAACACCTCACTGACCTTGTCTTTGGAGATTTCCTTTGGCCTGGTAGGACTGCCCAGCCTGTTGTTCTTGCGTCCTTCAATTTCGAGATTGTCTGGGTTCAGCTGAGATTCCCCAGCCTCCAAGATCTCCTTGCATAAAGAATTTTGAAGGTTTCTGATGGAGATGCATTTCTTTGCTCTCTTAAAGGCTCCAAGGGTACAGGTCAGCATGCCCCCGTATCGGTGGGGGATAAGACGAGGCGATGAGCAACAACCGGAAGGGTAAGTCTCTGCTCCAAGCAGAGGAAGGGACAGTGAAGATCTTCCTTCCCTCCTTTCTTCCTGCCTTCCTTCCTTTCTTAAGTTTATACTTCACTTTTCTCCCAAATGAGGTCCAATGTGGCTTCCAATAATCTAAAAAGATACCGCTAAAACATTTACTTTGCAAAAGTTCAAAAGAAATTAAATATTCCTATTATTTAAACATGCTTAAAACACATTTAGAACATTATGTCAAAAAAGATTTTAAAATACAGGTTAAAAATACAGCACAGCACTTTACACACACACTACAGGTCTATAAGAAAAAAATCAAGATCCAAAAGCCTGCCTAAATGAAAAGGCTTGACCTGCCAGCAGAAAAAGAGCAGGGAGGGGGCAGCCAGACCTCCTGTGGAAGGGAGTTCCACAGTCACCAAAAAGTTTCTCTCTCTCTCTCTCTCTCTCAAGTCCTCATCAACCACTCCTGCAAAGGTAGTAGAACTCTGTTTTCCTTTTTGCATAAGAAACACTTTTTTGCATAACAAACACTGTAAATGTTTCTTGCTAGGTGGAAATATTTTGTAAAAAAATGTTAAATCCTTAATAAACATCACAGGTTTCTTATCTTTCAAAATGCTAGCAAAACTTTTAAAAAGTTGATAGAATCGTTCCAAAATCCAACCGCAGACTGTGGTGATATTGTCATTGGACCACCTAGCAAGTGCAAAATTTGTTGCACCAGCTTTGGAGTCTTCCGGTTTTTTCATCAGGCAAATGTGATTTTTAAAACAAACATGCAGAGGAAGAAAAATGATGCTGTTAAAATCATAGGTTTGCATCCTGCTTGTTCGAGATGTCCTGGAGCAGCACCGCCTTCAACTGTCCCAATTTGGCAGGGACAGCCTTGATTCAACTTCTGTCTTCCCACTTTTTCAGCTCTTTTAAAATGTCCCAGGTTCTCTCTCCTTGTCCTGCTTTCCCCCTTTGTCCTCAGCTTACTTCAAGATTTCCAAGTGCAGACATAGGCCATTTCCACACTACCCTGTTATACTGCTATTTTTCCACTTTCAACCTCCTATGAGATCCTGGGGTTTGCAGTTTAGGGAGGGGCTTTTAGAATTCTCAGCCAGAGAGCTCTTTGACCTCAGGAAACCACAAACTCCAGAATTCCATAGGAGGTTGAAAGTGGAATAATAGCAGTATAATATGTCATGACAGGTGGACAAAACCTGTAGTCCAGAGAAAATACTTTGTGATGTAAATTGTCAAGTGCACCTGTGAAAAGCCATGTGAGTCATGCTGAGTCAGGCTGATGGGCAATCAGGAGAGAAAGTTGCATCAGATATGGGGAGAATGCAAAGGTAGGCCAGAATTGCATCAGCTATGTGTCTGTGTAAATGTAGCCGAGTACTAGTCAACATTGCACACGGTGCCTGAACGTGTATGCTGGAGGGTCTGCCAGAAAGAGCAAGCTGAGGAATGCTGGAACACCTTCTGGAGATTCTTGTAAATATGTATATATTGTAACTCAAGAATAAATTGCTTCCTTGATGGAAGATAACAAGTGGCGTGGGTGAGTTTTACTGGCTACAGTGCACTGCTGCTAATACTAAACTCTGCTGGGCACGCTACAAGCTGTGCGAGCACTCTGCTATTTTGGGGCATTTTGTACACTTGACTCTGGTACAGCTTTTTGGCCAGAGCTCAGTGGTCGGGAGGGAAGTGTTATCGCGGTTTTGCATAGCTCCCAGCATCCCCAACCCTCCCAGTGACATAATAGTATAGTGTGGAAATGGCCATAGTTTGCACTGTTAACTGAGCTGGTGAGAAAGGAGGGGTAGGATCTTGTCCTTCCCAAAAGCAAAGCACCATAGCATTCCTCAGCTAATGTGTTTTCTTTATTAACAACTGTTGCCATCTTGACCACATTTGATTATTCTTTTGTCGCATGTATCCCAACTTTCATCATCAGTGAAATGCTAGAAATGCTGCATAATTTGTTGGAATTTAGCTAGAACAGAATGGGGAGATGTAGGCATTATTTGCTCTAAAATACCTGCAGCCATAAATCACCACCAGATCTCCTCTCCCCCCGCCGACTTTTGCTTTGTCTCCTCTTGATCTTCCTCAGATTTGTTTGATGTGGTAGCTCTGAGCAAGCCAGTTCCCAGTTAGAATTGGTCAGAAGAAGTCAGTAGGTGGCAGAAGATTCATGGGATGGGGGTCTTTTTGATTTGCCACAGGGGGTACCCCAGAGGCCTGGCTGTTCTGCAGGAGGAGAAGCCTTCAGGAGTGGTGGCAGCGCTGGAACGGAAATACCAGGTTCTGCAAAGGAAACTTTGTGCCGAGATGTTGGAGGCCCATTACGGTGAGGAGTGGGTTAGTGGGAGGAAAGAGGGGGTGCACATGCACAGGGGGTGATGTTACCCTGATTTCTGGGGTCCCGTGAGGGACACCTCAATGTGCTCCAATTTCTGAGGAATGAGAATTAGCAAAAGCACAAGCTAGGGAATGCAAGAGGCAGGGCAACCTAGCAAGATCTTGGACCCAATGTTTATGGGGTCAGGCTGAGTCAATAACCAAGCAGAAGTAAATAATAACTGTTTTTCTTTATTTTGAAACACAGTCACAACGTATGTATGCAATCACTCACACAGACCTAGCGAAAGAAAGATAGGAGTTTGATAGAGGATTTTAAGAGGGATTTTTCGGGGGAATACTACACCTGATCCTGAAGCCCAGGTAGTCAGAAGAAAAGACAGTTGAAGCAGAGATTCTCAGCACGTGGAGCTGAGGGCAAGACTCATTGAACGGAGCGGCGGCAAGGCAGGATGGAAGTCAGAGCGATCCGAAGAAACACTCAAAATCAGGGGGTCTTATAGGGGAAAATGTGCCTGTAGGCTAGTCTGTTCCCAGGGAAAACAATGGGTTTCGGGCTGGAGACAAAGCCTCCGAAAGGTCAGCATTTAGCATGATTGGATTATGACAGAGTTGTCAATAGCGCAGACAGTATGCAAACACAGAGTGCTTGACAGTTGGATATTCGGCTCGTCAAGCTGCCTGCTCGGAGCAGGGAGTCTTTTGTAAGCTGCATGCATACATAATATGATCTTAAAGTGTACTTGCCTGGAGGTCTCCTGAAGCTGCAGTCCGGCAATTACTGGCCTGCCTGGATTTGTTTTGTATTGTTCAGCTATTTTCGGCTGTGCCCATGTGCGTGCTTGTCCGGGGGCCTCGCAAGCACGTGGAAAGGAGTGGTATGGGAAGGTCAAATTCTTGATTTCAAATGATATCTAATATACCACAGTCCCGGACTAGAAACGACAGTAACAGTGACCCAGGGAGAACTGAGTCAGAAGGAGAGGCCAGCCAGACCTTTTGCTGGGTTGTTTGTTTATTTAGGCCATTTCCGCACTGGACTGTTATAGCGCTATTATTCCATTTTCAACATTCTATGGAATCCTGCAGTTTGCAGTTTAGGGAGGGGCTGGCCACCCCCTCCCTAAACTGCAAACCCCATGATTCCATAGGATGTTAAAAGTGGAATAATAGTGCTATAACAGTCCAGTGCAGAAATGGCCTTAGAGCACTTTATTGAGTACTCTATTGGAGTAGCACCCTCAGAGTCATAGAATTATAGAGATGTAAGAGCCCCCAGAGGTCACCCAGTCTAGCCCCCTGCAAGGCAGGAAGACATCATCAAAGCATTCCCAAGAGATGGCCGTCCAGCCTCTGTTTAAAATAGTCCAAAGAAGGAGACTCCACCACACTCCACTGAGGCAGCAGCAGATTCCACTGTAGAAAAGTGGGTTTTAACACAAGTCATCTATTAATGACCTCTTTTGTAAAAGAAATACTTTCCACATGGTCTCCTACCAGGAGAACAACAGAAGAGGAATGAGGTCATGTGATAAGTCTCAGCCAAAGATGCTATGATCCTGCTGCAATTGCAATTCATCTTCCTGATGTGATAATGTTCTCGGTGGAAGGCAAGGACGGATCTTCTTAGAATAAATCTTGCCAAGAAAGCTGAGCCAACATGGTTTGAGTGCTGAACTAGAACTCCAGGAAACGAGGGTCTGAATTCCCACTCTGCCATGATCTGGGTAACCTTGGGCAGGCCACTCTCTCTCAGCCTCAGAGGAAGGCAAGGGCAAACCCCTCCAAGCAAATGTTGCCAAGAAAACCCCATGATAGGGTCACGATAAGTCAGAAATGTCATGAAGGCATACCACCTCCACTATGTTTTTAGTTATGCATTTAGGAGGAAACCAAAGGGCAATTTTTTTGTAGTATAAGTTGCATTTGTCTCTGATGTGCATGTGTATTTGCGTATAGGGCTTTATTTAGCATTGCAACCAAATGTTGCAATACTACAGAGCAACACAGGCAGAAGAATCCTGCCATCAAATCCTGACTTGAATCTTGTTGGAGGCAAGGAACTGTGGGGACAGTGAATATGTGTCAACTGTAATATGTAATTTGTTGTGATGTTCCTAAAATACATTTGGTGATTGTCTTTGCAATATTCAATTATGATTAGCCCGACAGAACCCAGAAAGTGGAACGCTAGCAATGAAGCACCCCTT
Source organism: Ctenosaura bakeri (assembly GCA_948474755.1). Taxonomy (NCBI): domain Eukaryota; kingdom Metazoa; phylum Chordata; class Lepidosauria; order Squamata; family Iguanidae; genus Ctenosaura; species Ctenosaura bakeri. The sequence goes on along the minus strand of CAOLHI010001351.1, from coordinate 808,419 downwards.
ATGAGAAAAGAAAAGCGGAGTTGAAGGAACTGTGCCTAGTTTCTGTCTGATCTCTCCTTTTCTCTCCCGTAGGGCAGTCGCCCTGGGCATCCCTGCCGTGCAACGTGAAAGAGGAGAAGATCTCAGAACTGGAGATGCTGGTGGACTTTGCCTTGCGCGAGGGGAGCATTTTGTCCCTTTCCAGCATCCCTGGCGCCCAGCACAGTGTCAGGTACTGCAATCATGGGATCGGCAAGGGCAGTTAAGGACCTGTATAAACTGGGAATGGAAAGAGTAAGCTCCATTATATATTTCCTGGTTGGAAAATGGGTTTCCCAACAGTCTGAACACCATGGCCATTTCCACACTAGCTTGTTATAGTTCTGTTATTCATAGAATCATAGAATCATAGAATCATAGAATCATAGAATCATAGAATCATAGAAATGTAGAGTTGGAAGAGACCCCAGGGGCCATCCAGTCCAACCTCCTGCCATACAGGAACACCCTCAAAGCACTCCCGACAGATGGCCATCAAGCCTCTGCTTAAAAACCTCCAAGGAAGGAGCCTCCACTACACTCCAAGGCAGCAGATTCCACTGCCGGACAGCCCTGACTGTTAGGAAGTTCTTCCTGAGGTTCAGGTGGAATCTCCTTTCCTGCAGCTTGAATCCATTGCTCCTTGTCCTGGTCTCTGGAGCAGCAGAAAACAAACCCTCTCCCTCCTCTACATGGCATCCCTTCAAATATTTAAACATGGCTCTCATGTCCCCTCTTAGCCTTCTCTTCTGCAGACTAAAGATCCCCAGCTCTCTAAGGCACTCCTCATAGGGCTTCATGGCCTCCAGACCCTTCACCAGTTTGGTCACCCTCCTCTGGACACGCTCCAGCTTGTCGACATCCTTCTTAAAATGAGGTGCCCAGAACTGGACACAGGATTCCAAATGAGGCCTAACCAATGCAGAATGGAGTGGTACCATTACCTCCCTCGATCCAGACACCATACTCCTATTGATGCAACCAAGAATCGCGTTGGCTTTCTTGGCTGCTGCATCACACTGCTGACTCATGTTCAGCTTGTGGTCCACCAAGACTCCTAGATCCCTTTCACATGTACTGCTGTCCAGCCACACGTCCCCCATCCTATATTTGTGCCTTCCATTTTTTCTGCCTAGGTGCAGGACCTTACATTTCTTTCTGTTGAAATTCATTTTGTTAGCTTTGGCCCAGCTCTCCAATCTGTCAAGGTCGTATTGAGATTTAATCCTATCCTCTGATGTGTTAGCAACCCCTCCCAGTTTGGTATCATCTGCAAATTTGATCAGCATGTCCTCCACTCCTTCATCCAAGTCATTGATGAAGATGTGGAATAGCAGCCCTGGGCCCAGGACAGAACCCTGTGGCACCCCACTAGTCACCTCTCTCCAGGATGAAAAGCAGCCATTCGTGATCACCCTTTGGGTTCAGTTGGTCAACCAATTACTAATCCACCTAACAGTAGCCCTGTCCAGCCCACATTTTATGAGCTTCTTTGCAAAAATGTCATGGGGAACTTTATCAAAAGCCCTACTGAGGTCAAGATATGCTACGTCAAGATATGCTACATTGCCCTTTTGCTTATCAGATCTGGGGCTCAAGCTGCACAGAGAGACCTCGCCGTGGGACCCCTTGACCCTTCGGTCGCCGAAGGTACCACTGCGCATGCCCTCCAGCAGCTGCAGCGCAAGAAGCGGGCTGAGATGGCAGAGATGGGAACCCAACGACACCTCCTGGTTGGCAGGTGAGCCTCAATAGGAGGAAAGGCAAGACGCAGCACGAGTTATTTGTTACAAGATCACCAAGTATGGTAGAAAGTCCTTCTCTCTTTTTTACACTTCCAACAAGTATTTTTTGCAACTTTTATACATTCTGGATAGTTTTTCTGGGAAGAGGTACCATCTACAATGCATTTTGTAGATGTTTTCTCTTATGTTTTGAGTAACCCTACATTTTAGTCTTTTAATCCATGTTTTCTCCAACCCAGTGACACCTCCTGGTTGGCAAGTAAGCCTCTAAAGAAGAAAAGGCAGAACATCCAACATCAGACCTCCAAGGGGAAGTCATTCCACAATCAGAGTGCCACAGTCAAGAAGTTATCATCCTGAAACACCACCAGATGTTTAAAGTGTAAAACCATTTTTTTAAAGAAAATAATAAAATAACACCAAAACACAGCACACATACACGCACCCCGTTAAAAGACCTCTTACAACCAATGAACCATTGGATGACTGAATAAAGATGTTTTTGCCTGCAAATGAACACAGAACAGAGGGCGGGGACAGGCAAGCCTTCCAGGGAAGGGAATTCTACTGTTTGGGAACAGCCACCGAGACAACCTTCACCAGGCTTGCTTCACAAAAGGGAAAATAGATATGCACACATTTTTCAAGGCTGTGCTCTCACTCTGAGATTCCTCCCCCCTGCTCTAAGAACTAGAGGAGAGAGGCCAGCCCTTGAGACTGAGAACCAGACCCTGAAATCTGGGAACTCTAGCTGCTATAGATGAGACCGAGCTCGGTGGACCAGTGGACCGATTCTGCCAATTTTATTTTCTCCTTCTCTTTCTGTCCCTGCAGCAACCCAGAAATGTCCAGCCGACTGCTACACTTACATACCCAAACGGAGCTTGTCCAGCAGGAGGCATCTTTCCAGGCAGCCCTGCTCATATTAGAGTTATTCACAGGAGAAAGGTGAGTCCACAGAGTGAGGTGAGTTGTGGCACTGTGTTACCCCACAAGCAGGCCCTGGGCCCAGTGCTGTTCAACATTTTCACCAATGACTTGGATGAAGGAATAGAGGGCATGCTCATCAGATTTGCAGATGACACCAAATTGGGAGGGGTTGCTAACACGCCAGAGGACAGGATCAAATTTCAATATGACCTTGACAGATTGGAGAGCTGGGCCAAGGCGAACAAAATGAATTTCAACAGAGAGAAATGTAGGGTCCTGCACTTGGGCAGAAAAAATGAAAGTCACAAGTATAGGATGGGGGACACGTGGCTGGATAGCAGTACGTGTGAAAGGGATCGAGGAGTCTTCATAGACCACAAGCTGAACATGAGTCAGCAGTGTGATGCGGCAGCCAAGAAAGCCAATGCAATTCTCAGTCGCATCAATAGGAGTACGGTGTCTACATCGAGGGCAGTACTGGTACCACTCTACTCTGCTTTGGTTAGACCTCATCTTGAATCCTGTGTCCAGTTCTGGGCACCTGAATTCAAGAAGGACATGGTCAAGCTGGAGCAAGTCCAGAGGAGGGTGACCAAAATGGTGAGGGGCCTGGAAGCCATGAAGTCCTATGAGGATAGACTTAGAGAGCTGAGTATGTTTAATCTGCAGAAGAGAAGGTTGAGAGGGGACATGAGAGCCGTGTTTAAATATTTGAAGGGATGCCATGTGGAGGAGGGAATGGGCTTGTTTTCTGCTGCTCCAGAGACCAGGACAAGGAGCAATGGATTCCAGCTGCAGGAAAGGAGATTCCACCTGAACCTCAGAAAGAACTTCCTGACGGTCAGGGCAGTCCGGCAGTGGAATCTGCTGCCTCCATGGAGTGTGGTGGAGTCTCCTTCTTTGGAGTTTTTTAAGCAGAGGCTGGATGGGCATCTGTCGGGAGTGCTTTGAGGGTGTTCCTGCATGGCAGGGGGTTGGACTGGATGGCCCCTGGAGTGGGTGTTTGTAACTTTAAGTCGCCTATTAACTAATGGCAACCTCATGAATTTCCTAGGGTTTTCTTAGGCAAGGAATCCTCATTTTTGCTAGTTCCTTGCTCTGAAATAGAGCGTATACCAGCTGGTATTCATTGGCGGTCTCCCATCCAAGTACTAACCAGGGCTGACTCTGCTTAGCGTCCAAGATCAGACAGGATCTTGGGTATTTTGGCCCTAACTATCTCATACTCTCCAACATTTCATACCGTCCAGTCTGGGACATGTATGGCCAAGCAACATCAGAGTAGAGTTAAGATTGTCAGTTATTAATGAGGAAGAACATACAAGCTGGGAGGAGCTTCAGCAATTTCCTTTTCCTCAGGCCTCGCAGGAAGGGCAAACTTCTTGGCTGCTCTTCTCCTCTCCTCTCTGCTGAGTTGACTGAGTGCAAACTCCATTTCCACTTGGAACTCAGTTTGCTGCAGCTGAAGTAAGCTGAGGACAAGGGGAGGCAGTCGGCAGAGGAGAGAGAAAAACAAGGATATTTTAAAAGTAGACAAAAAAGTACAATGGCAGAGATTTAATGGGGAGTGTTCCTGGCAAATTGGGAGAGCTAGAAAGTAGAATCAAAGAATCATGGGATCCTAGAATTGGAAATTCATCCAGTCCAGTCTCATTCTGCCATACAGGAAAACACAATTAAAGCACTCCAAATAGAGGGCCATCTAACCTCTGTTTAAAAACCTCCAAAGGAGACTCCACCAAACTCCCAGGCAGCAGCATATTCCACTGTTGAACTACTCTTACCCTCAGGAAGTTCTTCCTAATGTTTAGGTGGAATCTCTTTTCCGGAACTTGGAAGCCATTGCTCTGTGTCCTAGTCTCTGAAACAGCAGAAAAGAGGCTTGCTCCATCCCTTCAAAGGAGGTGCAGTCTCCATGCAGCTCTTCCTTTGGCAGGTTCTGGGAATCGGGTCCTGTTACACCTGAAGATTGCCATCGGGAGTTGGCTCGACTGAGGCTCACAGCAGGGCATGGATCAGAGCCAGCATGGCATGAAAGCAAGACTATGCCAGGACGATCAATGACGGTAAGAAAACCAATGGCGTGGGGATTCTAGGGGCTTTCCAAGCTCTGATTTTACCTTTACCTCTGGGTTTGGGTGCTGCATTCTGGGTAACTGAGGCTTAGGGGTGCTCTGCTTTTCATCACACAGCAGGTTCTGCTGGACCGTCTGCTGCTTCAGCAGGAAAAAGACAGAACCTCCCTGGTCCAGATCCTGCTCACTCTAGGGAAGAAGCAAGAGGGTGTTCATGAGCAGGTCCACAGCAGGGAACAGCCGAGGCACCAGGAAGCAGGTACAGCAGGAGGGACGGAAAGACAATCTAACATGTACAGTATCTCTGGCCCTTTTTGCACGGCATTTTCCATGCGAAAGAGCACCTGGAGCATTGTGCGATTGTGAGGAGCGATCTGTATGACACACTCACAAGCCCTTTCCGCACCTTGCCTTCTTCTGGCCCTGGGGTGCAGGGATTGCGCGAGCAGCCTCCAGCGAGAGGCTCTCGTGTCCAGGGTCCTTCAGCTCCGCACGAGCTACCTGCTCGCGCGACAGTCCTGCCTCTTCCTTCCGCAGCACAGCCAAGTAAGTGCGCGCGGGGCCCGGGAGCAATGCGCGATCACACACCATTTTTGGCTTCTAGCCAAAAATGAAAAGGCGTGTGATCAGCACCTGCTGGCCCTGGAGCGATTGTGAGTGTGTCATGCAGATTGCTCCGCACAATCACACAACACTCCAGGCCCTCTTTCGCATGGAAAATGCCGTGCAAAAAGGGCCACAATTGCGCGACGCTCCAGGATAGGGCAGGCCCCGATCGCGCACCTTTTCATTTTTGGCTTCATGGTTTCCAGGCCTTCCACCATTTTGGTCCCCCTCTCTGTTCTTCTCCTTTTTCAAGTGCTTTTAGAGCATCCCAGTTTTTCCCTCCTCTTCTTCCTTTGTCCTCTGGCTTGCTTCCGTTGCTGCAACCTGAGTTCAAAGTGTAAAAGGAGTTGCTGCTCCATTAACTCAGCAGCAGGGAGAAGAGAGGTAGGTGGAGTCTTGCCCTTCCCAGGAAGCTGCGGCAGAACCAAACTGCTGCTCTTTCATCTCAAAAACTTTTCCAACTGTGACCGCACTCATATGTTGCTCAGCCACACATGTCCGGGTTTTCCTCTGTGAAATGGGTAGATGGGTTGAGTCAGCTCAGCCACCCATCTGCAAATCGTTGCTCTTCCTCTCCATATCATCACAGTCTTGCCCGTGTTCTGATTCCTCCACAGAAACCAGGATGGCTGGCATGTCTCCTCCCTTGGAGGAAGTCGTCTCCCAGGTGCTAAACCTGGCACAGAAGCAGCTTCAAGTAGCCCATGGGGCTAAGGTCTCTTGGCAGGACTGCGCCATCGCTGTGCTTGTTAAAGTGCAACGAGAACAGCTGGAGGAGCTGAGGCATGCCCTGGAGGATCTGGCTGGAGTCTCAAGAGGAAGGGTAAGATATGTTGAGGGGAAAGAATCATAGCATCACAGAGTTAGAAAAGACCCTCAAGGCCCCCAGTCCAACCCCGTTCTGCCATGCAGGAAGACACCATCAAAGCCCTCCCTTGGACAGCTGACAGCCTCAGTTTAAAGACCTCCAAAGAAGGAGACTCCACCATGCTCCCAGGCAGCGGATTCTATTGCTGAACAGTTCTTACCATCAGGAAGTTTTTCCTAAGATTTAGGTGGAATCTCTTTTCCTGGAGTTTGAACTCAATCCTCTGTAGTGTCCTAGTCTCTGGAGCAGCAGAAAATAGGCTTGCTCCATCCTCCATAGGACATCCCTATAAATATTTAAACGCAGCTTTCATAGAATCATAGAATCATAGAGTTGGAAGAGACCCCAGGGGCCATCAAGTCTAACCCCCTGCAATGCAGGAACACCCATCAAAGCATTCCCAACAGATGGCCATCCAGCTTCTGCTTAAAAACCTCCAAAGAAGGAGGAGACTCCACCACACTCCAAGGCAGCAGATTCCACTGCCGGACAGCCCTGACCATCAGGAAGTTCTTCCTGAGGTTCAGGTGGAATCTCCTTTCCTGCAGCTTGAATCCATTGCTCCTTGTCCTAGTTTCTGGAGCACCGGAAAACAAGCCCGCTCCCTCCTCGACATGACATTCCTTCAGATATTTAAACATGGCTCTCATGTCCCCTCTTAACCTTCTCTTCTGCAGACTAAACATCCCCAGCTCCCTCAGCCACTCCTCATAGGGCTTCATGGCTTCCAGACCCTCCACCATTTTGGTTGCCCTCCTCTTGACACGTTCCAGCTTGTCGACATCCTTCTTGAATTGAGGTGCCCAGAACTGTCACCTCTTAATCGTGTCTCCCCAGCTTCCTGGTTTCATGGTTTCCAGGCCTTTCCACCTTTTGGTCATCCTTCTCTGGACACATTCCATCTTGTCCATATCCTTCCTGAACTGTGGTGCCCAGAACTGGACGCAGCATCCAGCTGAGGTCTGACCAAAGAGGGCAGGAAAAATAATTTGAAGTTTATGCCAGCAGAGTGGAATAGGGTTAGTGCAAAGTGAGCTTCACAATTCACTAACAGAGTTTCTTAACGCCTCTGCTGAGACTTAAAGTTATGTTAAAGAAAAGGTGATTTAGGATCCCAGCACCTTTTTAAATGTCTTTAATGGGTTTGTTCTGAATGCTTTTAAAATTCTGTGCCTTGTTTAACTGCATTTTAGGAATAACTTTTCACATGTTTTAGTTAGGTTTTTGCAAGTGTTTCTAATAGTATTTCTTTAATATTTGCCTTGAGCCCCAGTATTGAAGAAAGGGGAGAGTATGAAAGAACCTGGAGGGCCACCCCTGCTGTTAGTAGCCTCAACTAAAGTAAACACACTGAGTCAATGGGATTTACATAAGTATAAAATTGGGAGGGGTCGCTAATACGCCAGAGGACAGGATCAAAATCCAAAATGACCTGGACAGATTGGAGAGCTGGGCCAAGGCGAACAAAATGAAATTCAACAGAGAGAAGTGTAAGGTCCTACACTTAGGCAGAAATAATGGAATACAGAAACATAGGATGGGGGACACGTGGCTGGATAGCAGTACGTGTGGAAGGGATCTGGGAGTCTTCAGAGACCACAAGCTGAACATGAGTCAGCAGTGTGATGCGGCAGCCAAGAAAGCCAGTGCAATTCTCAGCTGCATCAATAGGAGTATGGTGTCTAGATCGAGGGAGGTGATGGTACCACTCTACTCTGCTTTGGTTAGACCCCATCTTGAATACTGTGTCCAGTTCTGGGCACCCCAATTCAAGAAGGACATGGTCAAGCTGGAGCAAGTCCAGAGGAGGGTGACCAAAATGGTGAGGGGCCTAGAAGCCATGAAGCCCTATGAGGATAGACTTAGAGAGCTGGGTATGTTTAGTCTGCAGAAGAGAAGGTTAAGAGGGGACATGATAGCCATGTTTAAATATTTGAAGGGATGCCATGTGGAGGAAGGAGAGGGCTTGTTTTCTGCTGCTCCAGAGACCAGGACAAGGAGCAATGGATTCAAGCTGCAGGAAAGGAGATTCCACCTGAACCTCAGGAAGAACTTCCTGGCAGTCAGGGCTGTCCAGCAGTGGAATCTGCTGCCTCGGAGTGTAGTGGAGGCTCCTTCCTTGGAGGTTTTTAAGCAGAGGCTGGATGGCCATCTTTCGGGATTGATTTGAGGGTGTTCCTGAATGGCAGGGGGTTGGACTGGATGGCCCCGGAGTCTCTTCCAACTTTACATTTCTTTGATTCTATCATTCTATGATTGGCTTACATTTCAAAACTGATTCATTGGGTCTACTCTAGTTGGAGCTGTCCAATACGATAGAGGCCTGTGAGAGTTGCCAGATAACGTGGTTCTAACACTTTGGATACTAATTTAACTCCCACACCTGCGTTCTATGGAGTCATGGGATTTGTAGGAAACAAAAGGGCAGGCATGCTCCCTCGAGTTCTGTCTCTCACTAATCACTTTGTACAAGCCTTGATGCCTCTTGGCTTCTAACAAACAGGAGGGAGAAACCTGCCCAGGCCTCTATGAGAAACTCCTTTCCCGACTGCAAGAGCCTCCGCTGATGTCGTTGGTCCAGCGCTTGCGTCCCCCCTCTCCTCCGCAGCCGTGGGCGCAGGTAGGTTTGGAAAATCCCCCCCCCAACCTGCCACCATGAAACACAACCAAGCGATGGGATGGAGAGGACAGAAGCTCTGAAGCACACGTTGCCCAGGGGCAGCTGGTGGGCCCCACATTGATGGGGCAATGATTCTGCTCTGAGTTTTAGTCTGAACTTTAAAGGAGCTGTCAAGGATGCTGGATCCGTGAAAGAGGAGAGGTCAAACTACTCAGATGTCCTTCATAGGCCACTGAGAAAGACGTTGAAGCATTGCAGTGCCATTCTTGGTCATTCTTTTAGTCTGTCCAAGCTGAAGATGCTATGGAAAATAGAGAAGGGAGCCCAAGCATTGGAGGAAGTGGGGGCAGATAGCCTGTGCCTTCCTCAGGGTCCAAGACCATTTGTTGGAACCTGGAGAACTGGGTCCCATTAGAGGCAATGGGAGTGAGTGTCCTGAGTGGAATCCACCCATAGGCATAGATGTGGCCTTTCCAGTTGTCTCTCACCATCACCTCTCACCATTGACTATGCAGGCTGGGGAGGATGGGAAGTGCAGTCCAACAACATACAGAGGGCCACACATTCTCTACTCCTACAGTGTGAGATCACAAGCAATGTGTACATAAAACAGAGAGAATGGATCTAGAAATCCCAAGTTCTTGGCCTAAGTGCTATTGTGAGTGCTGATGCAAGTAAAGCCATTCAAGCAAGTGGATTTACCTACATGTTGACTTGGGGAAGCAAGACCCCACCAGGGTAGCTGATGACCAGGGATCCTGGAGATTTCTCATTCATAGAGTCACCATAAATCAAAGTTGACACGACAGCAAATAACAACATGTTGATTCAACAAATGATTGGATGGGTATATTCTATTTGAAGCTAGGGATATAATTTTCACAATTGTCTTCCCACTACAAGGAAGCTTTTGAAAAAGCATGCTTTTCAAAGGCTATTCACAGTTTGGGATTTAGTCTGTGCAAGATTTGCTGAAGGTTGTTTTGCAGAGAAAACAGCATTTTCTGTGAAGGAAACAGCATTTTCTCCATAGGAAATGAATATTCCTGCGCAAAAAGAGAAGGTTAAGAGGGGACATGATAGCCATGTTTAAATATTTGAAAGGATGCCATGTGGAGGAAGGAGAGGGCTTGTTTTCTGCTGCTCCAGAGACCAGGACAAGGAGCAATGGATTCAAGCTGCAGGAAAGGAGATTCCACCTGAACCCCAGGAAGAACTTCCTGACAGTCAGGGCTGTCCGGCAGTGGAATCTGCTGCCTTGGAGTGTAGTGGAGTCTCCTTTCTTGGAGGTTTTTAAGCAGAGGCTGGATGGCCATCTGTTAAAGGGAGTGCTTTGAGGGTGTTCCTGCATGGCAGGGGGTTGGACTGGATGGCCCCTGGGGTATCTTCCAACTCTACATTTCTATGATTCTATGAAAAAAATGTTTCCTCTGCCAAAAATGCTGATTACTGCCCAGAAAATTAACTATATGTGAATTTTCTGCAGAATAAATAAACACACCATTTTCTGTACAGAAAATGATATTTCTGCTTGGAAATATTATTTGCAGCAGAGAAAAACTGTTTTCTGCACAAAACAAGCATGTGCGAATTTTGTGCAGAATAAATCCCAAACTGTGAAAATTCTCATCATTCCAGAATTCTTCTTGTCCGGGTTTCTCAAAACTCAAAAAACATGTTTTTCAACCATTTTCTGAATATTTTTAAGAATGCTTTCCTTGCCCAATTGGGACTACCCAGAAGGATTCCAAATGTTATCTTCATTTCAAGGAAAGAGATGACTACGTCCAGTTTTGTAGATTTTGCTTTTGTTTCCTAGGAGACTTTGCAAGTGGACCAGACAGCTCATCCTGCTCGCAGATCGTCACAAAGTGATCCAGAAGCCATCACAGCAGAGGAGAGACTGTGGAAAGAAGAGATTCTTGGCTCTCTACAGAAAGGAAAGGAGGGTGAGGGCAAGGGACTTATCCAGATGACCTCAGCAGACTTTTCAGCCCAGGGAGAACTGGAGCCAAAATGGGAAGGACCAGAACACCATGCACCAAAAGGACCCAGAGGACCTGATCCTCAGCAAATAATGCATGACAATGCAGAACTGTTCAAGGTGGAGGGAACCACACGGACAGGAGCAGATGGGCCCCAAACACAAACACAACTGCTTAAGAAGTCAGTTCAGCCCCAGGAGTTTCCAGAACCACTTCAAGTTCCAGAGGAATTTCAACAAGATCTCCAAAATGTAAGGGAGATACCAGATAGTCAGGAGGGCTCCCAAGAGCAGATGGAGGGCCTTGTGCCCCATCACTCTCAAAAGCAACAGGAGACAGAGATGAAGTTCTCCCGAGCCCAAAGAGAGATACAGACAGAGTCAGAAATCCTTGACTTTCAAGAAGAAGAATCCACAGTTCCTCGTGGAATTCCAGGATTCTCTGAGGTGAAGGACCCAAAAGCTGCCAGAGGTGGAGAGTTTGGTGGTCTACAGGACTCCTCACAGCAGCAGGAAGCATCCCAGGGAGCTATGGTGATGGGGCAGGCAATATCTGGACGCCAAGGGCTTTTACTGAGGAAGTCCAAGTCTTTGGCATCCTTGGAATCCTTAGCAATCCAGACTCTGCCACCCCAAGGCTTACGAGGCCCAGAAATCCCTCTGCAAGCAAAATTGCAGGTCCCACATCTCTTAGCAGCACAGCAAAAGGAGATGGGAGTTCTAGATACCCAAGGCTCTAGTGAAGAAATGGCAATTGTTCGAGTAGATGAAATGAGGGAAGGAACGGACACAAAACCTCAACCTTCCCCCAAAGGGAAGCAGGAGTCTCTCATGATTCAGAGAAAGGTCAACTCAGAGGTCTTTGTGCTTCACGATGAGGGAAGTCACAAGATCTTACACATTCAGGACATCCCAGTCCCTTTCCCTGAGGAATGGAGGGATTCAGGGGTGGAACAAAAGACCCTGAAGGCCTACAAAGATCTTCATGAAGAGTCTCTCACACTTCAGGGTCCTGGAATGAGATATTCCAAAGACCCGTGCCACAAGGAACAGAATATTCCAGAACCTTCCCAACTTCAGGGGGCTCTGCTGAAGAAGTCAAAATCTCTTGAGCCCCAAGAACTAACAAGGACCTGTGAATATGGGGTGCCACCAGAGATTCAGCAGGAACATATATATCCCCATGTTCCTCATTCCCAGGAATGGAAGGGGGCCAAAGCCCAGAAGGAGATGAAAACTCCAAAGGACCACAACTTGAGGGAGGGTCTCCAGTATCAGACATTTCCAGAAAGTGAACCAGAAATTGTTCAGACACCAGAACTATTGCAGAAGGAACTAGAAGCATCTAAGCTGAAACAGAAGCTACAGGCTATTGAAGTTTCTTCAAAGGAGACACAGGTCCCCAGTCCTGAAGCACAGAGGACAGAGGTCCATCAGGTCTCAATGGAAACAGATTCCCTTCATGCTCAGGACAAGGTACAGAGAAATCTGGTCAGGACCCAAGCCATTCAGACTCACAATCAGGAGGAAACTGAGGTCCCTTTAACTCATATTGCTCTGGCAAGAAAAGCAAAGTCTCTGGACCCAGAAGATATGGCACAGAGACAGGTAGTGAGCCAACTGGGGAAACTCCCCACCACAGAAATGCCAGAAAGAAGAAGGCCCCAGGATCACCTGCAGAAGGAAGTTGGTGTACCACAAGCTGAAAGGAGGCTGATGGAGAAGCTAGATGTTTCAGATGCCCCAGAGAGCTGTTTGCAGCCCAGAATATCTGGAAGAGAGCAGGAAGTATTTGAGAGAGTTCAAGCACAAAAACAGATGGGACCAGAGGCATTTCAAGGCTATGAGTCTGAATTTTTGCAAAGGGATCAAGGGACTCTTGTATTTCAAGGAAGTCCTCAAGATCATCATCATCCAGAAGAAGAGAGTCCAAAAGCCACACTAAGTCAGAAGGGAGCAGAACTTCCTCAGCCTCAAAACCTTCCTTTCTGTGGAATCCTGTGGAGGAAGTCAAAGTCTCTGGAACTGAGAAAGCCACCAAGTTTTCATTTGCAAGAACTGAGGGAGCCAGAAGTTCCTTCTGTACAGTCCCAGCATCTACAGACAGATAGAGAAGTTCTTGTCTCTCAGGAATGCAGAAAATCAGGGGACTTCCTCTCTCAGGACCAGGAGACAAAAATACAAGGCCCTCAGGCAGAGGGATTCCCTCTGAAGGAAGAGAAAGCCCTTCAAGTTCAACAAACAGCCCAGAATGGGTCCAAGTTTACTGGGCCTCAAAATGTAAAAGAAATTATAAGTTTTTCATCTGAGGAAAGAAGGCAGACAGAAATCCACTCATTGCAGGAAACACAGCTGGAGAAGCCAACATCACCTGACTTGAGGGAGTCACCACTAGCACTTCAATGCCATGAAAGGACAAGCCTGGAAATTTTAGATGTCCAACCAGCCACTCCACAAAAACATGCAGCGATTCCACAGATAACCAGGGATGCAGAAACACTACCTCTTCTGTGGAGTATTTTGGGGCAGAAGGCAAAATCATTTGAGTTAGGGAAGACAAGTGTCCTTCCAACCCCAGAACTGGAACTTACTTTGGCCCAGGAAATGCCACAGAAGGAAGTGTGTGTCCCTCAGCCTCCTCAGGGGGTGAAGGGCGTGTCCACGATTCAGCTTCTGGGACAACCACCTGTGGAGACAGAGACCCAAAAGTCACAGGAAATCAGAGAGGCAAAAATCCTTTATCCTCAGGGGCTGAAGGTGCCAGAGGTCCCTCAGACACAAGCTGAAGAAGCTCTACCACTAGAAAGAGAATATCAGGGTATGAAAACACCTCAGATTTCTCCAGAACTACTTTTGGAACAATCAAACATTGTTACCCCTGGAAAAATCAAGGCCCTTCAGCCTCAAGATATGAAAGCGCTGGGAGGCACTTCAATCCAGAAAGTTCCACAGAGAAGGCCACAAATGCTACACAGGCAGGAATCTCCACAGACCAAGGTGGGATTGCCAAGGTATTCAACAACCTTTAGAGAAACAAAGGAGCTGCATCTCCCGGAAAGGAAGGGTCCAGAAAATGTAGATACTCAAGTGAATGTGCCACCAAAGATGTGGCTTCCTCAGCCCCAGGAAACTAGAAGTCCAGAGTCTCCACCTCTTCTGTGGGGTTCCTTGGGGTTGAAGTCAAAATCTTTTGAGCTTAGGAAACCACATGCCTTGGAAACCCAGGAGCTAAAGGAGTCACTGATAGTTCAATCACAAAGATCACAGAGAGAGCTGGGGGTCCAGAAGACACCAGAATGTCAGGAGGGAACTGTAATTTCTCTTCAGGAATTGAAGGAAGCAGAGGTTACTCTGGTTCAGGCAGGAAAGGAAACCTTGAAGACTGAGGTAATGCCATCTACAAGTCCAGAGATCCCTCAGCCTCAGTGCCTTCAGCTTCATGGCAACGAGTGTCTAGCAATCCCACAGATCCAGGGAAATGACTTACCGTCCAATGTGGTTCTTCCCCACAAGGAAGGTGGAGATCCAGACACTTCTCCGCCTCTTCTGTGGACAAGCTTAGAAAAGAAGGCAAAATCATTTGAGTTGAGAAAACCACGAACCTTTCAGACCCAAGATTTGAGGGTCCTAGAGTCGACTATTTTTCCCCAAAGGATATCACAGCTTTCAGGTTCCCAAGAAGAAAGGGGTCCACAAGCCTTTCAGACTCAGCATGGCCTGATAGAAAATTCAGAGGTGGAACAAGGTCTTCATCTTCAAGAAACAAGAGGACTAGAGGCCCTCAAAGCCCAGACAGATCGACAGAGAAGCCAAACAACCTCTCAGAGTTACTCAGTTCAACAGCAAGGACTGAAGGAACCACAGGCCTTCCAGTCACATGGAGGAAGCCATCCAGGTGCCTTACAGTCACAGCCAGCCCCTGAGAGGGAAAGAGGGTTTCTTCATCACCAGAAGCGTAGCAGTCCAGAAACACCTCCTCTTCTATGGTGGGCCTTGGAGTTGGCCCAGCAAGGGATGCAACACATGGAGCTGCTGGTTTCCCCTCAGCCCCAGGAGTTCATTGAGTCTCCAGAAACAAATCTACAGGAAAAACAGAAGGAGGAGTCCAAGTCCCAAAAGCCAAAGGAGCTCATGGACCCAAAGAACCTCTGTTCCCAAGAACTGAAGGCCCCTGTAGTAGAGGAGGATATCTTTCAAAATGAAGGAATGATACCAACAGTTGACCTTCTTCAGTCTCAGGAAAGAAGAGATCCAAAATTTCAACAGGCTGAGGATATTCCTCCTGAGGTAGAGTCTATTTGTTCTGGGCAGAGGCATATCTAGGGTGGGGCAAGTAGGGAACTTGCCCTGGTCACCAATGCCAAGAGGCTGCAAAAAAGCCATGCATGTAGGGGTGGGGGGTGGGGGTAGGGGCAGGGATAAGAAGGTAGGGGTGAACTTCCACACTTGTCCTAGGCACTGTTTACACTAGATACGCCACTGGTTCTGGGTTGTCTGTTTCTCAACAGGTTGAGTCTCAAGCCACAGGAAGAGCAGAATTGACTCAAAGTCCCACAAAAAGCCCTCAGGCCTTTGAGGCTCAGGCACCAAAGAAAATGGAGAATGCTCTCCTTGAGAGATCTCCCCAGACAGAACAAGATACCAAGGAAACACAAGGCTCTTCAGGGGAGCAAAAGACCTTTGTGTCTGAGGAGACAATGGGACTGGAGAGCTCCCTGTTACAGGATAACAAGCCTCAAATGTGTCATTTCTACAAAGCCAGTGAAACAGAAGGCTTCCTACCCTCAGGAGGATTAGTAAGAAAATCGAAGTCTCTCGACTTAATGAAGCTTCGTGCCCCAAAGCTACAGCAATTGTCAGAGCTGGAATCTCCCCAGGTTCAAAAAGAGCCAGCTCACAGAACAAAAGACTTCTCAGTGACGTCAAAAGATCTCGAGATGAAACCACAGAAAAAGAAAGGCCCTCCGTCCTTTAAATCTGAGGGAAAGAGTGGTCTAGAAAGTGTAAAGGCCCAGGAACCAGGGACACAAAGCCATGCTGCTCTCTCCCCTCCTCCTTCTCAGAATGTCTTGGAGCTAAAGTCAGAATCCCTCCTGGTGGTGGAGGCAAGGACATGGCAGAGCCAGGAACAACAGGAAGGAATTGTTGTTCAGCCTCAAGGGGCACCACAGATGGATCCTGAGAACATTAAACTCCAAGGAAGCATGGATCCTAAGACTGTTTGCTCCCAGGGACATTGTGAAGCAGGAAGCTGTGAACTCAGGATGGAGGAAGATAATCATGCTGAAGCAAAAGGAATTCTGCAAAGCCACCCCCACACCTTCCTTGTTAGAGAAGCTTCCTGGCCTCAGGTGGCATTGCTCAGGAAGTCAAAGTCTCTCGAGCTTCAGAAACTATCAGTGCCAGAGATCTTTCTGCCCCAAGAGTTGAAGAAATCAGAAATGCTCCAAGCTCCCGAAGGTACAGAGGGATGCCCTGTGGTTGCTGAGAACCAGGTGGTAGAGAGTTGGGGAAAATGTTCATCCCATCAAGAAGCTACACAGATAGTGAAAAGTCCTTTGCAAAACTTGGAGGTTTTAAAGAATGGAGCAGAATTTCCTGCACAAAAAGAAATGAGTTTCCAGATGACCTCAACACCTCAGAAACAACTTGGAGAAAATGAGCCAAGTGCTCTGGATTCTCAGGAAGATACGCACTCAGAAGTTGAGCAGGTCCCAGGACAGAAAGAAAGAGACGTTCTTCAACCACTAGGAGTTCCACAGGTGGAACAAATACCTCTGCAAGCCATGGAGGGTTTGCAAAAGAACTCAGAGAGTTTTGTGTCTCTGGAATCCACAGATTCAAGGTACTTGTTTCCTCTACAGGGTGGAGAAACTCTATTGAAGGTGCCAAAGACTCTTGAGCTAATGAAGTCCCCAACTCAGGTACCTTCAGCAAGTATGGAGTCAAAACCTTTCCTGACTTCATGGATTCTGAGAAAATCAAAGTCTCTTGACCTGACGGAACTTCAAGCCCTTCAGCCATCGTCACTGGTAGGAGACTTGGATTCACCTAACTGGCAAAATCTAAGCAGACTCACAGTAAGTTGGTCACAGAGAAAACTGCAGGATAAGTTATCAGAATCTCAGAAAATCAAGGACCCAGTGGTCTTTCATTCCAAAGCCCTTCCAGTCCAGGAACATTTCCAGAAGGACCAAATGGGCCCACAACTGCAAGAAGAGAGAATGTGTGAGGTTCAGAAGCCAGAACAGATGAGGTTGCAACCTGCCCAGAATCAGGAGCAAATGGGAAATAATGGAGAAATCCTTTTCTCCCAAGCACTGGAGGGCACTCAGGTGTTCTGCTCCAAAGAGTGTGCAGATGTGAAGACTCTGTCACTCCAGGGATGTCCTATGAGTGCAAAGGAGCATCTCCAGATCCAAAAGTGTCTGCAAACGGAAGCAGAGTTACATGGATTGTTGGAGCCACAGCTGCTTTTGGACCCCAAAGAAGAGAGAGATCTACAAGGCTCTCCACTCCTGAGCAACCTGCTGAGGAAATCCAAGACCCTTGGACTTGAATTGCTAAGAAGGAGTGATGTTTCTCAGGTTCAGCATCTTCCAAGGCCAGAAAGGCCCCAGAGCCAAGTTACTCTTGAACCAGTAACACAATTGCTACAACTTCAGGGATCTGTGGAGCAAGTGTCATGCAGCGTCCAGGGAATAAGTAAGATGGATGTTCATCAACATCAGGAGATACAGAACATTGTTGAAGGGACTCTGGAATTCCCAGAGAATTTTGACTCCAGAGGCGTAGTACATAAAGTGGAAGTGGATCCCATGAAAGCCAAGAAGTCTCTGCAGGTGAACCAGGAGTTATTTCAGGAACAAGGAAGTTCACCCCTTGCAACTCCACAGTCCAGCATGTCACAGACGCTCCCTCCCCATGAAGTCCCACAGTTTGGAATTGATCTTCTTCAGGAACTGGGGAGGCTGCACAATGAACTGGAATCCCTAAGACCCCAAGAACTGAAACATAAGGAGAACCTTCATCCTCAAGAAACTCAGGTTCTCTCTGAACCAGAAGGGCATGGGGCAGCCAAAGCCTTGGGATCTGTGGGTCTTCAGATCCTTCAACACCAGGTAGGGAGAGGTACAGAGTCTCACCAGCCACTGCCAACAAATCAGAGGGTTTTTGAAGATCATGAGACACAATTAGGAAGTTGGGCGGCCCTTCCATCTCCCCAGAAAATGCAAGAATTTTGTCAGACCCTAGGAGCACTGAAGAAGGAGTCAGAGACTAGCACAGATTTACCAGCACCAAAGGTATCAGAGCTAGGCTTGCCAGAGACATCTCCTGTGATCTCAGATGTGATTATGAGTCCTCATGTCCTTCAGTCCCAGAAACATGTGGATCCAAAGAGCCATTGCCTTCAGGAAACCCCACAAATTGGGTGGGAGTCCCTTGAGGATACAGAGAAGACACTAGAGAGGAGAACAAGGCCCATAAAGTCCCAAGAAGAGCTGGTTGGAGCCTTGCTGGTGAAGTCACAAACTCTTGAGCATCAAGAATTGCCAAGGATGAACCAGGGAATGCCATGCAAGGTGCTGAGTGTGGTGGAAGACCTACCTTTCCAGGATAGAGAGCTGGGTCTTCAACAGATGATCTCACCCCAAGAGTCATTGCACAGGCAATCACAAGGATCCCAGGAACAGGAAACAAGAGACTCAGTCCTCCTTCTTCCTCTCAATCAGAGAGGACCAAAGGCCCAACAGGTCGATGAGCATTTTCAGGGAGAACAGGAGACATCTCCATTCCCCAAATCAAGACACATAAGATTCTTCCAACAGGAGGTTCAGAAAGAGATGGGGACTTCTGAGCCTCGGCAACTGGAAGAACGACCAGCATCTCAGGAATGGAAAAAGGAAGGAATTTGGTCAATGGAAGGAGCTCAACAGAGTGTTCTTTCAGCCCCACTGGACCTGAATTATCTTGAGCCTGGAGCAGCAAAGGGTAGACTGGAGGCATCATCACCATGGAGGCAAAGGGAGGAGGTCCTACAAACCTGGAAATCTGCTGTTGTGCCCATGCTGTCTCCACCCAGCCCTGGAAAGTGTGATGAGGAGCTGAGATCGGAGCCAACATCGCTTAATGTGGGCTTGTCCAGAGAACTCTCCATGAGCATGGCCCAAGCTGATAATGCTGCTGGACCAGCCAAGGTAAGGAGGTGTGCGAGCTGGCCAAGGGAGGGGGCCTGGTTGTGGATCTGAGACTGAGACAATCAGGTGTTCAGGTAGGTGCTCAAAATTTCAAAAAGAAAATCTTCACAAAGAAAACTGGGCCATTTCCACACTGGGTTGTTATAGTGCTATTATTCCACTTTCAACATCCTATGGAAACCTGAGGCTGGCCTTTGAGGCCCCTCCCTAAACCACAAACCCCAGGATTCCATAGGATGTTGAAAGTGGAATAATAGCACTATAACAATCTAGTGTGGAAATGGTCCTGGACTCCTACAATCTTGATAAATTAAGTGAATGTGCGGCAATATTTTTTTAAAAAACCATGTAATTTATTTTGCTTCTGCTCATTGTGCATATTATTATTGTTGTTGTTGTCATTGTTACAGTATTTATACCCTGCTTTTTCCCAAAACTGGGACTCAAAGCAGTTCACAATTTAAAAGAGCAATACAATTAAAAACATACCAAAAGTGAATATTACAACAGAATTGAACAATTTACAGTATTAAAACAATTACACATCAGTAAAAGATAAAATGCAGTTTAAAAGATTAAAATTTCTTAAAAACAACAATTAAAACAAGAAAGCACTCCCTGGCCCATCCTTTAAAAATTTTCTGTTTTAAAAGCCTGTCTCAATTGAAAAAGGTTTATCCTGCTAATGCAGTGGTTCTCAACCTTTCTAATGCCGCGACCCTTTAATACAGTTCCTCATGTTGTGGTGACCCCTAACCATAAAATTATTTATTTATTATTTACTATGCCTCCCCCCCCCCGGCAAAGGCCGCCTCGCTGGCCAGGAATGGAGGGGATGGGCAGGGAGGGAAAGAGGAGCCCTGGGAAAAAACTCCGAGAACCCCCCCCCGGGCTCTGTTTCTGCTTTGCTCTCGTTTCCGCTGAGGGGGGCAGTGTGGGAAAAGTTTCCAGAGTGTCGACCCTGGCCGGGGGGGGGGCGAGGAATCCCAGTGCCTTTGTCTTTTGCGCCAGGCGCTGCTCGCCCCCCAGAAAAGCACTGCCTTGTGGCCCCCGGCCCTTCCACAGTGCCCCCCTCCATGGCGAGTGGGGCAGGGGCTGTGGTGAGGAAGGGGCCTGCTCCCCGTGCTGCTGCGGCCCCCCCAAGCTGGCCCGTCAGACGGGAGGTTCTCCCGGTAGTGGAGAAGGGGAGCAATTTCAGTCCCTCCTGAACAGGGGGCAGGAGGACGCGAGCGTGTGGCTCACACTTGCGCACCACCACTCCTGCTGTGGCAACGCTGTGGCCGCATGCGCTTCTGCCAAAGAGGGCAGGAGGACGCGAGTACGTGGCTCGTGCTTGCGCACCACCACCAAGGAGGGAATGGAGCCTAAGACCATCGGAAATATGTATTTTCCAATGGTCTTAGGTGACCCCTGTGAAAGGGTCATTTGACCCCCAAAGGGGTCGCGACCCACAGGTTGAGAACTGCTGTGCTAATGGAAGGACAGCAAGGAGGGGATCCTTCTGACCTCCCCGGGGAGGGAGTTCCAGAGTCTAGGGGCAGCCCCTGAGAAGGCCCTCCTCTCTCACATCCCCACCAACCACGCTTGCGATGGTTGAGAAGCATCTATCCATTGTGTTCCCCTTTGTCGTGTGCCTTAAATCCTTTGCAACTTATGGCAACCCTAAAGCAAACCTATCATGGGGTTTTCTTGGCAAGATTTGTACAGGGTGGGTTTCCCATGGCTTTCCTCTGAGGCTGAGAGGGTGTGACTTGCCCAAACTCACCCAGTGGGTTTTTATGGCTGAGCAGGGATTCAAACCCTGGCCTCCAGAGTCGTAGTCCAGTGTTCAAGCCACTACACGACTATTCCCCTAATTCCTGGAAATTCTTCTGAGCTTCTCAAACTTTACGATAACTTTAACCATGAGGGCTTGAAACTTGAATTGTCTTTTTCCAAAAATAAACAAAAGGCAAAAGTGAGAACCTTAGGATGCTGATTTCTGCACCTGGTGCCAAACCCTTTGTATCTCCAAAATCACAGCCATGGGTGCTGCTTCTCTCTTTTTCAAACAAGTGGTCCAAAGTGGTAGAAGTTGCAAGAGGATAAAGAATTTCCTGTGGGGAGCTGGAGTTCCTTGTAAAGATGGTTGTGGTACCCACCTATTGCAGGGTAAAAGAATCATAGAGTTGGAAGAGACCCCAGGGGCCATCCAGTCCAACCCCTTGCCGTGCAGGAACACCCATCAAAGCATTCCCGACAGACGGCCATCCAGCCTCTGCTTAAGAACCTCCAAAGAAGGAGGAGACTCCACCACACTCCATGGAGGCAGCAGATTCCACTGCCGGACAGCTCTGACCATCAGGAAGTTCTCCCTGAGGTCCAGATGGAGTCTCTTTTCCTGCAGCTTGAATCCACTGCTCCTTGTCCCAGTCTCTGGAGCAGCGGAAAACAAGCCCGTACCATCCTCGACATGACATCCCTTCAAATATTTAAACATGACTATCATGTCCCCTCTTAACCTTCTCTTCTGCAGACTAAGCATCCCCAGCTCCCTAAGCCGCTCCTCATAGGGCCTCATGGCTTCCAGACCCTTCACCATTTTGGCTGCCCTCCTCTGGACACGTTCCAGCTTGTCAATATCTTTCTTGAATTGAGGTGCCCAGAACTGGACACAGAATTATTCCAAATGAGGCCTGACCAAAGCAGAATAGAGTGGTACCATTACCTCCCTTGATCTAGGAACCATACTCCTATTGATGCAACCAAGAATCGCATTGGCTTTCTTGGCTGCCGCATCACACTGCTGACTCATGTTCAGCTTGTGATCTACCAAGACTCCTAGATCCCTTTCACACGTATTATTATCCAGCCACGTGTCCCCCAAGGAAGGAGAAGGCAAGGAAGTAGACAAAGATCTAGACTGGGGTGAGCGCGGGGAGCATTTTCAAGAACCAGGAGGAATTTGCATCCCGCTTAAGCCTCGCTGCATGCTTCTTTCTGTAGCCTCAGCAACCCCTGAAGGAGGAAGCACAAAGAGATGGGGAAGGGATCACAGAAACCATCAATGTGGACAGCAAGGAGGCCAGAACCTGGCAGGTAAAAAGACTTTTCTAGAACTCACAGCCAGTATCTTGGCTTTAGAGAAAACACAGTTCTGACCAGCAGAGGGTGCTGTCCTACAAGCATTAAAATACTGTGGCCATTTCTGCACTAGACTGTTATAGCGTATTATTCCACTTGCAACATCCTATGGAATCGTGGGGTTTGCAGTTTCGGGAAGGGCTGGTTGGCCCCTCCCGAAACTGCAAACCCCAGGATTCCATAGGATGTTGCAAGTGGAATAATAGCGCTATAACAGTCTAGTGCGGAAATGACCCTGTGTTTCCCTTACTCATTGTCACATTTGGGGAAACGATTTGTTATTGTTGCTTTGTTGTTGTTATTGTTTGGTAAATCAGCCAAAAGTAGCTTCTTGCATTATTCACTGCATTGCTTTTTTTTTAAATTATGTCTTGATGGTAAATTTTAGGATTGAAAAAAACAATTGCATAAAGCTTTTGTTTTCTCTGTGTCAAAGCACTGGTTTGAGACTGGATTAAAATGCCCTTTAAATGCAGTTCTTGCACCAATACATTCCTCATTGTGTAACTTTTGATATAAAGAAATCAAAAGCTGAGGCACACACAATAGAATACTCAGAAGAATGCAGAGACTCAGTTAATGGATGTTTTTTGGTGTTTGGGTTTAAAAAAATAGCCCATAAACACCAATAAACATCAATTGGGCACCTTGAGACACATCTCTTTGCAAAAAAAAGAGAGAGTGATACAAAGAGGGTGAGGATCTTGTTAGAGACAACATCCATGCATGATGTATTTTCTCCCTTTGAATTAGCCCTGTCAAGAGCAAGGAGGGTTGAACTACAACTCTGGAGGCCAGGTTTGTACTGAATGAGGGGCTCCTCTTGCATTGGCATGCTCACGGAGCCGTCTGTCAGAATGGGTGCATTCGTGTGCATTGCACATGGATGAACTTTGTCCATGCAAACATGTGCTTTTGATGGCAATTGATTAATGAAACCACACTGCACAGCCGCTATGCCACTCATCCTGTCTCTTTAATGTGGGGTTTGGGTCACTCCTCTTGGCCATGCCCCCCAAAGACCCTCTTGTCCTGACACAAATTTTCGCCTTGCGCTCTCCCTCCTGCCATTTCCCAGCCTCCACCCCCTCGCCCCCCATGCCGAGAGAAGGCCTTCATCTGGTTCTCCCGGGAGGAGAAGGAGGAAGCCCTGCAGCGTTTGGGCCGCGATTCAGGCCGAAGGGGAGCGTCGACGGCAGCAGGACAAGGAGCGGCAGATCCTGCGGGTGAGTTGCCAGGGCACAGGGGGTCACCTGCAGGGAGCTGGGGGGCTGAATAGACCCTCTAGGAAAGCTTGGAGGACCACACGCTCCAGCAATCTCCCCTGAGGAACAAGTTCTGCAGAAGTGTATCTAGGGTGGGGCAACTAGGGCATGTGCCCTGGCTGCCAATTCCAGGGGGTGCAAAAAGCTGAACCCCCTCTTCCACCTGGGCCTGACCCATCCCACTCACCCCGCTGCCATTGGGGTCTTCTTCAAGCCGGGGTAGTTGCAGTACAGTATCTAAGGGTGCAACTTCCACGCTTGTCCCAGGACCTGTTAAACCATTTCCGCACTAGACTGTTATAGCGCTATGATACCACTTGCACACCTATGGAACCTGGGGTTTGCAGTTTCGGGAAACTGCAAACCCCAGGATTCCATAGGAGGTTGAAAGTTGAATCATCGTGCTATAACAGTCCAGTGCGGAAATAGTCCTAGATACACCACTGAAGTTCACCCATGTATTTATTGTTGGAAGCCGTCTTGGGTCCCATTCCAGGAGAAAGGCAGCCTACAAATATAATAAATAATAAATAATTTTTTCAATCCTCCTGGCCGTTTTAAGCCTAGGAGAGGCATTTTTCTCATACAGTAAGTTTACCTCCTGGTCGGGAATTAAAAAGAGCCTCTCTTGGGCCTAAAACAATCTGGGCTATAGAACTGTCTTACCTTGAGTTCCCAGTTTTCATGGGTCATCTCTTTGCAGGAGGCCAGGGTGAAAATTCCCCAGTTTTGGTGGCCTCAGCTCCAAGCCAGAGCTGTGTGCAAATCTCAAGCCCACCTGGGAAAGCAACAGCTCCCTCAAATTTGCAAGGCTTGGCTGATTCGTTGCAATTTGCAAAGACTTCTGTGGTGTATTTACTTAATTAGCTTCTTTTCCTCCCAGTCCTTGGGGTGCCAGGGCTCACCCTCCATTTTGCTCTGCATCCATCTTCTGGCTAGATTAAAAGGTCTTTATCTCTAAATAGCTGCCAAGGAATAATTCCATCATTTCACATCCCAGGCACAGCTTTTTCAGTTAAGTCAAACAGGAAAATACATATACAATAAATACATATACAATACAATAAGTACATATATATATATATAATACGAAACACAATCTGGGTGTGTGTTTTAATATATAGTTTTATTAAAACATAACAGACAAACAGACAAAGTAAATAGGTATCATAAATGTACATATTTTAAAAAGAGGGGGAAAATATGTAAAACTTCTTCCTGATTGTCTTTGGTTATTATAATACATATAAGACAGAATTGCATTGTATTGTTATACAATGCATTGTTATACAATGTTATACAATGTTGTACAATGTTGTACAATGTTATACAATGTTATACAATGTTATACAATGTTATTGTTATACAATGCATTGTTATACAATGCATATATCTCATTCTGGCTATAGACTTCCAATAATATTGTAAGAAAACCTCTTAATCTAGACAGCTGGTTACTGGACAGCTCAGGATAACTGTTTCTGAAATATTTGATTACTCCTTCCATTCTTTTCCTGTATGAGCATCTCTTATTAGGACTGTCAATTTATCCCTAATTGCCATATCTAATAATTTTCATATCCATTCCTCTGCTGTTGGAGTGGCCTCCAGCTTCCAGTTCTTTGCAAATAACAGCCTTACTGCAGCTGTCATATAAAATATGATTCTTCCATCGTTCTTATCTAAGTTTTCAACTGTCATGGCCAAGAGGTACATTTCTGGAATCTGTGTGTGAAGGAGCCCTGGTGGCGCAGTGGTTAAATGCCAGTACTGCAACCACAAGGTTGTGAGTTCGATCCTGCCGGGCTCCAAGGTTGACTCAGCCTCCCATCCTTCCGCAGGTTGGTAAAATGAGTACCCAGCTTGTTGGGGGCAATTAGCTAAAATACATTGTAAACCGCTTAGATAACACTCAGTTGATAAGCGGTATAGAAATAAATGCTATTGCTATTTTTAAAAGACACACCATTTGCAACTGTGGTTGGTATGTTACCCTGTATGTTGGGGGTCCCGGGAGGGGCACCCAAATAACCAAATAAAAACACAAGTTGGAGGAATTTAGCTTGAGAACTCTCTCAGCTAAACGAGAGGCAGGGTAACGTTAGCAAGGATCTTTTAACCCAATGTATACAGTGTCAGGTCAGAGAGCGGCTAGACAAGATTCTAAAGTAACAAACAATATTTTATTAAAGACAAGAAACATACACAAGACAAGACATAAACTAACCAGCAGAGAAATAGAAACGGAGGGCTTTTTGGGAAAGGCGATACGACACCTGGTCTCGTAGTCCTGGAGAGAAGCGGGGTTCCGGGGAAGAAAGCTCAGCGGGGCTCGCCAAGGGGAGTTTCCTTAGATGACCAGCAGCAAGGCGCGATGGAAGTCCAAAGTAGTCCAAAGACGTCCCAAAATTGGGGACCTTTTATAGGGTGGAGTTTACCTACAGGCTATGTTATGCTCGGTGAGAACAAAGGAGATTTGGAGTTGGACAAAGGAGTTGGAAAAGGTCAAGTTTTGCATGATGGGTTTAGCTCTTGATGACAATAGCGTGGCCGGATCGTTAATACCCCGATACAAAGGAATGGCTTGGCTCTTGGCTGTGTGGCTTTGTGTAAATCCAAGCAGAGCAGAGCCAGTTTGCAGGGAGGTTTTTCCCTAAAGCAACGGAGAGGCTTAAGTTGCCTGCCTGAATGGGGTTTTGGAATGTACGACCATTAACGGCCGCGCCCATACGTGCTTGTCCGGGGGGCCTCTGCAAGCACGTGGAGGAGGGTGGCAGAGAAAGGTCAAGCAAAGGCCAAATTATTTGATATCAAAAGGATATCTAGTGCTCTCACCAGACATACCATAACCATGATAACAGGTACTTAACCAATAACAATGCCATCACAAGGGGTCACCTTAAGTCTCAGGCTCTGGCCCTGAAGTCTGAGGGCCTAGGAAGGTCCTAAAGTGGCAACCCTACCCACCCACCCACCCACCCACAGGCCAATAAAAAACTGGCCTCTTGCTCAGAAATCCATTTGGCCATATTATCCAACCATCCAAGCTCTTAACTTTTGAGACCAGCTTTTGAGATCAGAATGGATGTCAAGAAATTTTGACTCTCAAAAAGGGGGGGGGATCTCTCTCTTTAGTTCCAGGAGAGATTGTCAATTGCTAAACATCGGAAATTGGAGGAGGATCTTCTGGGAAGCAGCCCAACAGAGCGATGGCCTCTCCCAGTGGCCCACCTGTGCCAGGTATTGCCTTGTCTTCTGGCTCTGATGGAGGGAGTTTGTTCCTGCGCCGAACACCCCTAGTCCATGGTATTGTTCGATTGGCAAATATAATTTAAGTGGCACTAAAGATAAATCATACACTGTTATGGCTGAAAAGCCATACTGGCTGGCAAAGAGGACTGCTTGAACACGTGCAAAAATAGGTCGGATGGGACCTCAGGGCATGGACAGGTCATAAGTCAAGGGATCAGTTGGGAAGGTCCAGAGATGATGAGCTTGCGATAATCCCCCCAATGACCCAGCCTTCAAACACAATAGCACATGGAACTGTCTCAATAAAGGATAGGTTGAGGGAGCTGGGCATGGCGAAGAAAAGATTGAGGAGTGACGTGATTGCACTCTTTAAATACCCCAAGGGCTGTCCCAGAGAGTAACCCCCCAGAGGTGGTCATTTCTGGGCACCTCAATTTAAGAAAAATATATATGTTGGAGGAGGTTGAAAGGCAACAAGGGTGATAAGAGGCATGGAGAACAGAATATACAACGAAAAGTTGAAAGAGCTGGGCATGTCCAGCTTGGTGGAGAGAAAACTGAAGGGTGACAGGATTGCCCTGTTGAGATACCCCAAGGGCTGCCACAGAGAGTGGGGGGGCTGTCCTCTGTTGCCCCAGAAGGTAGGACCAGGATTAATCGTTTTAAATTACAAGAGGGTGGATTCTGACTGAGCATTAGAAGGAACCTCTTGACAGTGAGAGCGGTTCAGCAATGGAACCAATGTCCCAGAGAGGTGGTGAGGTCTCTTTCTTTGGATGTCTTCTAAAGGACGCTGGACAGACCCCTGCTGGGGATGTTCTAGCTGGAGATCCTGCATGGAGCAGGGGGCAATGGCCCATCTACATGATGGACCAAAGTGCAGAGCTACAAAGAAGGCTGCCTGTCACATCACCGCATGATGGACCCTCTCTGTATCTCTGCATGATGGGATGAACCATCCCAGCCTTTTCTTTGTTTTATTATTTGCATTAGTTGCTCCTCAGGTGATGTTCTTGCCTCCCTTCTTCCTCTCCCTTTATATACACAAGGACCTTGCAAGGTAGGCCAGGGAGTTGAGATAACAAACAATTCCAAGGTCTCCAGTTTGTTTTCATGGCTTGGTGGAGACTGCAATCTGGACTTCCCCAACTCAGGGCAACACCCCACCCAGGGGTGGATAACTACTCTAGGGCAGGAGCCAGTTTTCACAAACACCCCCTGACTGGCTGTAGCATAGTGGAAAAATAAAGGTAAAACAAAAATTTTGTTCATTCCTGGTCTTGTTTTATCTTTAGCTAGGTACCACACCAGGAGAAAAGTGGGATATAATTTAAATTAATAAACATTTTGGACTGCTGTTTTTAGCCTTTTTGTGGTTGTTCAGTTTGCAGCATAAAGGGCAAATAAATCCCAACCATCACATTTCATGGCACAATTTGCACATTTCATTGCACAATTTTCAGGCAATTCTCCCTAAAAACTGGTGGGGTGAGTAGACTCTCGGGGTTTGGGATGTCTTCATGGGAACTGAGAATGGCTTACAGCAAGTGGGCTGCCTTTTCCTCAGCCATGCTATGACCACTGCACTCCACTGCCCCTCTGGGACATTTTCAGCTCACGTGAGCCACCCACTGGACCTCATAGTCCCCTTGCACTCCCTTCTTCCTTGTGGTGGCACTTTTCAAGATGGCCATTCTTAGGTCGTCTGGCACTTTTCAAGAAGGCTGCCCTCATGTTGTCTCTGCCTCTCATAACAGGACCAGGGTGGACAGAAAACGGCTGTGAAGCGTCACCTGGAGAAGGTGAAGCGAGAACGGACTTACGTCATGCAGTCCAAGAGAGAGAGGTGAGAAAAGGGAGGGAGAGCTTGCTGGGATAAACAGCTTCTTTCCTCCATCTTTGGGGCTCCTCTGGGGCTTACCAGTGACACCCACTATGGAAAAATGCCCAGGAAAACCAAGTGGAAGCTGCCCCATCACTGGAAAATGCCAACATCTGCTTCTTCCCCTAACAACAAAACAGCCTTTGCTAAGCTGGGACCAGTCCAGATGTGTGGGACTACAACACCCATTACCACAAGCAATGGTGCTGACTGGGGAAGATGAGAGGTGTAATATAGGTTGAGCATCCTTTATCAAAGTGCTTGGGTCCAAAAGTGTTTCATATTTTGGAATATTTTGGGGGGGATTTTGGAATATTTGTATTTGCATACACATAAAATATGTACATGAGATCTCCAGGGGCCCACAAATAAACAAGCAGAAGCACCTCAGTTGCCACTTTGTGCTGAGCACTATGCTTGGATTCCCACCATTTCACAGATCCTCTTGTCCCTCCCCCCGCCTCACGTCTCATTCCTTTGCTACTTGTGTTGTGTATTGAGACGCGAGGCTGGAGAGAGACTGAGGATCCCAGAGATGAAAAGCAGAAGCGCCGCAGCCGCTGCCACAAAGGCAGGAGTGGGTGGCTGGCAGCAAAATGTTTCATTTTTCGAGGTTTTTCAATCTCAGATTTCCAGATAAGGGATACTCAGCCTGGCCTGGCACATTCAGGGCAGGGTGCCAAAATGGGAAAGGTTGCAATAAAGCCATAGCAGTAAGAGTATGATGGTGAGGTTAGCGATGTCATGGGTATTGAATGAACCACCCCTCCCAAAACACACTAGGTAATTGAGGGTTGCTTCTGAGCATGCACAAAGTGCTTTTTGTCCACTAATCCCTCTCAGTGCCTAATAATTTCTGGGGCTAAGGGGGACAGTGCCTGGAGAGGGACAGTTTTGCAGCCAGCCTAAACTCTAGCGAAGGGGGACAGTGCCTGGAGAGGGACACTTTTGCAGCCAGCCTAAACTCTAGCACCATTTGAAGAAGAAGAAAATGGAGCCATCCCTCAGAGTTTCATAATGCACCAACCTCTGTCCATCCCACAGGAATACCTTGAGGTTCAAGGAGCTCCTCAACCCCCTTGTGACCCACAGCGAGGAGAGTCCTGAGCCAGGACAGATAGGGGATGCATGAACAGAGACGGAGACCCTTCCCAGAGAAGTCCCTTCCACGTTGCCGCATGTGCCAGAATCCAACTGAAGAAAGGGGCTGCTTCTGGACTCAAAAATGTTGACTGGGTTCCCAAGGGCCATCTTGTCCAGCCCCTGCTGGTGCTGGAATCTCACAATTAAAACATCCCTGAGAGGTGGCCATCCATCCTCTCCAACAAAAGAGAGCTCACCATTTTCTGCCGTAGCCCATTTTCACTGTCAAAGGGTATTAAAAGTCAGGAAACTCTTCCTCCTGTTGAGTCTTCAGCCAAAACACAGCAGGCAGGTCTCCAGCACCTAGGGTTGCCAGAGCTAAAATTGGAGAGGGCTCCTGTACCTTCACTGGTTGGGTAGAAGACAGAATTTCACTTGATGTTGCTTGTTACCTGGTTGTGTGACAAGCAACACCAGCTGACATTCCCTCTTCTACAAAGCCATTAAAGGTACAGGAGCCCCCACCAGTTTTCACAGTGGTAACTCAGATATTTAAGGACAACTATCTTGTCATCTGAGAGTCAGTGTGCAAGTAGTAGTTTGAGCGTTGGACTATGGCCCCAGAGACTGGGATTCAATTCCCTACTTCATCATGGAAATCCACTGGTGGGTCTTGAGCACATCATAGAATCAGAAGAGACTCCAGGGGCCACCTAGTCCAACCCCTTTCTGCTATGCAGGAACACCCATCAAAGCATTCCCAACAGATGGCCATTCAGCCTCTGCTTGAAAACCTCCAAAAAATGAAACTCAACCACACTCCATGGAGGCAGCAGCAGATTCCACTGCTGGACAGCCCTGACTGTCAGGAAGTTCTTCCTGAGGTTCAACTGGAATCTCCTTTCCTGCAGCTTGAATCCATTGCTCCTTGTCCTAAATCTCTGCAGCAGCAGAAAACAAGCCTCCTCCCTCCTCAACATGACATCCCAACATGACCTCACACAGGCTCAGCCCCAGAAAACCCTTAGGGGTCACCGTAAGTCAGAAATGACTTGAGGGCACACAAGAACCACCACCATGTGGTCTTCTCCTCTCCCAGCTGAACATCCCCAGCTCCCTAAGCCGCTCCTTATGGGTCTCCAGGGCTTCTATCCTTTTGGTCTCCCTCCTCTAGACACCTTCCACCATCTCCATATCCTTCCTGCACTGTGGTGCCCAGAACTGGACACAGGATTCCAGATCATGTACGACCAAAGCAAAGTAGAGTGATATGTTTTTTTGATGCAGCCCACAACAACATTGGTCATTTTGGCTGCTGCATAACACTATGGCTTACATTTAACTTTATGATCTTCAGTGGAATCTGCTGCCTCGGAGTGTAGTGGAGTCTCCTTCTTTGGCGGTTTTTAAGCAGAGGCTAGATGGCCATCTGTCGGGAGTGCTTTGAGGATGTTCCTGCATGGCAGGAGGTTGGACTGGATGGCCCCTGGGGTCTCTTCCAACTCTATGATTCTATGATCTACTAAGACCCCAAGATCCTTTCCTGCAAACGCTGCTTTGAAGCCAGGTGTCCCCCATCAAATATCTGTGTAAATTCATTTTCCTGTTTCGATGTAGTACCTTATATTTCTCCCTGCTGAAATCCACTCTGTTAGTTTGGGCTCAACGTTCCAATCTGTCAAAAGTCATTTTGAATTCTGATCCTGTCCTCTGGGGTATGAGCTACTCCCCTGAATTTGATGTCATCTGCAAATTTTAATAACTGTACCTTCTGATCAGAATCCAGAATGCCCCCTTGGATTTGAGGGCCAAACCAGATTTTTTTTCTCTAGGAAAAAAGAGAGACCCAAAGGCCACACAAATAGCTCTGGGGGGCCACATGAGGTCATTGGGCCACATGTTCCCCACCTCTCCTTTAGGATAACTCAGGTGAAATGAAGGGTTTAGCAATACGCAGCCTTCTGTCACACATGTAGGTACCAACCTGGTCATGGGGCAGCATCTCTCCTCCATCCCCACAATACCCTCCCGAGGGTGGTACTTAAGACCCTTGGCCTTTATGGGAAAACAGAAATGAGGAGAAATCCCTATCACCCAACAGAGACCTTCATCCAGCCTCAGCCCACTGTACTTTGGTGAGAAAATCATAGAATCCTTGAATTCCCCTCTTAAGCTTCTCGTCTTCATTTGCACATTTTGGTCACTCTCCTCTGGACACGGTCCATCTTGTCCATATCCACCTTCAATTGTGGTGTCCAGAACTGGACGCAGGACTCCAAAGCAGACTTTTCTTGTTTGGATTTGCGGGAGGAATATATGTTTCACCCTTTCAACCACTGTGAACTGCCTTGAAAACCTGGAATAAAGTTAGAACACAAGGGATGGTGTGTCTGTGTGTTTAAAATGAGACGGGCAACTGCAAAAGAGTCAGGGGCACATTAGTCCCCCGGAGACCTTGGAGGGTCACATTCCCCTACCATGTCCACCTCTGCAGACAAAAGAGGGGTTTGCCTCCAGCTGACCTCTATGGGGCATTTTTACCATGTTTTTGAGGGTTACTGGGCCATTTTAGGCTGACTCCTTTTTTAACAACGGGAAAAGAATAAATACCACTTCCTGTTCACTTCTTGCTTCAAAAAAGTCCTTTCTGGGGCTTAAATTGGAACATTTCCGCACTACACTCTTATAGTGCGATTATTCCACTTTCAACATCCTATGGAATCCTGGGGTTTGCAGCTGGCCCCTCCCGAAACTGCAAACTCCAGGATTCTATAGGATGTTGAAAGTGGAATAATCGCGCTATAAGAGTGTAGTGCGGAAATGGCCTTGGTCCAGAGGCCCCCCAAACCCTGTGGAAATACCCCCTAGAAAGCATTTTGGGGCAAAAACTTTTAGAAAAATTTCACAAATTTTTTTGACACAGAGGGGAGGACAAAGGGCCTCTAAACATGGTGCGTACCTCTTAAAGGTAATTTGGGGGCATTTTGGAGCAAAAAAAAAAAGATTTGATTCTTAAAGATCACAAAAATGGCCATGGAAGCTGAGTGCAGCCACTGGGCCTCCCTTTGTCCACACCTGGTTTGAAATATGTATGTATCTCAGGTTTGGGATGGAAGCATTTTTGTAAAATATATAGTAGCAGGCTTTTTGAGTTTGGTGTGAAATAAATAATAATAATCACTGTTCCAGTAATACACATGCACAAGTATCCTTCCACCACATGGCAGCCTCCACAGTTGCAGACTATAACTCCCATCTGAGCTGAGGGTTGCCAGATTGAAAACTTAGGAGGGCTCCTGTACCTTTAATGGCTGCATAGAAGGACCAGTTTCAGCAAATGTGGCTTGCTACCTGGCTATGTGACAAGTAACACCTGCTGAAATGCCCTCTTGTACACAATGATTGGATGCACAGCAACCCTCTCTAGTTTTCAAAATGGCAATCCTATGACCTGGCTGTGGATGATGGGAAGTGAAATCCAGCAGAGCTAAAACAGCTCCATGGTAAAGGAACCTATAGGTACAGTAGACCCTTCAAACCTCAGCTATGGAAGCACCAAGACCCACTGGGAGGTCACTTCCACCCCAAAAGGGCCAGAACATGTCAAGGTAAACCTTTTCCCAGGCAAATTTGTAAACTGCAAAATTCTGCAACTCCAGAGCACCTGCGGGATGGGAGAAGAGGGGGAAAAACACACTCAAGGGACAGAATAGATGGTGATTCTTGTTCATGGAGAAGGAAACCATGAGAGCAGCATGCTTGGCTCAGAGAGCCACGTCCCGTGGATCCAGCAGGGAGAAGGCTCCGTTCTTGCGGTAAAAACTGTCGATGCGGCACTTCGGTATGGGAGGCACGTGCACAGTGGCCATCTTCCCTGAGGAGACACAAGGGCATCAAACGAGAAACAGGAGTGGACATTCCAAGGTTGCCCAAAGCCCCTGAGCACCCACCGAATCTTCCCTATGCACCTTGGGGGGTGCTTCCTCACCCCAGGCCTACAGGTTTCCCCAATAAACCAAAGTAACCTGAAATCCCTAAAGTTGCATCCTTAACTTGTCCCTGCTACTCAGCCTCACGGATGTCATTTTGCATTTTAGTAAACTATGCCTGTAGTTCCCACACCGCCTCCAGAACGGACTAAATGCTTCCATTGTTCCCTTCGTTAGAGGAATGTTGCTAATTAGTTGGAGCCAGGGATAGCATGGAAAAAATAGGGAAAGATTCTTGCACCACAAAAAAAGAACATCTGTTTCAACATCTTTTTATCCAAAACTAAAAATATGCACTTGTGAAATGAAACAACCAGGTGAGGCAAGCCTTGTGTAAGTCAACAAAAAACATTTTAAACCTTGTGGAGGAGGGAGCGGGCTTGTTTTCTGCTGCTCCGGAGACTAGGACAAGGAGCAATGGATTCAAACTGCAGGAAAAGAGATTCCACTTAAATCTCAGGAAGAACTTCCTGATGGCCAGAGCTGTGTGGCAGTGGAATGTGTGCCTCAAAGTGGTGGAGTCTCTTTCTTTGGAGATTTTTGTGCAGAAGCTGGATGGCCATCTGTTGGGAATGCTTTGATGGGTGTTCCTGCATGGCAGGGGGTTGGACTAGATGGCCCCTGGGGTCTCTTCCAACTCTATGATTCTATGAGACCACTGGAAAGCCCCTTCCAAAACACATTCAAGGATTTTCTTTTTCTTACACCGCCCTCTGCTTTTATGATTGCCTTTTTGGGGGGCCCAAAACCTGTAGATCTCTGCTTCTTTAACACATTGGGAGAAGCGGGAGAGCTGATGCAGCAGCCTTTCTCTTTCTGTTTTGCTGGTCATGCATGCTCAGCGAGGGATCCTAGAGACACCTGCTGTTCCCTGCTGGTTGGAGGCAGGTACACACAACTATAGCTCAAGCTATAGGAGAATCTCTTCCTTTTTCCAGCTTAAGCTTTATTTCACTGTTTACTGCAGATACGCTGCTGCAATCAGACAGTGAAAGGCCGTGTTTCTCCCGCCCTCCTTTTCTATCTTCTCAATGCTGATGCTGCCAGCTGAACTTCCTGCTAGACAGAGGACAAGGAGGAAATGGGAAGACTTGGGACTTTAAAAGACTTTGTAAAAAGGAGCTTCTTTTTCAGAGGTTTTCTCAATAGAGGTATGTCTATATTCACGTCAAGTGGTCGAAGTATGAATCCACTGTTTATAGCTGTTCAGGGGATGCTGAGCCAGAATGCCTTCATTGTAGGCCTCATTTTGAACAGATTTTGCAACAAACCCATGAATTTGGAGGGATCATAGAAACCTAGAGTTAGAAGAGACCTCCAAGCCCCCCCCCCCAGTCCAACCTTCTTCTGCCATGCAAGAATAGACAATCAAAGCATTCCCCACAAGTGGCCATCCAGCCTCTGTTTTAAAACTTCTAAAAGAGGAGACTCCACCACGCTCCCAAGCAGTGTATCCCACTGCTAAACCGCTCTTACCCACAGGAAGCTCTTCCCAAGGTTTTGTTCCCCATCCCTCTTATAAACCTTGCAGCCCTTCTCTCAACCTGCTCTGACATCTATATCCTTCCTAAATTGGGGTGCCCAGAAATGAACTCAGATCACACCAGACTAGTACAGCATACAGTGTGACCATGACCTCCCTCGTCTTATCCTGGTGCATGAATGTTTAACCAAGGGAGTGGTTCACACGTAGACTTGATGGGGGGGGGATCTCTACACATTCCCCTACCCACTCACCCATCTGCCAGCCATAGTTGAAGTTGGTGGTGACGGGAAAGGTGTACTTGTCCTCCGGGTTGAGGAGAAGCCGGGTCTTCAGGTAGCGGTAGCGCCCTTCGTCCTCGTGGGAGATGCCCTGGTACAAGAGGGCCTTCACTTCCCGAGGCGCTGGCCTCATCTCGGCCTCCAGGATCATGGCGTCCAGCCCGGTCAGGTCGCGCTCCCGGGCGGGCTCTGTGGGGGGCAAGGGCGGGGGTGGAGACTTGGGTTTGACCGGCAGAGGAGCCTTGACTGATGGAAGCCGGAGCGTGTTGTCGATGGCTCTCTTGCGCCGTTCCCGCTGGCTGGCCTGCTTGGCCTTGACGAGGGCCCCGTATTTCTGGTGCCACTTGTAGCGGAGCATCATCTCCTTCAGGTACTCCTCTTTCCAGAAACTCTGCTGGAGCGAGTCCATATTTAATGGCCGTGCCATGGCTGGGCGGGGAAGGGGTTGGCACTGCCTGGCACTCACCCTATCAAGCTGATCTCAGCACTTCAGATGCCCCCTCACCTTTCTTCCCCAGTGACAAGCTGGTGAGTAATGTACCGGCAGCCTTTGACTTTCCTGGGGGTCTCTGGTGGCCACCAAGATTTGAGTAGCCATCACATCACAGCAGTCTCAGGAGCCTCTTATGAGGTCACAGGCCAACCCCTACCTCCTCCTCCAGCAAGAAATGGTGGAGCCAAAGCACACACTGACCCATGAATGTGGGGCACAGGGAGGGAAGGAAACTCCTGGCAGCCAAGAGCTATTTTGATCTTTGTCAATGGGGCATCTTAAGTTATTAGCAGCCAGTGCAGGCCTACTTTGCTACAGAGAGAAACTGTAAGTGAGGCATTGGCTAGTGTCCTGTTAAGAGACTACTTTGGTCAGACCTCTCCTGGAGTACTGTGCCAAGTTCTGGGCACAATCCAAGGATATGGACAACTTGGACTGTGTCTGGAGGAAGGCGACTAAAACGGTCAAAGGCCTAGAAATCATGAAACCCTCTGAGAAGTGGCCTAGAGAGCTGGGGTTGTTTAGCCTGGAGAAGGAGAAGTTTAGGGGTAACATGAAAGCTATGTTTAAATATTTGAAGGGATGTCATAGGGAAGAAACAGCCAGGGTGGTGTAGCGCTTTGAGCACTGGACTACAATCCTGGAGACCAGGATTTGATTCCCTTCTTGGTCACAGGAACTCACAGGCTGACCTTGAGTGCATCACACACTCATTGAATCCTAGAGTTGGAAAAGACTCCAGGGGCCATCCAGTTCAACTCCTTCTGCCATGCACAAACCCTCATCAAAGCACTCCCGACTGATGGCCATCCAGCCTCTGCTTAAAAACCTCCAAATAAGGAGACTCCACCACACTCCACAGAGGCAGCAGATTCCACTGCCAGACAGCCCTGACCGTCAGGAAGTTCCTTCTAATATTTAGGTGGAATCTCTTTTCCTGTAGTTGGAAGCCTTCGCTCTGTGTCCTAGTCTCTGGAGTGGCAGAAAACAAGCTTGCCCCATCTTTCATACATTGCAATTGTGGGCCTTCAAGTCACTTCCAATTTATGGATACCCGAAGGTGAACCTTTCACAGAATTTTCTGGGGGGTGAGAGTGTATGACACACTCAAGGTCAGCCAGTGGGTTTCCATGGCCAAGTGGAGATTTGAACTCTGGTCTCCCAGTGTCCTGGTCCAACACCATGCTGGTTCTCTAGCTTTAGTTTGGTGGATTTGCTGGGAGTAACCAATACAATCCAGGCCTGGTTTTTGCACAGCTACGTGGTCTAGGGGATTCTGGAAGATGTAGTCCAGCACACCTGGAGGGAACTATGTTCAGTGCATTTGCTGTAGAGAATGCCTCACCCTAGTCCCTAGGGGTGGGCAATGGTAGAAGGGTACAGGGCTGCATGTATATTATATATAATTGGAACCAAACTAAAAATTCAGGTTAAAAAAGCATTTGAAGAAGACAAGACCTTTCATTTCTATAACTACCTCCCCAGCACTATGCCGCCCCAGTTCAGTAATCAAGGGAAGAAACTGAATGAAACCGTCTTTATTGAATCCTATGTTTTATAACTGAAGAGGTTCATTCAAAGGAAACTGGAAATATAAATATGATTAGTCATTATTACACACTGTGTGCGTGATCTTGGAAAAAATCAACAAGGAAAGTTACAACACAGGTCATCACGGAATGCTGTTGAGGGAATGACTGCTCTCGCAGCAGTTCTTGCAGTAGAACTTTTGCAAAAAACAAGAGAATAATTCCATCTTGTAGGGAGGAGGGGGCATATACACCAACAAAAAGGGGATGCAAAGATTCCCTGGGGCAGGAGGGATTTGAGTGGCCAACCATCAGAAGAACAAATGAGAGGAAGCACCTTCTGCTGTTGAGCCACAGAAAATGAACAAACTCAAAAGCACATCATTGGAACGCCTACACTCCCCAAGAAGTGTGCAAATTCCATGCACTCTATAAACAGGAACCTGGCCCCTGGGCTGTTGACTTAAGGTACCATCTACAAAGACTGCACTTCTTCACATTTGGGGCAGAGTCGGGCATTAAGCCAAAGACAACTGTTCCAGCTGCCAGATAATTGCAGCTGATGCTCCCTGAAAGAAGCCAAGTCTCCCTTTCCCTCTATCACAAGGTAATCCAGAGCTTCCCATGAGCCTTGGCCAGCCAATCGTGAGGGATCATGGGAGTTGCAATCAACAGCATCTGGAGGGCCAAGCCTTCCCCATAACTACTGGACTGAGAAATCCACGCTATGGACACCCACTACATGATGGGCACAGCCAGGCAACGGCGGGATACAGGGAGGTACCCGGGCCAGTTAAAGGGGAAATGAAGACCAGGTCAGACGTGAGCATCCAGCTGCTGCCATCACAGCTTCCAATGTCATATGCAAGCAAACACACACACAAACTACAGGAACACACAAACTGCTGGAACTGGCAAACTCCAGGGCAGTTGTCCCAGGCTTTCAAGAACAGTGGTGGTGAAGGATAATATTGACAGCAAACACACCAAAGCAAAGGGGAGGCAGACCTCTTTTATGAGATGGTGCTAACACAACAACAACAGCTGACCAGGAAGGAGTGGAGCCCTTTCTCCCTCTACCGCAAGTCCTCTGCCGTGAACATGCCCTTGGCACGACGCAGGATAGAGTCCTTGGAAGCGTCATAGGGGTGTTCCTTCGAGGGGATCTCCAGCACAGCTGGGATGGACTTGGTGTGGCCGTCAATCACATGGCGGATCATCTCTGCGATGTACTGGTTGATAAGAATGATGCCGATGTCCTCACGACACAAGAAGCTCCTGGGGGAGAGAAAGGAAGAGGACAATGGTGTCTTGTCCCCTAGGCAGGGCCTTCCCAGTGGGCAATGCACTGTTTTGAGTGCTTTCTATCCTTTCCAAGTTTTGAAATGCTTTTAATAGTGTTACTAGCTGGACACTTTTAATGTAGGTTTTTTCATATATTCTCAACTGCACTGTAATCATCCTAATGTTTAGCCTCCTGGAGTGCCAATCTTGGAGGAAAGGTGGCATACATATACAATTGACCCTCTCTTATCCAAAATGCTTAGTACCAGAAGTGTTCCATGTCTCAGATGCTGGAATACCTGTATTTGCATATATGTACATAATGAGACATCTTGCAGATGGGACCCAACACTGATTTTTTTCCCCTCCCCAACCCTCCACCAGGACCCTCATTTGTCTGAGGCCATTTCCACACTAGGCTGTTGTAGCACTATGATTCCACTTTCAACATCCTATGGAATCCTGGGGTTTGCAGTTTTGGGAGGGGCCAGCCATGCGGAAATGGCCTAAGAAAAGACTAAGAACAAAGCCAGAGAAGAGGGCAGGCAATAAATAATCTCTCCAAGTGTTCCTGCAAACTTATCACAAGATTCTTTGGCAAGATTTATTCAAGGAGGGGGTTGTCTTTGCCCTCCTCTAACGCTGAGAGGGTATGACTTCCCAAGATCAGCCAGTGGGTTTCCACAGTCAAGCAGGAGCTCGAACCCTGGTTTTCAAAATCCTAG
Organism: Ctenosaura bakeri; assembly: GCA_948474755.1. Lineage (NCBI taxonomy): Eukaryota > Metazoa > Chordata > Lepidosauria > Squamata > Iguanidae > Ctenosaura > Ctenosaura bakeri. Next base: position 768,986 of record CAOLHI010001351.1, on the reverse strand, counting down.
TCCAATGCTCAAGCTGCCACATCACACAGGCTCAGAAAAGCCTGTTAAAATGGTAAAAATACAACACACAATTAGAAGACCTTCTACAACAGACAGTTAACACTCAAAGGCTTGCATAAATAGAAAAGTCTTTGCCTGATGGTGGAAAGAAAGTAGAAATGGGGTGCAACCCAGCTTCCCATAGCAAGAAATTCCAGTCTAGAAGCAGCCACACAAAGACTCTCTCCCACGTCCCAAGCAGATGTGCCTGTGATGGTGGTAGGACTGAGAAAAATTCCTAAGGATCTCAAAACTCAGGCAGGCATATACAAGGAGATACAGTATTTCAGAGGCAAAGGCAGCACAGCGCAGTGGTCTAAGCACTGGGCTACGACTCTGGGGGTCAGGATTCAAATCCTCGCTCAGCCATGGAAAACCACAAGTCACATACTCTCAGCCTCAGAGGAAGGCAAAAGCAAACCCTCTCTGTACAAATCTTGCCAAGAAAATCTCAGGATAGGTTCATCTTAGGATCACCATAAGTTGGAAATCATTTGAAGGCACATAACAACATAGTTTTTCAGAGATTCTAGACCAGGGTTTCTCCACCTGAGTTCCCTGGAATCCCAGGTTTCTATGAGAGAGTGTGACCAGGGGAAAAAATAAACTTTTGATAGCCATGTTTAAATATTTGAAGGGATGCCATGTAGAGGACGGAGAGGGCTTGTTTTTTGCTGCTCCAGAGACCAGGACAAGGAGCAATGGATTCAAGCTGCAGGAAAGGAGATTCCACCTGAACCCCAGGAAGAACTTCCTGACAGTCAGGGCTGTCCGGCAGTGGAATCTGCTGCCTCCATCGAGTGTGGTGGAGTCTCCTTCCTTGGAGGTTTTTAAGCAGAGGCTTGATGGTCATCTGTCAGGAGTGCTTTGAGGATGTCCCTGCATGGCAGGGGGTTGGACTGGATGGCCCCTGGGTCTCTTCCAACTCTACATTTCTATGATTCTATGACCTATGGATATAATATTTTTTATGCAAGGATTGCCTGAGACCTATAATTTTTATGCAAGGGTTCCCCAAGACCTGAAAAATCATTTCAAGGGTTCCTTCAAGGTAAAAAGGTTGAAAAAGGCTGGTGTAGACACAAGATGTATTGGGTTTCATGGCTTGGTGACTGCCTTCCATCCTTCTGTTTGAAGAAGTGGACTGAAATCCACAGTTGTTGGTATGCACCTTCAAGTTGATTCTGACCTACAGCAACCCTATCTGAGGGCTTCCCTGGCAAAACTTATTCTGGGGAAGTTTTTGGTTGCCTTCCTCTAAGGCTAAGAGAGTGTGGCATGCCCAAGGTCACCCAGGGTATCCGTGGGTAACTGCAGATTCAAACCCTGCTTTCCCAAGAGTCTTAACTCAATACTCACATTACTACAGCACACCGGCTTCCAAATTCCACAAATCCTCATGCTGAGATAAATCAGTTCATCTTAAAGGGCCCACCAGTTGTGCATGCTCACATTTTATATTTTTAGCTCAGCGTACTGTGAGGCCAGCACAGAGTCCAAGAAGGTTTGGACAGTTAGTTCAGACACTGAAAGGCCCAAACCTTCCCATTTTAGCCACATATCTGCAGAGACACCCCTGCAAGAACCTTCATCAAGGTCAGAGAGACATCAGGTGAGCCAAAGGAGGCAGGAGAGGTCTAGCAGAAGGCAGCTCCAGCTGGTGTTGGAGGCCTTGCAGACACCACACTGCTTGTGTGTAAACAGAAACCCAGTTAAGCCTGGTTCTTTCAGGAGAGGCCCAGAAGGGAAGCAGGAAGTTCCTTGAAAGACAAGGACATTGAAGGTCTGAGTTCTGGCAGAAATCAATGCAGCCTTGAGATTTCCACCTGAACCTCAGGAAGAACTTCCTGACAGTCAGGGCTGTCCGGCAGTGGAATCTGCTGCCTCAATGGAGTGTGGTGGAGTCTCTTTCCTTGGAGGTTTTTAAGCAGAGGCTTGATGGCCATCTGTTGGGAGTGCTTTGAGGGTGTTCCTGTATGGCAGGGGGTTGGACTGGATGGCCCCTGGGGTCTCTTCCAACTCTACATTTCTATGATTCTATAAGCTGGAGCAAGTCCAGAGGAGGGCGACCAAAATGGTGAGGGGCCTGGAAGCCATGAAGCCCTATGAGGATAGACTTAGAGAGTTGGGTATGTTTAGTCTGCAGAAGAGAAGGTGAAGAGGGGACATGAGAGCCATGTTTAAATATTTGAAGGGATGCCATGTAGAGGAAGGGGAGGGCTTGTTTTCTGCTGCTCCAGAGACCAGGACAAGGAGCAATGGATTCAAGCTGCAGGAAAGGAGATTCCACCTGAACCTCAGGAAGAACTCCCTGATGGTCAGGGCTGTCCGGCAGTGGAATCTGCTGCCTCCATGGAGTGTAGTGGAGTCTCCTTCCTTGGAGGTTTTTAAGCAGAGGCTGGATGGCCATCTGTCCAAGGGAGTGCTTTGAGGGTGTTCCTGCATGGCAGGGGGTTGGACTGGATGGCCCCTGGGGTCTCTCCCAACTCTACACTTCTATGATTCTATGATTCCCACCTTCATGACTTGGGAAATCTAAAGAAATTCATTGCAAGGACTCTCAGAAAAAGTGAGCAAAACCCCACTGTTTAAAAATGCCACAGAAAGTGAGGTAATATGGTCTGCTTCTGAGCACAGGGAAAGTCCCTTTTTCTGTTGTTGTTTTTTTTATTATTACAGCTCCCACAATCTCTTCTGGAGGCTATAAAATCCAAAAACAGGAGCTTTGCTAAGCTGTGGTCTGCCTTCTCTGGTTGCATGTGACAGCCCAGTTTCAGACACAATCCACTTTAGAATTACAAGAACAAGTCTTCCAACTTTCCTATAACTTCTGCTTCCTTTATTTCACCACTGTGTCTGCTCTCACAAAACTTTTTTCTCCTAGCAATAGTTAATAAAAAAAAATCTTTATCTCCATGAGAATTGTTGCCAACTTTCTCCCAGCTTCCACCCAGAATTCTTTCACAGCAGTCTTCATGCACAAACTTAACTAACAAAGCCTCCCTTCTTCTCATGCTACAAACTTCCCTTGTTAGAAATGTCTGCCAAGTGGAGCTGTGACCAAATGCAGAGGAGGATGGCTGGGGAAAAAAGTTGGCTCCTTTATTGGAAGAGGGGAAGGACAAAGATCGTCACTCTTTAAAAAAAGAATGTTTCCATCACCTGACCAAGGCAGGCCATATTGCTTCCTAAGTCACAGGAATTCCCAGAAGAAAAATAGAGGAAGTTCCTTTATTCCACCCAAAAAAGGAAGCTCTGGTTAGCCTAAGTTCTCTGTCTTCAAGGACAGTTCAAATACCCGCTGGAATGGAAGCGACTATCCTACACCCAAGTCGTACTAAGATAGATCTCGGCTTGATTTGTCTGCTCTCCTAGGAAGAAAGGAACAAATACTTTAATGCAGAGTAGAATCATAGAAATCTAGAGTTGGAAGAGACCCCAGGGGCCATCCAGTCCAACCCCCTTCTGCCATGCAGGAACATCCTCAAAGCACTCCCTTTGACAGATGGCCATCCAGCCTCTGCTTAAAAGCCTCCAAAGAATCATAGGATCATAGAAATGTAGAGTTGGAAGAAACCCCCAGGGGCCATCCAGTCCAACCCCCTGCCATGCAGGAACACCCTCAAAGCACTCCTGACAGATGGCCATCCAGCCTCTGCTTAAAAACCTCCAAGGAAGGAGGAGACTCCACCACACTCCAAGGCAACAGATTCCACTGCCGGACAGCCCTGACAGTCATTAAAGTAATTAAAGGCCTTCCTGTTTAGCTGACACCTTTGGACTCAAACCACAAGGGGGAGGGAAAAGGTGATGCAGAATCACAGAACTGCAGAGTTGGACGGGACTCTAAAGGCTGCGGACTCCGAGCCCCTGCGGGAGGAGCAATCCAGGGCTAAACCCTGGATCTGCTACACCCTTCTGCGGTTGTCATGTTCCTCCAGATCACTTCTGGCTTATGGCAGGGTGAACGTATCACTGGGTTTTCTGGGGCTGAGAGGGTGTGATGTGCCCAAGGTCACCCGCTGGGTTTCCACAGCCAAGTGGGGAACCGAACCCCGGTTTCCAGCGTCGTTGTCCGGTGCTCCAACCACTACACCACAATGGCTCACCCTCCTCACCTCTGTTCCATGAAAGAGACCCCATTAAGTCCTTCTGCGACCTGGGCTCAGGAGGAAAACGTTGGGCATATATCACCACCGCTGCTGCCTTGGAGGTGGTAGGTGCCAAAGTCAAACAGCTCTTACACCATTACAGGGCTTAGAAAAGTTACTTTTCCCAAAGCAGGCCAAACGGAGGGAGGTGGTGGTCCGCCACCCAGATCGCAGTGAAAAGAAAGCTAGGAAATCCATAATACAATCATAGGCCATTTCCGCACTAGCCTGTTATAGTGCGATGATTCCACTTGCAACCTCCTATGGAATCCTGGGGTTTGCAGTTTCGGGAGGGGCTGGTTTGCAGTATAACAGGCTAGTGCAGAAATGGCCATAGACTCCTAGAGTTGGACGAGACCCCATGGGGCCATCCAGTCCAACCCCCTGCCATGTAGGAACACCTCCAAAGCAGGCTCCTCCCGAAACTGTAAACCCCAGGATTCCAGAGGATGTTGCAAGTGGAATCATCGCGCTATAACAGGCTAGTGCGGAAATGGCCATAGAATCCTAGAGTTGGAAGAGACCCCAGGGGCCATCCAGTCCAACCCCCTGCCATGTAGGAACACCTCCAAAGCAGGCCCCTCCCGAAACTGCAAACCCCAGGATTCCAGAGGATGTTGAAAGTGGAATCATCGCGCTACAACAGGCTAGTGCGGAAATGGCCATAGAATCCTAGAGTTGAACGAGACCCCATGGGGCCATCCAGTCCAACCCCCTGCCATGTAGGAACACCTCCAAAGCAGGCCCCTCCCGAAACTGCAAACCCCAGGATTCCAGAGGATGTTGCAAGTGGAATCATCGCGCTACAACAGGCTAGTGGGGAAATGGCCATAGAATCCTAGAGTTGAACGAGACCCCATGGGGCCATCCAGTCCAACCCCCTGCCATGTAGGAACACCCATCAAAGCATTCCCAACAGATGCCCATCCAGCCTCTGCTTAAACACCTCCAAAGGCGGCCCCTCCCAAAACTGCAAACCCCAGGACTCCATGGGATGTTGCAAGTGGAATCATCGCGCTATAACGGTCCAGTGCGGAAATGGCTCTACTGATGCCACCAGGAATGGCGTTGGCCTGAGCAGGAGCTCAGAAGCCCTCTGGACCCCTGGTCGACATTTCCCTCTCTTGACCGTGTGCATCCTAGTATTTGCCTTGTTCTAATAAATTGCTACTGATTTGATGCCCTGTAAAAAAATAAAATTAAAAAAAAATTATCTTAAGCCCAGCTGCACCATCCAAATATCTTGATCTCTTTTCCTTTTGCACCGTGCAAGTAATAGGACGGGACTCAGGTTCCCTTTAGAGCCTCCATTTCCATCCTTACCCTTCCTTTACCCCCCCCCGCCAACAGCAAGAATGGTATCGTCCAAAGCCAGACATTCCTCCCCATTCCTCCTCACACAGTGGGCTCGCCCTCGCCGTTTCCACGGCAACCACCTTCCCAGGCTGTTCCCCCTCTTTGCCTCCCCCCCCCGCGAACCGTATTCTTCCTCCTCACCGGAAGGCCTCCTCGATCTCGGCCAAGGCGGTCTCCTTCTCCACCACTAAGAAGTTCGGGCGCCGGTGTTTGTCGAGCTCCCCGACTCCGCCCAGCAGGAAGCCGGTCACCGTATCCTCGTCGCCCAGCACGGCGATGAGCTTCCCCCGGCCGGCCATCGCTCCTCAGGAAGGAAGGGAAGGGGAAGCAATCACTCCACTGCTGCGAATGACCCTAAGCGGCCGCCGTAGGGGAATGTTATACTGGGAAAGGCGCAGGCGCACTGTTGAAGGGGGAAATGCGCATGCGCTGAGCTAAACGTAACGCTGACATAGAAATAGTGCGTTTTCCACAGAGATAGGAAAGTTAGAGAACTGCCTGAGGCGAATTGCGAGTTGCACAGAGTTTCACTCTCCTTTTGCGCGTTAGATTGTTATAGCGCTATTATTCCGCTTTGAACATCCTATGGAATCCTGGGGCCTTTGAGGCCCCTCCCGAAACTGCACACTCCAGGATTCCATAGGAGGTTCAAAGTGGAATAATCGCGCTATAAGGCTGTAGTGCGGAAATGGCCTAAGGCTGCAAAATTCCGAAGGCCATACAGGCCCAATGATAATTCCACTATTTTTGGGGTCAATTACAATTCCACTTATTAAGACCAGTTGGTGTTTCGACCTCTCCAGCTTGCGTTCTAAAAAAAATTTGCACACTTTTTGGAATTTCCAAAAAAATGAGCAGACTTGGTAGCATTTTAAAAGCTGACAAGTTTTGTTTGGCCCCACCTTTGCATTCTATGCCCTCCATTTTCATCTGTGAAATGTTGGAAGGTACATATTCTGCACTTATCAAGATGTAAAGTGCAGCCAGTGGGCCCTGGAGCTCTTCAGAGAGAGAGAGGGACAGCCCATAATATAGATTAAATTGTTTTTTAAGCCGCTGGAAAATATTTAGTAGATGAATAGGTGGCTTTCAGCAAGATGTGGGAGCTAAAATGTGACCAAGAAAACATGTTTTTTAACAGAAAAGAACAGAATTAAAAGATCCTGACCTGGGCTGTTTCCCCACGAGACTGTTATAGCGCGATGATTCCACTTTCTTTTCTTTTTTTAAAATTATTTTTATTAACATTTTTCATTCTTACAGGCATAAGCTCATAAGACATGTTATTATTTACAATATATAATATACTATAACATACCATAATATACAACATATAATATACCCTTTTGACATGTTCATAAGACCTGGTCATAAGACATGTTATTATTTACAATATATAATATACTATAATATACTACAATATACAACATATAATATAATAATATAATAATGAATACCTATTAATAATATTATGATTCCACTTTCAACCTCCTACAGAATCCTGGGGTTTGCAGTTCCGGGAGGGGCCGGCCGGCCCCTCCGAAAACTGCAAACCTCAGGATTCCATAGGAGGTTGAAAGTGGAATCATCGCGCTATAAAAGTGTAGTGCGGAAATGGCCCTGGCTAGAGCCAGCTAGGAATTCACAGAGCAACTTTTGGGTACTTTTTAGGTACTGCACACATAAAATGTAACTTCTCAGAGCAAGCCATGCAATTTCAGGAGAATTCTTGCAGCAGTAGGTTTTAGCTGATTTGTAATTTTGAAGAGAAACCTGAAGGGTATAAATTCCAGGAAAGGAAAGGTGTTCAGTACCAACCCATAAGAACTCTGGTTGATCCAATTGTGCAATCGAAATCTTTAATCGTAATCTGAGAGATTGTGGATAGCTATCACTGTCGAGTCTGGGTCATAAACTCTATTCTATTTCACTTTATGCATTTAATATTCGTATCGGAGATAGTCATCAAGGAGAAATTGATAATTCTATGTAACTTCTGTGCTTCTGGTATTTTATTATTCTGCAAGGTGATATTGGCTTCTTTGTATATAATGCGTTCTCTTTTTGCTTTGTGTGCATGTTTTTCCTTTTTGTTAATAAATAATAATAATAAACCTTTATGTAAAAAAAAATAATTGTAATTTTTCGTTGTCTTAATTAAACGGTCTTCTCACTTCACTCAAGACTCTGTTACCCTGATTGCTTGGGGCTCCCTTAAGAGGATTCCCAAAATCTATCAAAATTGTGGGGAAATTAGTTCAGAGCACTGTTTAGCTTTACGAGAGGCAGGGTGACTTAAGCAAGATCTTGCAACCCAAGTTATACCAGGTAAGGTCCGGTCAAAATCACACAAATTGTTCAAATGTAAGTATTTTTTTTAAATCATTTTTATTCATACTTTCCAAAAAAATATAAAACATATACACACAATGAACAGAATGATTTGCGTCAAGTTACTATCTCCAATATTGTACCTTGCCCTTCCATTGCAACCGAAGACAGAGTAAATAGTTATTCTTGTAATATTTTAACCATACCCTAATACCTTTAAAGTTCCTAGTACTCACAGCAGAACAACTATCCAATCATTTATCTATTATAGAAATAATACTATATTAAATTTGATCTATACTGCTGCTACCCTGTATACATCAAATTACCTATTATAGAATCATAGAATCATAGAAATGTAGAGTTGGAAGAGACCCCAGGGGCCATCCAGTCCAACCCCCTTCTGCCATGCAGGAACACCCTCAAAGCACTCCCTTGGACAGATGGCCATCCAGCCTCTGCTTAAAAACCTCCAAGGAAGGAGACTCCACTACACTCCGAGGCAGCAGATTCCACTGCCGGACAGCCCTGACTGTCAGGAAATTCTTCCTGAGGTTCAGGTGGAATCTCCTTTCCTACAGCTTGAATCCATTGCTCCTTGTCCTGGTCTCTGGAGCAACAGAAAACAAGCCCTCTCCTTCCTCTACGTGGCATCCCTTCAAATATTTAAACATGGCCATCATGTCCCCTCTTAACCTCCTCTTCTGCAGACTAAACATCCCCAGCTCTCTAAGTCTATCCTCATAGGGCATGGCTTCCAGGCCTCTCACCATTTTGGTCGCCCTCCTCTGGACTTGCTCCAGCTTGTCAATATCCTTCTTGAATTGGGGTGCCCAGAACTGGACACAGTATTCAAGATGGGGTCTAACCAAAGCAGAGTAGAGCGGTACCAGTACCTCCCTCGATCTGGACACCATATTCCTATTGATGCAGCCAAGAATTGCATTGGCTTTCTTGGCTGCCGCATCACACTGCTGACTCATGTTCAGCTTGTGATCTATGAAGACTCCTAGATCCCTTTCACACGTACTGCTATCCAGCCACGTGTCCCCCATCCTATATTTCTGTATTTTATTACCTAGCTACTGTTACTTTAACTTAACTTTCCACTATATATTACTCATTATTCATATGTGATCGTGATTGCTTCCACATTATTGTTGTAGCTTCCTACCAATCGTTTTCATTTCATCCAACATAATTGCCTCATGTAATACCATTAACATTGTCTCCCGATAATTAAAGTTTTCCCCAATTTTGGAGAAATTGAGTTACCGGTGCCCATTCTTTCCCTATTTTCCCATCCATGTGACCCCTTATTCTCTGTGTTAAGATGTCTATCATCTTAATATCTTGTAGTTTGTTTATCCAAACCTCGATATCTGGTATTTCTCGATTTTTCCACACTTTAGCATACTCTACCCTCGCCAAAGTAAACCATATATAATAGTATTCTGGTGTTTTTCTTCCTAATAGCCGGATCAGTCATATGCAACAGATTTAATAAATATGTTTCGGGCGTACTCTCGAATTTAATTTGAAGAATTTCCTCTATTTTTGTATGGATATTGATCCAATATTTCTTTGCGTTCGCACACGTCCACCAAATATGGTATGTTGTGCCCACACCCGTTTGACACTTCCCGCATTTACCGGTTCCAGCCCTATAAATCTTCTGTAGTTTTGCCGGTGTCAAATAACATCTATGGAAACTCTTTATATAATTTTCCTTAAGATTTTGGGCCGCTGTAACTTTGTGAGTTAGCTTCCAACTCTCTTGCCAATGCTCAAGTTCCAAAGTATGGCCTATATTCTGCGCCCATTTAATCGTCACCGATTTTACCATCTCGTCTTCTCTTTTATAAAGTAATGACGTCTTGTACAATTTAGCAACTATTTTTTTGGGGGGGGGGTTGTCTCTTAAAATTTTTATTATTTCGTGCTGTTCTTGCAAATTAAAACCATAAAGTTTCTGGTCAATTTTGTATCTCTCCTGCAACTGCCGATAAGGAAACCAGTTTAGATATATCCCCTCTTCTTCTAATTCTGATCTATCCTTTATTTTTACTGTAGCATTTAAAGGTTCGGTGATTATGGCCATTTCCACACGGGGTAAAACTCCACGTTCAGACAATCCGAGACGGAGGTCGTTCACACCGCCGGGCGATCTAGTGCGGTTTTTCCCAGAAGGATACAAGCACTCAACCTGGCGGTAGGGGAGCAGGGGAGGAAGCAGAGGAAATGAGGCACATAATAAGTAGAGAGGTGGTACAGGAATACCTGGCCGCATTGGATGAATTCAAGTCTCCAGGGCCAGATGAATTGCATCCTAGGATATTAAAAGAGCTGGCAGAGGTCATTTCGGAACCGCTTGCTATAATTTTTGAGAAATCTTGGAGGACAGGAGAAGTTCCAGCAGATTGGAAGAGAGCAAATGTTATCCCCATCTTCAAGAAGGGAAAAAAGAGGACCCAAACAATTATCGCCCAGTCAGCCTGACATCAGTACCCGGAAAGATCCTGGAGCAGATCATTAAGCGTTCAGTTTCTAATCATTTAGAAAACAACGCAATAATCACGAGAAGTCAACATGGATTTCTCAAAAATAAGTCATGCCAGACTAATCTGATCTCTTTTTATGATAGAGTTACTAGCTTGATAGATGAAGGGAATGCTGTGGATGTAGCATATCTCGATTTCAGTAAGGCCTTTGACAAAGTTCCCCATGACATTCTTGCATCGAAGCTAGTAAAATGTGGGCTAGACAGGGCTACTGTTAATTGGATATGTAATTGGTTGACCGACCGAACCCAAAGGGTGATCACGGATGGCTGCTTTTCATCCTGGAGAGAAGTGACTAGTGGGGTGCCACAAGGTTCTGTCCTGGGCCCAGTGCTGTTCAATATTTTTATCAATGACTTAGATGAAGGAATAGAGGGCATGCTCATCAAATTTGCAGATGACACCAAATTGGGAGGGGTTGCTAATATGCCAGAGGACAGGATCAAAATTCAAAATGACCTGGATAGATTGGAGAGCTGGGCCAGGGCAAACAAAATGAAATTCAACAGAGAGAAATGTAAGGTCCTACACTTAGGCAGAAATAATGGAATACAGAAATATAGGATGGGGGACACGTGGCTGGATAGCAGTACGTGCGAAAGGGATCTAGGAGTCTTCATAGACCACAAGCTGAACATGAGTCAGCAGTGTGATGCGGCAGCCAAGAAAGCCAATGCAATTCTCGGCTGCATCAACAGGAGTATGGTGTCTAGATCGAGGGAGGTACTGGTACCACTCTACTCTGCTTTGGTTAGACCCCATCTTGAATACTGTGTCCAGTTCTGGTCACCCCAATTCAAGAAGGATATTGACAAGCTGGAGCAAGTCCAGAGGAGGGTGACCAAAATGGTGAGAGGCCTGGAAAACATGCCCTATGAGGATAGACTGAGAGAGCTGGGTATGTTTAGTCTGCAGAAAAGGAGGTTAAGAGGGGACATGATAGCCATGTTTAAATATTTGAAGGGATGCCACGTAGAGGAAGGAGGGGGCTTGTTTTCTGCTGCTCCAGAAACCAGGACAAGGAGCAATGGATTCAAGCTGCAGGAAAGGAGATTCCACCTGAACCTCAGGAAGAACTTCCTGACAGTCAGGGCTGTCCGGCAGTGGAATCTGCTGCCTCGGAGAGTAGTGGAGTCTCCTACCTTGGAGGTTTTTAAGCAGAGGCTTGATGGCCATCTGTCGGGAGTGCTTTGAGGGTGTTCCTGCATGACAGGGAGTTGGACTGGATGGCCCGTGTGGTCTCTTCCAACTCTACATTTCTATGATTCTATGATTCTATGAAAAGGTGAGGCTCCACACCTCCAACCGCTCTAGTGCAGCCGCAAGGGTGGCGCTGCGTGGTTTTTACGAAACTCGCCCGCACTAATCCGCTGCTGCTCCCGGTGTGAATCTGCAGAGACGCATTAGTGCGTCTCTGCAGATCTGCCCGGGGCGGGCTTCCGGCCGGCACACTGCCCTGATTGGCGGAGTGCCGCCGGAAGCCGCCAGCCGCCATTTTGGGCGCCGCCGAACACCGTCAAATGCCGCCGAAATTCGGCGGCATGTGGAGTGGCGGAGCCGCGCTCCCCGCAGGGACGGAGCAGGGACAGAGCAAAATGCACGCAGGTAATCTCCGCCCCTGTGTGTGCCGCCCCGTTTCGGCTCCCCACGTGTGAAAAGGGCCTATATCACTATATCTGAGCCAGCAGTTAGTACCTCTCCATGTATGTATTTTTTTAATATAAATGTAAAGGTCCCTACAATTACTTAACGACACCCACTCCAACAAGCATGAAAAGTTAAAGTTCTTATAATCACTCAACTTCACACACTCCAACAACCATACAAGGCTATAAAGTTAGGAAGAGATGAAAATTAAGAAAGAGAGAGAGAAACAGAGAGGATTTGATGCCATACGATACCCATCCAGAATCCTTCAGCTGGGAGAAAATATCTCAGCCACTCCTGAAAAGAGGGGAGTCTGCAAACACCATTGTCTTGTAAATCTGGGCTGTTTACCATCTCCATTGTTTTTGCAGTTCTGAGAGAAACTCCTAACTCTCAAAACTCCAAATGCATCTTCCCAAAGAACTCTTTCAAACTCCAAAACAGAACTCCGAAAGAAAAAGGAACTGTGTCTAGATATATATTGTGAGCCATGCCCTGGAGAAGCCAAATGTTTTCATCTTTTTTGTGAAGGTGGACCCTTTTCTTTTTAGTTCAAAGAAATTCAAAGAAAATACAACCAAAGCATCCTTGTTGTTTCCTGTCACATCAGTATCTCTCTCCGGAATTGCATGCCTGCTTCAAAGTGTCCCGTTCCAGGCCTTGTTTACTTTCTCAGAGAGTAATTATCTTCCTGATGGCTGCTGACCATCCTTTCAAGTTTCCCTGAGCCCATTTGCCAGATACCTTCAGAATGTATGACAGAAAACAGAGATTTTCTACATACATGTCCTTTCAGTATCTCTCCATGGCTCATTATTTTTGATATAAAATAATTAGGTTCCCAGGACATGGACTCCAGGGGGTCCTTCAGGGGTGTTACAACTCTCTGAGTTTCATTGGCTCCATAGCTCAGGGAGAGGCAATTTTACAACAAGAGTCTTCTTGTTCTTTCTGCAAGCGGTGGACTCTTGTCCTGTAACATCTTAAAAACAGGCCTCCTCAGCAACCTCTCCCATGGTCAGGATGCTCTGCCCCTGCCTTACTTTGATCCGGTCTAATGTGCCAGCAATCCCTCTCATATTAATTGCAATAGGTTCCTAGGGCAAAATTTGCTAGTGCTGATATGCATCTGCTTCTAATTGCCACCTGTAGCCATCTATCCAGTTGTAATATTTAAAATACCGGCTCCAAATGGGTGATTGCTTTGCATTCAATGTTACCTTGCAGTGGGCAGTTACAAGGGAAGATCAAAGAGGGAGGGTAACAATGGAACAGCAAGGGAGTGTTATGGGAATGTTTAGATAGGAGACAAAAACATGTTCTCACTCTCATGATGAAAAGTATGTAAATAACTGAGTGCTTGGGGAAATTGCTGGGACCAGTGGGATGATTTCATAGAATCATAGAATCATAGAATTGTAGAGTTGGAAGAGACTCCAGGGGCCATCCAGTCCAACCCCCCGCCATGCAGGAACACCCTCAAAGCACTCCCGACAGATGACCATCAAGCCTCTGCTTAAAAACCTCCAAGGAAGGAGACTCCACCACACTCCGAGGCAGCAGATTTACTGCCGGACAGCCCTGACCGTCAGGAAGTTCTTCCTGAGGTTCAGGTGGGATCTCCTTTCCTGCAGCTTGAATCCATTGCTCCTTGTCCTGGTCTCTGGAGCAGCAGAAAACAAGCCCTCTCCCTCCTCGACATGACATCCCTTCAAAGATTTAAACACGGCTATCATGCCCCCTATTAACCTTCTCTTCTGTAGACTAAACATACCCAGCTCTCTCAGTCTGTCCTCATAGGGCTTCATGGCTTCCAGGCCTCTCACCATTTTGGTCGCCCTCCTCTGGACTTGCTCCAGCTTGTCAATATCCTTCTTGAATTGGGGTGCCCAGAACTGGACACAGGATTCAAGATGGGGTCTCACCAAAGCAGAGTAGAGTGGTACCAGTACCTCCCTCGATCTAGACACCATACTCCTATTGATGCAGCCGAGAATTGCATTGGCTTTCTTGGCTGCCGCATCACACTGCTGACTCATGTTCAGCTTGTAGTCTATGAAGACTCCTAGATCCCTTTCACACGTACTGCTATCCAGCCACGTGTCCCCCATCCTATATTTGTGGATTCCATTTTTTCTACCTAAGTGTAGGACCTTACACTTCTCTCTGTTGAATTTCATTTTGTTCACCTTGGCCCAGCTCTCCAATCTATCCAGGTCATTTTGAATTTTGATCCTGTCCTCTGGCGTATTAGCAACCCTCCCTATTTGGTGTCATCTGCAAATTTGATGAGCATGCCCTCTATTCCTTCATCCAAGTCGTTGATAAAAATGTTGAACAGCACTGGAAAAGCAGCCATTCGTGATCACCCTTTGGGTTCGGTCGGTCAACCAATTACAAATCCAACTAACAGTAGCCCTGTCCAGCCCACATTTTACCAGCTTCTTTGCAAGAATGTCATGGGGAACTTTGTCGAAGGCCTTACTGAAATCGAGATATGCTACATCCACAGCATTCCCTTCATCTATCAAGCTAGTGACTCTATCATAAAAAGAGATAAGATTAGTCTGGCATGACTTATTTCTGAGAAATCCGTGTTGACTTCTCGTGATTACCGCATTGCTTTCTAAGTGATTGGAAACTGACTGCTTAATGATCTGCTCCAGGATCTTTCCGGGTACCGATGTCAGGCTGACTGGGCGATAATTATTTGGGTCCTCTTTTTTTCCCTTCTTTAAGATGGGGATAACATTTGCTCTCTTCCAGTCTGCTGGAACTTCTCCTGTCCTCCAAGATTTCTCAAAGATGATAGCAAGCGGTTCCGAAATGACCTCTGCCAGCTCTTTTAATATCCTAGGATGCAATTCATCTGGCCCTGGAGACCTGAATTCATCCAATGTGGCCAGGTATTCCTGTACCACCTCAATTTGACATGCAAGGTTTCTAACCAATCTTTGATATCTATGCCAAAATTCCTAACTTGTAACCAACTCTGATGCTGTAATCTCAGCAACATTTTGGTAATGTTACTGTGTTGCTTGCTTTTCTGAAATAAACGCCTCTGTTTTGAAACTCTGAGAAAAATTATACAGCGCAAATTAGCCAGGACATAACACTCATCCTCTGGAAGAATAGGGAGGTCTTACATTCCTGAGTCACTCTTAAATGCTTTCCTTCGTTCATCAAAACAAAGAGTTTGGTCAATGCCTTACAGAGATTTAACGAAACCAACACAACAAAGGACAGACCTCAATGCAACTTTTTAAAAGCAAATAATCTTTATTGCTGGTGGGCAGGTTTGGCTGGGCACAGCACCCTTGCTCCGACCCAACCGCCGTCTGCTAGTGCAGGTGCCATCCCAGCCTGGTAGGACACACACGCAACCCCAAACTCGTGGCTAAAAAAAGTCCCTCCCCCACCCCAAGAGGGGTGTTCAGTTGCACACATCCTGCCCACACACGGGCTAGGACTTAGATCCCCTTCCCCCCACCACCTTTCCCAATTTTTTTTGTAAATTCTTTTTTTCCCTCCACTTCCTCCTTTTCTAGAAAACAAAAAACAAGGTCAATAACAAATCTCTTTGGTTCGAGCTGCCCTCGGTCACAGCGACAGCCAACCGGTTTGTAAGAGGGGGCGGAAGGGAGGGGTGTGGAGGTCACAGGAAACTCCCCAAAGGGCACTCTGTGCATGTGCCGTTGCTGTCTGTCTTTCACTGTGTTCTCTGAACCGATTCCTTTTAGCAGAGCCAGGCAGGAAGTGCTCCTGCAGAATATCCAACGGAATTGTGAAAATCAACAGCAGTATCGGCAGCAGAGTCATGCTCAGGAGACTGTGTCCTTTTATTTAAGGTCTACGGGCACAATGATTGTCCTCTGGGAGCAGTGAGCTCCAAGCAACACTTTTTTGCTCCGTCCCTCCATGTCCAACCCCAACTGTACGGGTCAGGAGAAGGGGGCACAAATAACCCCTCTGTTCACCTCTCTACCTGATCCTGGCGGAAATTGCTAAACAACCCTTCTCTCCATACTTCCATTGCTTCGTGCTCCAATTCACCTTCCCACTTCCAAAATTCCAACAACGCCGGGAGGCTGAACGCTCAACCCCGTGGTGGCAGAAAACTGTGCAACTGGGTACTAAGAGGTTTCCCCTCCCTGCCCGGTCTTCCACAATGCTACCACCACGGGGCAGACTCCCTGCTTTGGCAAACCCGTTCCTTCCCTCTGACCTCACTGCCTCACCTCATGACATCATTTCCAAATCTTCTCCGCCTCCCCCTTCTCCATCACCATCACAGTCACCCGCCCGCTCACCCTTTCCCGCTACAATGGTACACAAAAACCCTTGCCCTCCCCGCCCCATCCCAAGCCCTCAACCGGGCAAAAGAGTTAAAAGGCAAAGTCCAAACAGGCAACCAAAATTGTCCCAAGGTTCGTCGTCATGTTGGCCCTGCCCCGGGGCATCCTAGATGTTTGGCAATGCCAGTCCTTGGTGTGGAAGTGCAGGGCGGGGCCGTGGGGGGAGTGGCACCAGGCCTGCCCCCTCTAGGGCACGTTGACTTGGTAGGGGCTGCCGGGCACGCCTTCGTCCCCCCATTTCACAATGAGGATGTAATCCCCTTTCTCCTTGACGGTGTAAGTGACGTTGTAGACACGGTTGCCCATGTGTTTGACGTAGACCTCGTCGCAGGGCGTCTTGGGGCCGTGGACGCCCACCATCAGCATGTTGGTGCCTGCAAGGAGGGAAGATGAGAGGCTTTGACTCAGGTTGCGTTTGAGCACAAACTGTTCCATGAAGGGTGAGGAATGTCTTTCAGTCTGGGTGGGGGCCCACATTCAATGCCAGAGAGCTTCTCGAAGGCTGCATTCCAGTGGTGGGTGGCACCAAAGGCAAAAAGGGCAGGGGGGAAAATACCAGCCTACTTTATCTCAAAGTTTTTTTAGTGTCTGGTTCAGTGTCTGGATTAATAAATTGCAAGAAATTAAGATTATAGATATTTTGACACAGAGACTAAGGGGTTACACGGATGGGAAAATAGAGACAGAATGGGCGCCAGTAACTCAATTTCTTCATAATTGGAAAAATCTTTAACCATTCGGAGAAAGGCTTAATGCTACAATATGAGGCAATAGTGCTGGATGAAAAGAAACTGATTGGTAGGGAACTACGATTCATATGTGGAAGCAATCATGATCACATACGAATAAAGAGCTATATATTGTGGAGAGCTAAGTTACAGTAACAGCAACAATTTAACATACAAATAAGCAGCATAATAGATTAAATCTGAAGGAGTAGTGTTAATTATCAGATAAATGATCTGATAGTTGTTATGCTGTGAGTATCAGGAATGAAGCTTTAAGGAACAGGGGACATGGTCAAAAAATTACAAGAATATTTATGTACTCTGTTCTAGGTTACAATGGAAGGGAATGTAAATCACTGGAGATAGCCAATTGTATATATACTATTTTGTTTATTGTGTGAGTGTATGTTTTTATTTTTTTGGAAATATGAATAAAAAGATTTTTTTTAAAAAAGTTTTTTAGTGTCAATGAAAGACAAGTGTTTTGATGTTTTGGGATGGGGGAAGCTTATACAACAGCTGGGAAACCAAGAAATGATGGTGTCATGGGCAAGCATCCACAGCCATTTGAGGAAGCCCAAAGGGCCAAATCTAGAACCCCAAGAGAGCCAGATTCAACCCCCAGGGCTTGCAGTTCTCCAAATCTGCATTAGTTGCTCCTGAAAGAGATCAGTCCAGAACCCCCACCTTGCTTCTGATCTTTTCCTTCCCCAGAAAAGTTCAGATTCAGCAAATGCACATTAGGATTTCCAGAATGTTTGATATCTGTAGCACAGGATCTGTGGGTTTCCAAATTAAATTTAGAGGCATTTACTCAGGGGGAGGGGGTCTCTCTTTCCAATCTTTGTCTTACTTATACTTTATAATATCCTCTTTTTTTTTTATTTAACTTCTGTAAATCATTGGAATCTAGCATCTCAGGCCTCCTTGATGCTACGTAATACTTTGGCACTTTCATACCAACTGGAGTGCCATGGCTCCATTCTATGGCATCCTGAGACTGGATGTTTTGTGACATCTTTAGAACTCGCTGCCAGAGAGCTCTAGTGGCTCTCCAAACTACAGATCCCAAGATTCCACATGATGGCAGCCATGGCAGTTAAAGCAGAATCAAAGTGCTGCAACTATGGAGCGTGAAAAAAAATTGAATCTAACAGATAGCTCAGGGGGAAAAATCACATAAAATAAATCAACAAATTACTCAAGATTTATGATTTATCCCATTCAGAGGAACAGCAGAGAATAAAAAAACCCGCATTCTGACAACTTTCCGAATGAAACCTGTTTCCATCTCCTACCACCCTGACCGCCCAAAGTCCTCCCGCTGCCCTCACACCCTGTGATTCTGCGATGCTCACCAGCCTTGCTGCAGTCAACAGTGAAGGTGTTCTTCTGGCCCACAAAGGCCTTGGTTAGCCCAGGTCCACGGGCCACCACTTTGCTGGCATCGGATGAGAACTTCGGCAGGGCGCTGTAGCTGCCGCCCACGGAAGAGGAGGCTTTGGTGACGGTCTCCACCAGCACGGTTGATGTCTCGTGGAGGCTGTGTCCTCCTGACAGGCGAGGTCCTGGGGGGGAAAGGAGGGAAGACAAGGGGTCACCCACTAACTTCCTTCACTGAGAGGCACCTGAGTATATGTGGCTGCTTGTCTTCTATTCCCGGTCTCAGCCCATACTTCTTCCAGGCTTCCATGAAGATTGTGAGAGGAAGCCCTTAATGAGGGACAGTGTTGGAGACTGGTTAGAATGACAGACCAGGACCCCAGAAACCTTATGGAACTCCTGAGTGTGATCTGGGGTCAAGCACTTTAGCTCAGCATAACTGAGATAAGATGGCTTTATGAGCTGGGTCAAGAACTGAAGACCTTGACTGGGCTCATGCTGGTGATGCTTCCATAAACAGGCTGATTATGCAAATGGTTGGACTTTTTCCTGGGTTGCAAAAGGAGATCTCTGAGACCTCCTTATGCAAGCATTCCTCTGGGCTGCACAAAAGACTGTGGCACTCTCAGAAAGATCTCCAAGCATAGTTCCCTCTCTTCTTGTGTCAAAGGCCATCTGGGAAGGCAAACTATTCCTCACACCTGCCCCTCAGTTTCCTCCACAAGGATGTTGGAGTGGTGTTACGTTACAGTGGCTGTCAAGAGGGTATCAGCCATGACCTTGGATAATCTATTTCTGTTATGTTATCTTCAGTGGGTCAAATGCATCATTCCATCTGCACCCCTGCACAACTAGTCGCAGGGAAGCAGGACTCTTATGCAACTAAACCTGGGTTGGAGCTAAATCCATCTGAGCTGCCTGGGACTGAACCTGTTTGGGAAGTCATGGTTGATACCTGGAAGAGATAGAGTAGAGGGCCGTATGTGGCTCCCTGATGGTTTGGTTGAGCCCCACACCGTGCCAAAACCTTCCCCTACCCCCGCCCCCATTTTTATTTTTCAGCTTTAAAAAGAGAATAGCCTTCAGAGACATCTGCTCTCCTTTAAAACTCTCTCTGTGTGTATGTTGTTGGTGGGCAATCTTGTTTCTCTTGTTTGCCAAACAGCAAGTGGATTTCTGGTTTTCTCTTTGGTGGGTTTCAGGATTGGAAAATGATCCCCTGGCCTTCTGGAACTAACTAGTAAGGTAAAGTGGTGACGAAGAAGGATACCTCTGAGCATAGCCAGAGTGACTGTCCATTCACCACCAAGCTACCAGGGATGAGTGGGAAAGCTTTCCAGCTGAAAAGAAGCCACAGTCTCCCTATTGTGCCTCTTTGAAACCCCAGCAATGTTTTTCCCAGAGCAAGACCCCCTCAGCTCCCTTCCCTCCCCATCCACTGCCATCTGGTCCCCTACCTGTGACCTTGGCCTTGAAGGGGCTGCCCACGATGTGCTGGGGGCCTCCGTACTTGATGGAGATGAGGTAGCTTCCCGGTGCCATGGGCATGTAGGTGACTTTGTGGCCCTCGGGGCACTCCTGGCAGTCCATCTGCACCTTGGAGGGCCCGTCGATGGTGACGGAGAGGGCCCCGGAGCCCGCGTTGCGCGTCTTGACGAAGAACTCGGAGGAGACGCCTGGAGAAAAGGACATGAGAATGTCAGAAAGCCCCTCCACGTTCACAGTGCAAGAGAGGAAGGGAGAGGGTTAGAGAACTCTTCATCAGGGCCCCATTTCCCTCAGCTGGCTCCAAGCAGCAGCCATTCCATCTGACAGCAGCAGCAGGAACGGTCTGAAGAAGAAGGGGAGGCCCCCTTAGTGGATCCACTCGGCCCCTTCTGTCCCTTGACTCTTTCCATTCAAGCCACCTCTTATTAGAACTAGGCTCCCAAGCCCATCTAGTGAGGACCTGGGAGGGGGCCTTCTTGGTGGCTCCTTCTAAGCGACAAAACTCCCTCCCAAGGGAGACTCAATAGGTCCCCTCTCTGCTCTCTTTTGCCAGCAGTTCTTTAAAAAAAAGGCAAAAGCATTGTAACTTAGACAATGGTTGCAGCATCCATAAACATTGCAGAAGTTGGACAAATGTCATCAAATGGTTATACATTATAAATACATTAGATGGGAGTGCAAGGTTGGAGAGATAAGGCTTTTGAGAAAAGAACTTCTTGCTAAACAGGCCTTCAGCCTTTCACTGCTTGGGGAATCAAGCAGAGAGTTTAGGGGACCAGGGAGTCAATATGGCAACCCTACAGCTATTGCAAGGTAGCCAAAATATGCCAAAGAAATTTCACGTGATCTGAATATAGAAGGCTATCTATTCCCCCCACTGCAGAGCCCTGTAGGCTTCCGGCCACAAAGCCCTCACACAGCCCAGTGGGAGGAAGAGCTCTTTCAGACCCCTCAAGCAGAAGGGGCAGGTCTTACCTGTGGTTCCACCCTCCAGCCCAGGACCATAGGCTGTGACCAGCCCTGGGTCTCCTGCCTGGCTCTGCTCGCCCACACGGATGTTGAAGGGGCTGCCAGGGACATGCCGGCCATTGAACCGGACATCGATGGAGTGGACACCATTCTCGTGCGGGATGAAGCGGATGGCGTATTTATCTGGGGAGGAGAAAGCAAGGGTGTAAGTCACACTGTGGAGGTGTCACAGACTGAAAAGATTCCCATAAACCTCCAAGAAGGAAGCTAAAGACTGTGTGTTCTCTGCTTCCTATGTCCCCTAATATGCATCTATCAAATACCTCCTCCAGGGCTTCGTTTTAATCCCAGAACTGTTTTTGCATTCCACTATGACATATGACTGCATGAGAGCACAGAAAAATTATGTTTTGATCTAGGCTTCCACAAATCCCCAGCCACTTGGGGGAATTCAAGGAGGCTTAGTTCCTAAAAGTAACTTTTCTAAGCTATGGAGAGCATTTCTATTGCTGTTACAGAAAACCAAACTCTCAGTCCTTATTAGCACTTTTTTCAATGCATTTGTACTCCTGTTCTTCACAGATAAACCACAATATGACACAAATGCAAATTTCTGTTGGAAATTTTCACCGTCAGTAGCTATCTGGTATAGCATAATAATTATAATTATTATTATTATTATTATTATTATTATTATTATTATTATTATATTATTATTTATTTGTATTGCACCTCTCCACATGGATCAAGGCGGCGAACAACATGAAATACATTATACATTAAAAGACATTAAAAACATACCCAATCCTCCCCACCCTCCAACCCACCTAAACCAACCCCTTAAAATACACAGCAATTAACAATCCATCAATTACTATTAGCAAGCAGCAAGGCAATAGATGGGAGGCGATGGAAATGCTAGTCTGGGAAGGCCTGTCGGAAGAGATCAGGTTTGTGAACCCCCTGTGAGCCAGATGGGAAACATCTGTGAGCCAGATAGGGTCTGTGAGCACAAGGTCCCCATTGTCTATTAGAGATTTGAGACCACCAGCTAGTCACATTTCTCCAGAAGCTCAACCTCTTCTTTACCTTCAAAAGCTGAGCAGTCTTTTCCCCCCAACAGATTCTAGACTGCATTGTCCCTGGAACCAGAGGGGGTACTTCTGTCCCTCAACCTTTCCTTATCTCAGAAAGAATGATTAGCAAGAACTGGAGGTCTCCATCCTCCTCGCCAACCACAGTCCAGTTCTGAAATGCCAGCTTCAGTTAGCATCAGAGCGTGGGGAAAGTGCAAGTTCAAAAGCGGCACCGTTGCTTGGGAAAGCCCGTGGTGTCCGACGTGGGACCTTGTGGCCACAGAGTTGGTTTCCTCATCTCCCGCCCCACCAGCTCTTCCATCTACTCACCACTGTCCAGTTCTGAGACGTAGCATTCCTCCACCACCCCGGAGGGTGTGTGGACTTTGGCATCGATCACACCTCGTGCTCCGTTGAGGTGCACTGCAAAGGAAGCAGGCTGGCTCACTTTCAGGCCTGTCTCCTGCAGGGGACACAGAAAGGAAGGCTGTGAGTAGCACTGCAGGGACCAAACCAGGAGAGAGCCGCATGTGGCTTGGGAGGAAAAGAACATTACAAATATTTCCACATTGACAGAATAACACGTTTTCCGAGATGAGCAACCCTGACGAGAAGCATCCTGGAGCAATGTGAATCTTTGCAGTTCGGGACTTCACCTGTACAAAATTCACATGTTGTTTTTGTGCAGAAAACAGCAATTTCTGCACTAGAAATAACAGCATTTTTCTGTGCAGCAAACAGCATTTTCTGTACAGGAAACAGCATTTCTTTTTTTATTATTATTTATTTGTATCCCGCCTCTCCATGTATACAAATAGCATGTATTTCTATAAATGCCCCCAACAAGCTGGGTACTCATTTTACCGATCTGCGGAAGGATGGAAGGCTGAGTCAACCTTGGAGCCGGGCAGGATCGAACTCACAACCTTGTGGCTGCAGTACTGGCATTTAACCACTGCGCCACCAGGGCTCATATCATTTTCTGTGAAAAAAATACTGTTGTCTCTGTGGACAATATTGTTTTCTTTGCAGAAAATGGTGTTTGCTTACCAAGCACATGCAAACTTTGCACAGAAGTAGTGCCACATTCTGAATAGCCTTCAAAAAACCATACTTTTCAAAGATATTCTTGCAGCAGGAAGAAAACTGTTAAGATTACATGTTACTTCCTTTGAGAAGAAACTTGGTGAAGAATTACATCTCTCCGTGCACACTCTCCTTCTAACTCCTGCGCGAGGGCCACCACGTTTGGGATAAGAGTGCCACAGTGACTGGAGATGTTCCTCCACATTATCCATTAACAGGTGCCTTGTCCCTATTTGCGATGTTCACCCTGCTCACCTGGCCACAGGGAGTTGGGCTACAGGAATGGAGAAACCCAAAAGAGTGTAGTTCTGAACCTCTGGTGTTGCTCTCCAAGGCCAATAGTCACTTTGAGAGGGCAACTTTCACTGCCACGGACCTAATCCATTTGGAGCAGCTTGTGGCTCTGCAGTGCTTTGGAAGGTTCCTTGTGGGGACTACAACTCCCAGCCAGGAGGGATTGAAACAAACCTTGGAGAAATTCTCTTTTCGTATGAGAGCTCCCAGTGTGGTTGATGATGGATTGGGGATTTGGAGAATTGCCATTAATCCCTCCTGCCACCCCCACCACCCACAAAGTTTTGCCAAGTTCTGCAGCTATCTAGGAAACACTGGCTTCCATCCTATTGGTGGCCCCAACTAAAGTAGACCTATTGACTCAGTTGAATTTACCATTCAGTGGGTTTACTGACATGTAGTTCAGTCCTGCATCTCTGAAGTGTCATTTCTACCTGAATCTCCTTCCATATTTGACAGATGAAGATGAGGCAGAACTAGAATACTTGAGGGCTGAAGCCCAAAATTAGCTAAGAGCTCCTATAAAAATGTATGTCTTGCAAAGTGAATATATGTGCCTTCAAGTTGCCTGTTGGCTTATTGCAACCCCATGAATTTCCTAGGTTTTCTTAGGCAAGAAATACTCAGAGGTGGCCTTGACAGTTTCCTCCTCTAAAATATGGCCTTCAACATCTGTGATTTGTTGGTGGTCTCCCATCCAAGTACTAACAAAGACTGACCCTGTTTAGCTTCCCAGATCAGATGGGATCTGGTGCCTTTAGGCCAGGTTCTCACAAAGACTTCTTCTTTAAAAGCTATCCAAAGTTCTCTCTTCTCTTTTCACTCCCTGCTTCCCCCTTTCAGTTTCCCAGAATCCCCCACGGCCCCTTGTGCTCGTTATGTTCCCACCCTGCCACTGCGTGAGCCAGACTGGCCAGAGTGGTACCTGGAGGCTGGTGACAGTCAGGCGTCGAGCGTCGTCAGAATGGGAGGCCACGGGGACCACGAACGGGCTGTCAGGGATGTGCTCATCATTGAATTTGATGGACACCTCGTAGTCACCTGGGAGGGGAAGACAGGGTTACAGTAAAATTCCACTGGAAAGGTAGCCTCCTAGGGAGGTTCAAATAATGTGACATGGCTAGACATAATGGGTGAGCCCACACCAGAATCTAAAACAGATCCAAATGGCTTTAAATAACATTCAGGTTTGATTGCAGTGATGCAGAGTTGGAAGGGTTGCCCTTTAAGAGTGTTTGGAATGTGTATGGTGTCCAGATCGAGGGCGGTACTGGTACCACTCTACTCTGCTTTGGTTATACTTCATCTTGAATCCTGTGTCCAGTTCTGGGCACCCCAATTCAAGAAGGACATGGTCAAGCTGGAGCAAGTCCAGAGGAGGGCAACCAAAATGGTGAAGGGTCTGGGAGCCATGAAGCCCTATGAGGAGCGGTTTAGGGAGCTGGGGATGTTTAGTCTGCAGAAGAGAAGGTTAAGAGGGGACATGAGAGCCATGTTTAAATATTTGAGGGGATGCCATGTTGAGGAAGGAGTGGGCTTGTTTTCTGCTGCTCCAGAGACCAGGACAAGGAGCAATGGATTCAAGCTGCAGGAAAGGAGATTCCACCTGAACCTCAGGAAGAACTTCATGACAGTCAGGGCTGTCCGGCAGTGGAATCTGCTGCTGCCTCCATGGAGTGTGGTGGAGTCTCCTTCTTTGGAGGTTTTTAAGCAGAGGCTGGATGGCCATCTGTCGGGAGTGCTTTGAGGGTGTTCCTGCATGGCAGGGGGTTGGGCTGGATGGCCCCTGGGGTCTCTTCCAACTCTACCTTTCTATGATTTCTATGAATCTCTAACTGCTTCAGTCAAACCAGGAAAGATACCAGTAGGATGCTACTGAGCTGACAGCACTTCTCTGAGCTTGAAAGAGCTTCTATCAGTTACTGGATTGGTTCCAGACACAATTCAAGGTATCTGTTCCTTACCTTTAAAGCACTAGTAGGAATTCTTTGGCCTCTGGGCGTTTTGGATATGGCCATATGGAATCTTATAGCCTCCCATGGTCCCTGACCATTGGCCATGCTGGCTGGGGATTCTGGGACTTAATGTCCAAAACATTTGGAGAGCCAAAGGATCCCACCCTGGCTCCACTTTAATGCCCTAAACATCCTAGGTCCAGATTATCTGTCTTGGAGGACCATCTATAGGAAGCTATATGAAGCTATCTGTTCATTAAGATCTTCAGTCAAGACCCGTAAGACCTTAAAACTGTAGCAAGGTGTTACTCTACTAGATGAGCTAGAGATTTGCACCCAAACCTTTTCTCTTGCCTGGAGCTGAGTTCCTCAAAACTGGAGAATTTGTGCCCATGACCCATGAAAATGGACAACTGAGGGCCAGGCCTGTGGATGTGGCAACCTTAACTGTGAACTCCATGAGTTTTCAAAAAAGAAAAAAGAATAAGCAAGTTGTCTTGTCAATTTTATGAATGGAAAGATGAAACAGGTGTTTCCGAAATAAAACAAGGTGAAACTGGGCGGTCGCAAGGGGTTTGCAATTGCAAAATCATAATTCAGCAGCTCGGTCAAGCCACCCATGTACCTACCTGGTTCCTGGACAATGTAGGAGACCCCGCAGGAGCCGTCTTTCCTGTCCTCAAAGGCAATCTCCGCCTTGCTCGGCCCCTCAACTGCAATGGAGAGACCGCCAGCACCCGCCTCTCGGGTCCATATGCTGAACTCAGCTGCAAAGTGGGTGAGAAGAGAGTCAGAATAGCAGCCCTCGTCCCCTTTCTAACCCAGGCAGGCAGGCCTCACTAAGAGGGCTGCCGTTCCCCAGATACCACCCTGGCCCACCCAAAGAAATTACTCACAAATTACATACTGAGCCAAGCATCTCCCCATAGGTTGGAGTGGGAACCCCACAGGCCATATGTGGTCCCAGGGCTGTTTCTGTGGCCTCCAGAGACCTCACCCCCCATTTCAGATGCAACCCCTCCCAGAAAACCCATGACTCCAAGGACTGTAATCATCCTCTAAAGGAAGGTCCATGCACCCTAAAAATGATCTCCTGTACAGTACTGCATTTTACATATATGCAAATACATGTGTTCCAAAATCTGGAAAAAAAAATCTTGAAATATGAAACACTCCTGGTGTCTTAAGCATTTTGGATAAGGGACCTTTATGTCATTACCTGCAAAACTGGTAAGACAAAGTTTTGCCAGCAGTATTCAAAGCAGAGTCAACACTGCAGTATTTAATGCACAAACACATCCATATTTCTAAGCTGTTTTGGGGAGAGACATTTGTGCGTGGTGGTGCCCCTTGGTCCCAGCGCAGCCCTTACCTGGTACTCCTGCCACACCCCTTTCCAGGCCGGGGCCTCCAGCTCGCACCTTGTGGGCACCCCCTTCTCCCAACGGCCCCACTGTAAACTGGAAGGGGCTTCCGGGCACATGTTGCCCGCGGTATTTAACGTTCACGGTGTGGGGGCCCATCTCCTGTGGCACAAAGCGCACCGAGTAGGCGCTGTCCTCTCCTTCGATGATTTCCGCCTCTGCGATCTTTCCGGATGGGCTGGTCACCTGGGCAGTCATGGCTTGTAAGCCTGCTTCACCTGAACCGGAGGAAAGAACACAGGTCAAACGGACAGTCAGGTGGTCAACCAAGATCCTGCAAAAGATTCATCTCTGCCCACCCTCCAGCCCTGCAAGCAGCTTCATCATCAAAGCCATCCAGTGCTTTCACCAAGCAGCTAGGGAAGTCTGTGGTTGGTTTATTGAAATGAAAAAGCATGCTTTTAGTCCTCTTGCCTATAGATGAATTTGAAAAACAAGCAGCCAGCTGAAGGTTTCATCCCATGGGAAGGTGGATTCTACTATCAGGTGGGAGACATTTTCCGCTCATCTTCCCGCTTCAGATAATAATAATAATAATAATAATAATAATAATAATAATAATAATAATAATAATTTATTTGTATCCCGCCTCTCCACATGGATCGAGGCGGTGAACAACATGAAATACGTTATACATTACAAATAGCATGTATTTCTATACCGCTTATCAGCTAAGTGCTCTCTAAGCAGTTTACAATGTGTTTTAGCTAATTGCCCCCAACAAGCTGGGTACTCATTTTACCGACCTACGGAAGGATGGAAGGCTGAGTCAACCTGGAGCCCGGCAGGATCGAACTCACAACCTTGTGGCTGCAGTACTAGCATTTAACCACTGCGCCACCAGGGCTCTCTCCACCCATTCCTTTCCCCACAAGTCACACCCTTGCCACTACCACTTGCTGAAATATTCAGAATTATCAAAACAGTGAAGTTCAAAGTCTGAAGCTGGGATCTACACAAAGCAATGCACAAATACACACACGCATTTCATGCATTTGTGCAACTCACTGAAAAGTTCAGAATTTTACAGGCTCACCCCCCCACACACATACCCCCAACTACCATCAAATTCAGGACCGTCAACTGCAAACAGGTGAAAAGCTTGTGCAGCTGGTCAGGATGTGAACCTTTGTGTGTTTCGTTCTTACATGCATGAACAAAACCATTCAGATGTTTGCTCTCCACTGGATAAAATTACTAGTTTTTGTGCAGGTTTTGACAATTTTCCACATTTCAGGACTTTTTAGCAAAAAAAAAAAGAAAAGAATCATTTGCACAATGCTAATTTATTATAAATGATTTTGCACATATTAAAATTAACGGTATTTTGATATGATGTCTTGTTCACTTGCATTTTAACTTTTTATCATCAGGTTTTTAGTTTTATCTTGTTTTAGCCTTGTTGTAAACTATCCTGTGTCACATGTTGGTAGAAAGCCAAGAGATAAACAAATTAAAATTTACATCAAAAAACACTGGTATCCCTACATGTCATCATGTATTGCTTGGCACATGACAAAATCAAGGCTTGCTGTGGCTGGTTGAATTTGTGGACACAGAACCTGTGGATACGGGGGGCCAACTGTATACCCCCCCACCCACAGAAACACACTACTCTACCCCCGCATGAAGCTCATGCAACCTCACACAGTGCATGCTCTATGCTCCCCCCTCCAATGTGAGCCACAAACACACACAGCACACACCCACAAGGCCCCCGCACACACCCTCCTGGGTCCGGGCGATGCTGCCAAAGGACCCGAGGCTCTCGCGGCCCAGGAAGTCGCCAAAGACGTTGTGGTGGAAGGGGTCCCCGCCCACTTGCGTGGACTCCTCCACCCGCACTTCGCGCTTGGTCTCGCCGCCCCGCGTCTTGCTGATCTCTGTCCGCTCGGTGCGCGTATACGTGTGGCTGCTGCGCGTAAAGGTGCGCGTCAGCCGCTCCTGGGCGGAGACCATCTGGAACCAATTGCCTGCACCAGTGGCCACGATGGAGGAAAAGAGAGGAGGACGTGAGGAGGAAAAGAGGAAGAGGAGGAGGAGAGGCAGGTTAGAAACAGGAAGGATGCTAGGAGTCACCGTCCAAACAAGTAACTTTTCCAAGATCTGCTGAAGACCCATCAGCCCCATGGACCCAAAGCAACCCATTTCTGCTGCTTAGCAGAGGGAAACTGGAACTGGAAGAATTTACAAAGTGCTTCAAGGCAGATAGAGGCTAATGTCTGGACTATTGCTGAAACTATAAACCTGGAACCAATGGAAAATCCCAGTCCAGCACCTTTCAGATGTGCTGGATTCCAGTTCCCATCAGCCCAATCTAGCTTGTCTTGGGAGTAGAGTGTCTGCTTGGGCACCAGTTTAACAATGGATGTCCTAACCATTATGGGTTTTTCCCCCCTAAATCCTAATTTGGTTGAAATAAATGAACAAAATAATTCTCCAAAATATTCCAAATTTTGGCAAAGAGGGGGTATTTGCTGGTTTTATGAAAAACGAAGCTAGGCAATGGTCTCTGCAGTAAACAAGGCAGGCAAAGTCCTGCTCTCAATATTTTTGTGCAAACCAGAAACCCCCAGGGGCTAAAAAAAAGACTAAAAGATTTTGCCCCTAAATGCCCCCAAACCTCCTCTAGGGGGGATTTTGGCTAATCTCCCCAATCATTTTAGACCCAGGAAAAAAATAGGAAGTGGTGTGGGCCAGAAGGCCATTTAAAAAGTGGACATTCTCTCCACACCCTCTAGATGGACTTTGGGGACTTTGGGGAGCAAATGTTTTCAGGAGGGCAGTGTACCCCCCCAGGCTACCAATAGTTTCCTACCCCTGATCAACAAGATTAGTTTCTTTAAATGACCACTGAAAATCAAATTTTGTAGATGATTCTACAAACCTGAAATTTTGGAACTCTGAATCTGAAATCCCACCAAGTCTCAGAAAAAAGTTTCAGCTCTAGTCCAGACCTCACATAAAAGAATTGGATGCAGAGAAGCAGGAGAAGAAAAGGGGGCGGAAGCAAAGTCCGTAACGGCTGTTCTCAGCCATTCAGTTGCCCCGATCCGAAACATCTCACCCTACCTGGAATCTTGAGGTTCAGGTCACAGGTGCTGCCAATGGTGGCAATGGATGGCGCTTGACGCCGGCGAGTGATGCTCTCTTTCATGCGTCCCTCGCCTGTCACCTTCACAGTGAAAGGGCTTCCTAAAAGAGTGTCAAAAAGCACAGTGGTTATGGTAGGATCCCTCTTGAATCCCAAGCTCTTCTCTGATTTGTAAATGAGATCTCAAGACAGAGGGACCAGCAAGATGAAAAGAGTCCACAGCACCAAAAGTGAGGCAGAAAGAAGAGAGAGAGGAGACAGGAGCACAGGGAGGGGAGAGAGGTTTTATATCAGAACATGGAGACATGACTGGTTTGGACTCCCAGAATACCCCGGATGGCACGGCCAGTGTTGCAACAGCCCAAAAAAGGACAGTTTCCAAGTTCTGCTTTATATGCACATCAAAGGCCATTTCCGCACTATGTTAATAGCACTATGATTCCACTTTCAACCTCCTATGGAATCCTGGGGTTTGCAGTTTTGGGAGGGGCCAGCTGGCCCCTCCCAAAACTGCAAACCCTAGGATTCCATAGGAGGTTGAAAGTGGAATCATAGCGCGATTAACAATCTAGTACGGAAATGGCCAAAGACTTAGTGGTCTTCTCCCAAGACAGGGCCAGAAAAATTTTGTTCTCTTGGAGGGCTACGTGTTGATAGTGGCCAGGGCCGAAGCCATAGAGACCAGAGGTGTGGTCAGCACCAGGCCCTGTCCCCTTTGGGCTCTGCCTTTTGGATACGTTTTCCCTCTTTTTTCTCTCTTGTTCTTCTTCCAATAAACTGCCTCCTTCTTTCCCTACCCAGAGAACTCCACCATTAGCATATGGAGAGATATGGGACAACGTGCATTCCCAAAACCCCTGGCTTCACCTTCCTTCCAACAGGAATAGTTTTCTTAACCAAGGAACCCTACAGTCTTCCTCTCCAAACCCAACCTTTGCTAACAATTACTGAAAGATCACCACTTTTTTCCAGAGGGACTCTCTACTCACTGGATGTCACGGCCCCTTTCCTTGCACTGTTCATAGGATTGCTCATTCTGGCATGAAAGGAAAGAGGAAATCAAGAGAGCCTGGCCCTTTTTTCCCCCTTTCAATCATAGAATCATAGAATCATAGAAATGTAGAGTTGGAAGAGACCCCGGGGCCATCCAGTCCAACCCCCTTCTGCCATGCAGGAACACCCATCAAAGCACTCCCTTGGACAGACGGCCATCAAGCCTCTGCTTAAAAACCTCCAAGGAAGGAGACTCCACTACACTCCAAGGCAGCAGATTCCACTGCTGGACAGCCCTGACTGTCAGGAAGTTCTTCCTGAGGTTCAGGTGAAATCTCCTTTCCTGCATCTTGAATCCATTGCTCCTTGTCCTGGTCTCTGAAGCAGCAGAAAACAAGCCCTCTCCCTCCTCTACGTGGCATCCCTTCAAATATTTAAACATGGCTATCATGTCCCCTCTCAACCTTCTCTTCTGGAGACTAAACATACCCAGCTCTCTAAGTCTATCCTCAAAGGGCATGGCTTTCAATCTCTGATTCACCTCTTTCTTTGGGAAAACAAACCAGAGGTTGCCACGAGTACAGGTCTGGGTATAATTAGAGGTGAAGACCCAGAGAGCTATAAGCCCAAAGACTAGAATCTTGACTTTCCTATGAAGGGTGGAGAAGAAGCTGATGGAGAGGTTCTGTTGAATGGGAGATACACACCTGGCACGTGCTTGTCAGCAAACTTAATGTTGATGATGTAATTCCCAGGCTCTGTGGGGCAGTAAGTTACTTTGCAAGTCCCATCTTCCATGTCCTCACAGTTAATGTCCACCTTGCTGGGACCTTCAATGGAGAGGCCAAGACCACCGTAGCCTGGAAGAGAAGCAAGCAGAAGGAATCAGGCATAAAGGTCTCCTTCCACAAGCCTAAAATATTGGAAACATTTGAGCACCAGCATCAACTTTTGGGGGGCCCCTTCCATGGGGAGAAAAAGAACATATTTTAAAGCACTAAACATGAGAAAGGTGGGCCAGATATATTTCATGACTTGGGATTTTCCAGCCTTGCATGCAGTACTGGAGTGATTTCTTCTGACAGACAGATTTGGGAGTTTTGGTTGTAGGTGCTTCATATTCCAACAAGGTTGGCCAAATAAGAACAACAAAAATAAATACCACCCCAAGTTTGGGACTCAAGGTGGTTTACAACAGTTAAATATAGTTATTGACAGTATGACAGACTAGTTAACCCATAAAATGAGACAAGGAAGATAGATAAGAGGGTTTCTTGTTTCTTTTTCATCAATAGAACTTTATGAAATACAAATAACTGGTACTAATCCTTGGTCTGTTTAATTTATGATACGTTAAAATCCTTAGTTTAACATTACAATGTTATAAAATATGATTTAACATAACATCGTTCAAATTTCTAACATACAACAATGGGGATGGGACTTATGGATGTATCTGGTTCCAGATGTGATTCCAGTATTATGACCATGATCTTCCTTTAAGTTGCATTACCCATTTCTTATTTTGTACATGTCTATGGCTATTTCCGCATGAGTCTGTTATAGCACGATGATTCCACTTTCAACCTCCTATGGAATCCTGGGGTTTGCAGTTTCGGGAGGGGCCAGCCGGCCCCTCCCGAAACTGCAAACCCCAGGGTTCCATAGGAGGGTGAAAGTGGAATCATCGCGCTATAAGAGTGCCATGCGGAAATGGCCTATGTTGCATGCTGAGAGATTTATGTTTCATAGATTCTGATATATGTAATATAAGTGTACATAATAAAGATCCTAAAGTAAAAAATTCAGGGGAGAAAGCAAATCATAAAACCAAAACCAGACAAAAACACGAACCATTAAAGAAAACACAACAGCAAATAAAAATACAGCACCTTCCTCCTGTGCTCACCTGCAGTGCGCGTGTCAACGATAAACTCAGACACCTCAAAAGTGCGTCCTTCAACAAGCCCTTTGCCGGACACCTTGACCTTGCTGGCATCGCCAATCTCGGACTGCCCCACCATGATCTTGAAAGGGCTGTTGGTGACATGTTTGCCAGCCTTCTTCACACTGACCACGTGTTCTCCAACCTCCTTGGGGGTGAAGGAGATCCCTGGGGGAGGGCAGAGAGTGGGGGAGAGAAGGACAGGAAGAGGCGGTCAATGCAACAGGTGAAGAATAACAAGGGAGAACTGGAATCCTGTGTCCAGTTCAGGGTACCACAGTTCAAGAAGAATATTGACAAGCTGGAATGTGTCCAGAGGAGGGGCAACCAAGATGGTCAAAGACCTGGAAACCATGAAGCTTTATAAGGAGCAGCTAAGGGAGCTCCAGGGTATGTTTAGCCTGGAGAAGAGAAGGTGAAGAGGGATGTGATAGCTATGATATTTGAAACAACGTCATATAGAAGACGGGGCAACGTCTGTTTTCTGCTGCTCCGGAAACTAGAACATGGAGCGATGGCTTCAAACTGCAGGAACAGAGATTCCTCCTAAACGTTAAGAAGAACTTCCTGAGGCTAAGAGAGGTTTGATAGTGGAATACACTGCCTGGGAGTGTGGTGGAGTCTCCTTCTCTGGAAGGACTTTTTCAACAGAGGCTGGATGGCCATCTCTTGAGAGTGGTTTGACTGTCTCTTCCTGCCTCACAGAATGAGGATCGAGTGGATGGCCCTTGGAGTCTCTTCCAACTCTAGGATTTTACAACAGACTTATAGAATCATAAAGTTGGAAGAGACCCCAGGGGCCACCAAGTCCAACCCCTTTCTGCTATGCAGGAACACCCATCAAAGCATTCCCAAGAGATGGCCATCCAGCCTCTGCTTAAAAACCTCCAAAGAAGGAAGAAACTCCACTACACTCCGAGGCAGCAGATTCCACCGCCAGACGGCTCTGACCATCAGGAAGTTCTTCCTGAGGTTCAAGTGGAATCTCCTTTCCTGCAGCTTGAATGGCACTTGGCACAGTCTGCCAGAGCTACCTCCATCCAAGCTACAAAACACCACCCTGAACATATCTGATCCCATTTTGGAAACTAAGCAGATTCAGGCCTGGTTAGTACTTGGGTGGGAGACAGCCAAGGAATAATAGCAGAGATCTCCAAGAAGGGCTGGGAAATTCCAACTGCCAGTTAGAGTTGAAGATTCAGGGCAAGATGGATCCCCAAAGCCCTGACTCAGTGTAACGGCAGATTCCTAGGAGCATACATTCCTGATTTTGTAAGCTAAGAAGGGTCAGGTTGGTCAGCACTTAGATGAGAGACCACCAGGAAGGAACCAAGAATCTCCAGTTAGGGCAAGGCAGGAATTCTGTCTAAAACCCTGGAAAGATGCCACTGGATGCCCATAATACTGCCCTAGATGGACCACCAGCAGCCTGGTTCAGCAGAAAGCAGATTTTTCTGCTCTTATGTACATAAACAGGTAAATTATTTATGCTCATAAATAATATATCTATCTTATATGGGGATGTTATGAATATTTATAGTGTCATGTCTTATTGTCGTCATAGATTGTATATGTTTGATGCGCACCCTTTGGTGGACATCAAATAAATAAACCATTACCAGTATTCTTATTAGCCTGGATCAGGGCCACCGCATCACAATAGATTATAGACCGTTCCCAAAGGGTGCTCACCAATGGCTGCTTTTCATCCTGGAGAGAAGTGACTAGTGGGGTGCCACAGGGTTCTGTCCTGGGCCCAGTGCTGTTCAATATTTTTATCAATGATTTGGATGAAGGAATAGAGGGCATGCTCATCAAATTTGCAGATGACACCAAATTGGGAGGGGTTGCTAATACGCCAGAGGACAGGATCAAAATTCAAAATGACCTGGATAGATTGGAGAGCTGGGCCAAGGCGAACAAAATGAAATTTAACAGAGAGAAGTGTAAGGTCCTACACTTAGGCAGAAATAATGGAATACAGAGATATAGGATGGGGGACACGTGGCTGGATAGCAGTATGTGTGAAAGGGATCGAGGAGTCTTCATAGACCACAAGCTGAACATGAGTCAGCAGTGTGATGCGGCAGCCAAGAAAGCCAATGCATTTCTTGGCTGCATCCATAGGAGTATGGTGTCGAGATCGAGGGAGGTACTGGTACCACTCTACTCTGCTTTGGTTAGACCCCATCTTGAATCCTGTGTCCAGTTCTGGGCACCCCAGTTCAAGAAGGACATTGTCAAGCTGGAGCAAGTCCAGAGGAGGGCAACCAAAATGGTGAGAGGCCTGGAAGCCATGAAGCCCTATGAGGATAGACTTAGAGAGCTGGGTATGTTTAGTCTGCAGAAGAGAAGGTGAAGAGGGGACATGATAGCCATGTTTAAATATCTGAAAGGATGCCATGTAGAGGAGGGAGAGGGCTTGTTTTCTGCTGCTCCAGAGACCAGGACAAGGAGCAATGGATTCAAGCTGCAGGAAAGGAGATTCCACCTGAACCTCAGGAAGAACTTCCTGATGGTCAGGGCTGTCTGGCAGTGGAATCTGCTGCCTCCATGGAGTGTGGTGGAGTCTCTTCCTTCCTTGGAGGTTTTTAAGCAGAGGCTGGATGGCCATCTGTTGGGAATGCTTTGATGGGTGTTCCTGCATGGCAGGGGGTTGGACTGGATGGCCCCGGGGTCTCTTCCAACTCTACATTTCTATGATTCTATGATTCTATGATTCTATGAAAGTAATCAGGATGGGACAAAGCCACTGTAGAAGCAGCAGGTTTCACAGTGCACTCGGTGATGATAAACAGATGCAAGAATCACAGAATCTTAAGGGTTGGAAGAGACCACAAGGGCCATTGAGTCCAGACTCTGTCATGGAGGAAGGAGATCAATCGAAACACAGAAAAGCCACAGTGTTCTATCTGTCACCAGAACTCCTTATCGCTCCTTCTGGTTTTGTGGAAAAGAAACAAGCTTAGCAAAAAGCTGGCACGCTGTCTTATCTCTGGAATGCCGTGCTGGGGCAAGCAGCGCAGACAGACCTAGTGAAAGGGGTTTGGACTGACAGACTAAATGACTCTATATATAACAACACAGGATAAGCATTTCTTGGCTTTAAAAGCCTGTCGCACAGGACAAGGCAGCTGCGGAAGGTTGTTGCTGTTCTTGCTTTGTGCCTCCAAGTTGTTTCTGACCCTAAGGCAAATCTATCATGGGGTTTAGGGGACAATTTTTTGCCACAGGGCAAGAGAGAGGGGAACAAATGGCTTCAAAAAGATTCAGACAAATTAACGGGGGGGGGGGGGACAGAAGTGGCAGAAAGTCCAATTTTGAAAAATTGGTATTTTTTTAATGTCAAACAGAGCAAGCTTATTTAAAAGGTGAATTGCTAAAGGCATCCACCCTCAAGTCACACTCTTTTGTGGTGGTGGGGATACCAAAAAAAGGGGAGCCTGGAGGGTGAGGGCCACAAAATCAGTCTTTGGAAGCTAGATGTGGTCTCCAGGCTGCCTGTTGCCCACTCCTGCTGTGCAATAGCCCCCGTGGCCAGTTCACTGCACATTTAGGCCAATTTCTCCTTGTGACAAGGTCTTGTACAGGCTGAGCCTCCCTCATCCAAAATCTTTTCAGATTCTGGAATACTTGTATTTGCATGTACAGAAATTACAGTAGTTTGCAGGAGATCTTTGGGGAGCTCACAAACAAATGAGCCTGAGTGCCGCAGCCACTACCTCAAAGGCAGAAGGAGGCAGCTGGTGGATTTCCCAGAAATCTCCTGTACAGTTCTGTATTTTTTTTTTCCAAAGGTAGGTATCAGGTCCCTTATATCCTCACAGATCCTTGGTCCCAGGAAATGGCAGAGGCATGGATTCATGCTAAGCTCTATGCTTGGATTCCCACCATTTTGCAGATCCTCATGTCTCTCTCTCCAGCCTCACAATCTGAGGATCTGAGAGATGGACGAACAGCTGCCGTCTCAAAGGCAGAAGCAGGCAGCTGGCAGCCCTGGTGGCGCAGCTGGAGCCCTGGTGGTGCAGTGGTTAAATGCTAGTACTGCAGCCACAAGGCTGTGAGTTCGATCCTGCCCAGCTCCAAGGTTGACTCAGCCTTCCATCCTTTCGCAGGTCGGTAAAATGAGTACCCAGCTTGTTGGGGGCATGTATAGAAATGTATCGAAATACATGCTATTTGTAAGTTGTTTGCCGCCTCAATCCATATGGAGAGGCGGGATACAAATAAATAAATACAAATAAAATAAATAAATAAAACATTTCAGTTTTTTGAGGTTTTTGGATTTTGGATTTCTGGATTAGGGATGCTCAACCTGTACATGCGATTCTGGGCAAGAAGTCCAGGGGTTTTCACTGCTCTCCTTCCACTTGTTTATGAAGAACCCGCAACCCTTGCTCTGCTTACCGATATGCCGGTTTGGCAGACGTTTGAGCAAGCACGGCTCTTCGTTGCCGGACGGTGCACGGATGCTGGCCGTCAGCAGGCTCAGGTCACTCTCGGTGATCTTCAGGGACACATCAGTGGAAGTGCCCACATTGAGTTGGGATGTGCGCATGGAATCATCACCTGGGAGTCAGAAGAATAACAAGGAGAGAACTGGTGGGTTTGGTGGTGGGTTTTAGAGAAATCGGCAGGGCAGGTAGGGTTTCAGTACGGGTTGAGAGTTTTGGAAAGATGAATACTGGGATGGTGAAAGTGCAAGGATTCTACAAAGGGTCAGGGTTAGGGCTAGGGCTAGGGCTAGGGCTAGGGCTAGGGCTAGGGCTAGGGCTAGGGCTAGGGCTAGAGTGGGGAGACTATCTCCAGAGGGTGGGAGGCAGATAAGCTCACCTGTGATCTTGGCAGTGAAGGGGCTGCCGGGGATGTGCTTGTCATCAAAGCGCACAATGATGTTGTAATCCCCAGGAGCCGTGGGCAGATAGGAGACGGTGCAGGTGCCATCTTTGTTGTCCTTGCAGGTAATCTCCGCCTTGGACGGGCCTTCCACTGCCAGAGAGAGGCCTCCTAGAGGGAAGAAAAGAATGAGGATCATGAAGCCTCACCATTTTTCCTCCTTTTCTCCTGGCAACCACAGGTGATCTTCAGTTATTCTCACCTAAGAGCTCCTATCCCACCAAGTCAGTCACACCCATTGAATTTTCTGTTCTTCAGACAATCTCTAAATCGGTCCTTCACCACATCTCCCTCCCTCTCCCACCACTTAGGGCAAGGGTGGGGAGCCTCAGGCCCTAGGTCTGAATCTGGCCCTCTTGGGCTCCCAATGGGTCTCTCTGGACCTTCCCAGATGGCCACAACTTCGTCTCTACCACACCCCTCTTTGGTGGTTTCCCAGGCTTTACAATCTTTCCCAGGAGGCTGAAATCCTTCTCTTAAGGATTAGTTATGGGCTGTAAGAGCTTTAAGCTAAAATCTAATCTTAGTCCCAACCCTTTTTGTCTTTAGCTCCATCTGAATGTGATCCTTGGAAACTTGAGTTTAGCTTTCGAGCTACAGAGATTTCCCACCCTAGATCTCAGACACTGTTCCCACAGCTTCCAATCCCTGAGTCTCCCTGCCTCATGGATGTGCACGTGTGTGTTTTCTCCCACCAAGGCTGATTCCTTTCCCCGGTCTACACCATTTGTTGGCATTCTTCTGCTGATTCCTTTAACCTGAGCAGCTGGAATGCATGCAAACACTCTGTAGTATCGCAATGGCCCAACTAAGTGATGGGCTAATTGTCAAAGTCCAATCACACCACCTATTTCTCATTGACCTAAACCACCCAGGCTCTGGCGGTGAGCATATGAAACTTTCCATCTTAGCCCAATACCAGTAGCTCTCTAAGGCCATTTCCACATGAGACTGTTATAGCGCGATAATTCCACTTTCAACATACTATGGAATCCGGCCGGCCCCTCCTGAAACCGCAAACCCCAGGATTCCAGAGGATGTTGAAAGTGGAATCATAGCACTATAACAGTCTCATTCAGAAATGGCCTAAGATGTTTCTCACTAATGCAGCTTGCTGATCTTCCTTTAGATTTTGGGGAAACCCTTGGCATGCCAAGCATGTGTCCACCCATCACCAAACTATGGACCCTTTGTGCCTCTCCGTGCTCACCTTCGCCTGCATCCTTGGTGACAATGGTGAAGGTTGCTGGTTTGTTGACCATGCCATGGCTGAGCCCAGGCCCATAAGCGCTCACGTGGCGGGCGTTGATGGCGTCCACGTAGAACTGGAGTGGGCTCCCTAGATGGAGAAAGGAGAGACAACAGGAAAGGATTAATCAAAGGTGCACGAGGCCCCAGCAGCTGGCCGCTTTTCTGCAGGACGTCTCGACAGGCTGCTTGAAATGGTTTCTGTTCTCATTGTGGGCCTTCAAGTCACTTCCAGGGCTTCAAGTCACAACCCAGGGCAAACGGGTCATGGGGTTTTCTTGGCAAGATTTATCATCCCCTTCCTCTGAGGCTGGGGAGCATGTCATTTGCACATAGCCTCCGAGTGGGTTTCCACATCTAAGCAGGGATTCAAACCGTGTTCGCTCAGAGTTCTAGTCCAACACTCAAACTATTTCAATACACTGCCTCTCCTGGGGTTTTCTCAGCCATATCAGAGGGAATTTGTTGTTCTTACATGCTTTCAAGTCATTTCTGACTTATGGCAACCCTAAGGCTACCTATCACCAGCCTTGGCAAGCTTTATTCAGAGGAGGGTTGCCATTCCCTTCCTCTGAGGCTGAGAGAATGTGACTTGCCCAATGTCACCCAGATGGTTGCCACGGCCATGCAGGGATGAAATCCTGGTCTCTTGGAGGCCTAATCTCCACTCAAACCCCTACTGTGTGCTGGTTCTTTATTTAATGGTGTGCGTGTATGCGTATCTTAATTTATCGAAGTATATTCTGCTCTCTATCCTGCTCACCTTCTGCCAACAAATTAAAATTTTTGTACTCCGACAGACTTTTAGCAATAGACTGCAATGGGTTTTTAAACACTGTACTGTATTCATTCCTATATTCTGTCTTTTAAGCAATTTTTAAATGGTTTTAACTGTATAGACTGTTTAATTTTTTAAAAAAAATATTTTTATATACATTGCAGTGATGTTTTTGCATGTTATTTCTTGTAGGGTTTTAATCTATTGGTGTTAATACTTTGTAAACCACCTTAAATCCCACTATTGGAGAAAAGACAGGATATAACTGAATCTAATAATACTAATACTAATAATACTAATAATAATAATATCAAAATATTTCATGGTGACATATGATCAAATCAATTTTAATACTGTAAACATTAAAGCAGTAAAATATAATTTATAGACTAGCTGTCAAACTAAACAGATGAAGAACATTTCCACACTACACTCTTATAGTGCGATGATTCTACTTTCAACCTCCTATGGAATCCTGGGGTTTGCAGTTTCGGGAGGGGCCAGCCGGCCCCTCCCGGAACTGCAAACCCCAGGCTTCCATAGGAGGTTGAAAGTGGAATCATCGCGCTATAAGAGTGTCGTGCGGAAATGTTTTAAGAGAGGGATAAGATTCAGTACATGGGACAGTCCCATTAAAATTCAGACTAAAACCCAGAACGGATTCACTTCTCCTCCCCCAACATGGAAGTCACCAGCCCCCACTGGTCCTGAACATTCCTATAACACAGCCCATGTGCCACAGCTCCACTTCTGGTACTCACCTGGAATGTGGTTCCCGTCATATTTAATGTCCATCTCATGCAGTCCTTTCTCTATGGGGGCATACTTCACCGTCACCGTGCCATCCTTATTGTCGGTGATGTGAGGCCGGGCTGTCTTGCCTGAAGGCATCCGCACCTCACCTGAAGGGAGCAGAGGGAGAAGAAGAAACCCAGAATGAGTCTAGGCATGAAGGGAAGGGTTGAGGGAGGAAACTAAGCTCCTCTTCTTCCCCTACTTTCACACCAAAAGATGCACGCTTACATCATAGTGCGGAACCATTTTGTAAGAAAGGGCTGCTGCCCAACAGGAAAAGTTGACTGGAGTCCACAAAGGGTTGTAGCAGAAGCCAGAGGCAACAGTGGGTGGGTCCTGAGTTGGAGCTAACCATGGATGAAGCCACGGGTGAGACAAGAATACCCCTCCTCTTTCACCATCACAATGGAGAGGGAAAGTAGGTGGGAGATTTGGAAGCCGGTGGGTCTCTGGGCAATGTAGGGACATCCCCCAGATACCTTTAGACTCTTTGGTAGGTCACATGAGCTCCACAAGCCAGAGGTGTCCTTCCTTGGAAATGTCAACACTTGTGAAAAACTTGTAGAAGGGGAGAAAAACAGACCCAAAACCGCTGATTCCACCACGATGCTGCAACATCCAGGGATGTCGTTCTTTGCAGATTTTGTTCTCAAAGGAACAAATCATTTTAGCCATATTCTTCACACTGGGAGAAAATCTGAACACTACACAGTTTTTTTAAAAAAAAAAAACTATTCACCGTTCAGAACTTATTCTGTGCAAAATTTGCACATGGAATTTTTTGCACAAAGAGTGATTTTCTGCACAGGAAACATTATCTTCTGCACCCAGTTTTCCATGCAGAAAATGCTCCTTTCTTCACAGGAAGACCATGTACAAATTTTGCACAGAATAAGTCTTGGGCCCCTTTCCACACGGGGAAATAACACGTGGTAGCGCGACCTCCGTGGGAGGTTGTCTACACTGTAAAGTGGATTGGGGTGGATTACTTTAGAGTAATTCCACACCCCAATCCACGCTAGGGCGCCCAGAAGCGGTGGGGCCGCGTGCTTTTTAAAAACCACTTTTTATGTGGTTTTTAAAAGGCACGGGGCGTGCAGCCCCGTGCAGCTGCGTCGCAGCGCCCAGTGTGGATTTGCGGGCACGTGCAAGGCATGCGGGCAGATCTGCTGGGGGTGGGATTTCCAGCTGGTGAGGTTCTCCGGTTGATGGAGAGCCTCCGCCAGTCGTAAGCCGCCATTTTGAGCGCTGCTGGACGCCGTGGGACGCCGACAAGTGTGGAGCAGCGAAACGCGCTACTCCACACGGCGACAGACTAAGGTAGGCTCCGTTTCAGCGTGGCTTACCCCATTTCTCTGCCCGCGTGTGGAAAGGGCCTTGAACTGTGAATTTGTCTTGAACTATCACGTCAGGCTGCAATTCTTCTTGTCAGGGGTTCCCAAAACTCAAGAAACGCATTTGTTAGCCA
The DNA here is from genome assembly GCA_948474755.1 of Ctenosaura bakeri. NCBI lineage: Eukaryota > Metazoa > Chordata > Lepidosauria > Squamata > Iguanidae > Ctenosaura > Ctenosaura bakeri. The sequence continues at coordinate 726,926 of CAOLHI010001351.1, read as the reverse complement.
TTTTTCAAGTACTTTCAAGCATTCTTTCCATCCAACTATCAACATAGTATTTCCCCACAAGCCAATCTGCCCCTCTCCCTACTCCCCCAAGGTAGACAGATGCTTTACCTGTGATCTCCCCCTTTTGCACAGCGAAGGGGATGACCAGGTTGAAGGGGCGCAGCATATCCACACTCTCCGGAGGGGCGATGGGCTCATCCGTAGCCTGGTGAGGAGAGGAAGGAGGGAAGGGATGGAGGGGTGAAGATGAAACAGACAGGGGAAAAGAGAGAGAAAGAGAGAGAAAAGAGAGAGCACTAAGTATGGACAGGAGAGGGGGAAAAGAGCATCGAGGGTCAAGGGCAGTGAAAAGGAAGGAGCATTCTGCTCCAAACAGTGTCAGAGGGCCATGCAGGCTGAAAAAGACAGAGCTGCAAGAAAGGAAGAGTGTGTGAGAGAAATGCACCCCAGGGAAGAAGGCAGCCATGGGGAGGAGGGCACAGGGGAATCCAGGAATGAATATGGACCACAACCACCACGTTGGAACTATCATTCCTTCTGCCTTGCCAAAAGGGTATGAACAGTATAGTTGCACAGACGGCTAAGGCAGGGGATCTTTGAAGGGTGCATCTGCACTGTTGTAAGTTAATCCGGACCCAAACCTGCTTTGCTCTCATGGTTCCCTGGAAATTGGGGTCTTGTGAGGGTTCTTCACAAAACAACCCAGTTCCCAGAGGAATCCACGGTTTTTGAACCAGATTCAAAGTGATGCCTTTGTGGTTTGGAGACGTATCCCAAAGAGACAGCCCCCAAGCTGTGCTGATGGAGAAACCAGAGGGGTGCATAAATATCCCCCCCAAGATGCCCACTTTCACAGGCTGCAGGGGGCACACTTGTGCATCCCAAAAGAGACCTTGGGGAGAAGAGCTTAGGGGCAGGAGACTGAAGGCCCAAGGCAATGCCTGGAGATGGAGAACCCATGACATCTTGGCCCTCCATCTTGTGGGGTTTGGGCAGAGACAGAGAGATGGAGGAGAGCAGACAGAGCAGGAGCAGACAGAGGCTAAGAGGTGAGAACCAGCTCCTGGTACCCAGAGTGGGGGGTAGCCACCAGCGTGGTGCGCTGGGAAGGGCTGCTGGACCTGCACAGACTCACAAGGCTCCTCGATGTGGGGAATGGTGTCACAGGCCTGGTGGAAAGCAAGGGAAAAGTCAGTATGGGACCACCAGACCTCTCTTCTCTGATCTTGGCTGGTTTTAGAAGCTAAGTGGGAGCAGGTCTTGAGGTCTTCCTTGTACGGAAGACCATCACGAAGGAATGCAGTGGGCCCTCATTATATACTGGGGTTTGGTTCCACAACCCCACCAAAATCCACAAATTTTCAAGTCCCATTACATATAATTGTGCAGTAAAATGGTGTCCCTTATATAAAGAGAAGAACCAGCATGGTGTGTCAGTTTGAGCATTGGTCTATGAGCCTGGAGTCCAGGGTTTGATTCCCTGCTCAGCCATGGAAAACTACTGGATGACTTTGGGCATGCCACACAATTTCAGCTCCAAGAAAAAACCCTCATAGGTTTGCCTTAAGATCACCATAAGTCAGTAATGACTTGAAGGTACACAACAACGACAATATAAAATGGCCAGCAACTCAAATCCCTTTAGGACTATGATTACAACAATAATTTTTTTAGAAAAGTTAATGAGCAAGTCAAGGGTACCAGGGATGGAGCATGGCAGTAAATATTCAGTTCATGAGAGGGAGAGAGGGAAACCAGACCCACACCACCGCTTAATCAGACCTCCAATGGGAGGAAAAGGAAGTCATGAAGACAGATCCAGATCAAGGGTAGCACTGAACAAACCAAGGCCAAAATCTTGGAATCTTTAGGGCATGACTCAGGACAGAAACAATTGTTAAAAGACGTGAAATCCTGAAATGGAAACCCAGAATGTTGGAGAGTTTGGAGGAGCTCTAAATGGAATTGCAAAACTGAGCAGATGGTGTGGAAAAAAGAAAAAAAGAAGAGTTTTGTAGTCCTTTTTTAAGATTGTTTTTTCTTCTTCTTTTTATACCAAAGCAGACTAATGCAACGGCCTCTTTGAAAACTGCTAAGGGGCTGTTGATTCAGCCATGGCTGACTAGAAGAACTGATCCAATAACCCCATGATTCACTTTCTCCTTTTTCTTATACAGCTGAGAATGATGCTTTTTTTTTTTTTTTTCTTTTTTTGGCTTCCTTCCCAGAGCTGTGTGTAATGCAACAGGCTAAACAAATCAGTGGAACCAAAGATATTCTGCAGCTCAGCAGCAAAACATCTTTTTACGTGGGAAGGATGGCTACCTTTCCTGTCTATCAGGGATTTCTGTCTCTCAGGCCTTGCAGGGAAGCAGACGCCATTTCTGCACTAGAGTGTTATAGCACTATGATTCCACTTTCAACATCCTATGGAATCCTGGGGTTTGCAATCCTGGGGCACGCCCCTCCTGAAACGGCAAACTCCAGGATTCCATAGGATGTTGCAAGTGGAATCATAGCACTATAACAGGCTAGTGCGGAAATGGCCTCAGAGTGGTGCCAGTCACTTAGGCAACAAATAACCCCAGGCCCATCTTTCAGCCTTCTTGCCAATGAGATCCTTGGAAAAATTAGGATACTTTGATAATTGAACAAAACTGGGTCCCTCCCTGGAGCAACTGAATTGAGGTTTACCGCTCTTGTCATGCTGTGGACACCCAATGTGACTCGAAGCCAAGCTTCTCCAACCAATCCCGCAGCCTTCCAACAATTTGGTCTACCCATTCCAATGGTCTTGCTGGCTGGGGAGGATTGGGGTTGATGGCGTTTGTAGTCCAAAACATCGGGAGGACATTTGTGTCAGGGAAGGTTACCGAGACATATCTGGCCACAAGTTTCTGTTACCAAGTTACACAAGTTACCAAGACATATCTGGCCACAAGGGGTACATGCTGGAGAGAGACCTTGTCCTCAGCTGGTGGATGATGGGCCCATCACCCTCACCCTACAGGCCCTACAACACAGCTGCTATTTTTACGGGGGGCAGAGGCACAGCGACACTGGCCCAACCTGGACCAAGACAGGCAGTCATTCAGCTGCTCTGGACCTTCTCCGCTGCACCCCTTAACTCACCACAACATGGAAGGGGCTGTTGGGGATCTGTTCACCCCCAAACCGGATGGTGATGACGTATTTGCCAGGCTCTGGGGCGGTGTAATAGATGTCGAAGGTGCCGTCATGGTTCTCCACCACGTCAACGTCTAGTTCAGCTCCATCTGGCGTGGAAACCTTGCAAGTCACCTTGCCTTTCCCAGCTGCCTTGGCATCCACCGTGATCACTGTCTCCTCTCCGATCTGGATGGTGGGACCCAGACAAGTACCTGCAGATACAGGGGAAGGAGAAGCGTCCATGGTCAAGCAACTGAGGGGGAACCCCAGAGACCATGACCTATTGGAAGCAGCTCAGGGAGGTGGGGAGGTTTAGCCGAGAGCTGAGAAGGTCAAGCGGGTACATGATGGCCATGTTTAAATATTTGAAAGGATGCAGAACAATGGTTTCAAACTCCAGAAAAAGAAATTCCACCTAAACATTAGGAAGAACTTTAATAAAATGTTTGATAGAAATGTTTAAAAAAGAAAAGAAAAAAGGGAGAACTTAACAACTCTGCTTTGGTTAGACCCCATCTTGAATACTGTGTCCAGTTCTGGGCACCCCAATTCAAGAAGGATATTGACAAGCTGGAGCAAGTCCAGAGGAGGGCGACCAAAATGGTGAGAGGCCTGGAAGCCATGAAGCCCTATGAGGATAGACTTGGAGAGCTGGGTATGTTTAGTCTGCAGAAGAGAAGGTTAAGAGGGGACATGATAGCCATGTTTAAATATTTGAAGGGATGCCACATAGAGGAAGGAGAGGCCTTGTTTTCTGCTGCTCCAGAGACCAGGGCAAGGAGCAATGGATTCAAGCTGCAGGAAAGGAGATTCCACCTGAACTTCAGGAAGAACTTCCTGACGGTCAGGGCTGTCCGGCAGTGGAAGAAGCTGCCTCCATGGAGTGTAGTGGAGTCTCCTTCGTTGGAGGTTTTTAAGCAGAGGCTGGATGGCCATCTGTCGGGAGTGCTTTGAGGATGGTCCTGCATGGCAGGGGGTTTGACTGGATGGCCCCTGGAGTCTCTTCCAACTCTACATTTCTATGATTCTATGATTCTACAACAGTAAGAGCAGTTTGGCAGTCGAATACTCTGCTGCCTGGGAGTGTGGTGGAGTCTGAACAGTATCTGCTGTTCTCATCAGAAATAAAATTTCAAATCTGGGGGTGAGAATCTTGCAGCCGTCCAATGCTAGGGCCGGAAGAGAGAATGCAGGGGCCAGTATGAACGCTTGCAAGGAATGAGGCACCTGAAACTCTGCTGTTCACCCAGAACAATCCTGGGCATCCCACAAGTACTTATATTTCTTAATTTATTTATTAAAAATATGTTTACCGCAGCCTATATCAGAGATTTCAGTGAGACTTACAAGCAAGTTACTTACCCAACCCATGGCCTCCAATGGACACTGGAAGGCAGGGAAAAAAAAAAGAAAATGGCAGTGAGAAGCTGCAGTGAGTGCAAATTTCACAGTAACCCTGACAGTTTAATTGTATTTTAACTTCTGTGCAATCGTTTTTTTAAAGGCAGACTATAAATGATTACGACTAGAACTATTCCAGTTCTGAGCATGTCCAGAGGAGGGCAACCAAAATGGTCAAATGCCTGGAAACTATGAAGCCCTCTGAGGAGCAGAAGAGGGAGCTGGGTATGTTAAACCTGGAGAAAAGAAGGTTAAGGGGCGACATGATAGCCATGCTTAAGATTTGAAGGGATGACACATTGAGGATGGAGCAAGCCTCTTTTCTGCTGCTCCAAAGACTAGGACGCAGAGCAATAGCTTCAACCTTCAGGAAAAGAGATTCCGCCTAAACATTAGGAAGAATTTCCTGATGGTAAGAGCTGTTTGACAGTGGGAACACGCTGCTGCCTCAGTGGAGAGTGGTGGAGTCTCCTTCTTTGGAGATGTTTAAACAGAGACTAGATGGCCACTTGTTGGGAATGCTTTGACTGTGCATTCCTGTATGGCAGAAGGGGGATGGACTGGATAGCCCTTGGGGTCTCTTCCAACATTTGACTATGAATCTGTGATTATGATTATCATCCTCATTTGGGGACGGGAGTAACCAAACTACCTTTCAGAGTATATTGCCATGAGTAAGGCTGGTGTTATTTTATGGGTCTAGCTAATAAAGGATCCTAATTACTTTCAAAAATAACTTTTAAATCGCATTACAAAAGACATTTTGAGAGGAAGATCCTCTGCCAAGAGGAGGAAGACAGGGGCCATCCTGGGCCACCCAGTCACTCCCTGCACAAGCGCAAAAATGAGGGTCCCTGGGGGCTGGATGTGGCCCAGAGACCATGCTTTCCCCACCCTTCTATTATGCAATTCTCTTATCAGTCTTAGGGGGTCTCTCCTTCCAGAAAAGCAATGGGGAGTAACAGAGAAGTACAGAGCGGTGCTACAAATTACTCTGATTCCTGCTGGAGGGAAAGAAGTGGAGCAACAAAGTGCCAGGAGCTACCAACCTGTGACAAGGCACTTGCTGGCATCGCCAGCGGGCAGCGCATGGATGCGGAAGGGCGAGTAGGGGATCTCATCACCGCCATACTTGATAGTGATGGTGTAGCGCCCCGTCATGTCCGGAACGTAGGACACGGTATAGGTCCCATCCCCGTTGTCCCGAATATTGGCTTTCTTGGGTTTGCCTTCTGGGTCCTGGGAAGACAAAAGCCAGGGGGCAGAGCATTGTTGTCAGCAGTGCAGGAAAGTGCGAATCTCCTTGTCTCTAAAGTCACATCTCCTGAAGGCCAGAAGTACTGGTTTGTCTCTCCTGTAATGTTCCAGGCTCTAGGGCAGAATCTGGCCCGACCCGCCTCAGATTCTAAAACCAGACCCAATCAGGATGTGTTCAATGGGCTACTATCTCACACGTTCCCACATTCCTCTTGGCATGCTCATCAAATTTGCAGATGACACCAAATTGGAAGGGGTTGCTAATATGCCAGAGGACAGGATCAAAATCCAAGATGACCTGGATAGATTGGAGAGCTGGGCCGAGGCGAACAGAATAAAATTCAACAGAGAGAAGTGTGAGGTCCTGCACTTAGGTAGAAAAAATGGAATACAGAAATATAGGATGGGGGGCACGTGGCTGGATAGCAGTACGTGTGAAAGGGATCTAGGAGTCTTCATAGACCACAAGCTGAACATGAGTCAGCAGTGTGATGCGGCAGCCAAGAAAACCAATGCAATTCTCGGCTGCATCAATAGGAGTCTGGTGTCTAGATCGAGGGAGGTACTGGTTCCACTCTACTCTGCTTTGGTTAGACCCCATCTTGAATACTGTGTCCAGTTCTGGGCACCCCAATTCAAGAAGGATATTGACAAGCTGGAGCAAGTCCAGAGGAGGGCGACCAAAATGGTGAGAGGCCTGGAAGCCATGAAGCCCTATGAGGACAGACTTAGAGAGCTGGGGATGTTTAGTCTGCAGAAGAGAAGGTTGAGAGGGGACATGGTAGCCATGTTTAAATATCTGAAGGGATGCCATGTAGAGGAGGGAGAGGGCTTGTTTTCTGCTGCTCCAGAGACCAGGACAAAGAGCAATGGATTCAAGCTGCAGGAAAGGAGATTCCACCTGAATCTCAGGAAGAGCTTCCTGACGGTCAGGGAAGTCCGGCAGTGGAATCTGCTGCTGCCTCAATGGACTGTGATGGAGTCTCCTTCTTTGGAGGTTTTTAAGCAGAGGCTGGATGGCCATCTGTCGGGAGTGCTTTGAGGGTGTTCCTGCATGACAGGGGGTTGGACTGGATGGCCCCTGGGGTCTCTTCCAACTCTACATTTCTATGATTCTATGATTGGCCCTGTTCCACAGTCAAGCAAGAGCTGCTCCCATCGCTGTCCACTCTCACCCCAGGCAAAGTGGACAGAACCCACCCCACCTGCCCAGGTGGGCAAATTCCAGTCTGTGACACTCACCAGGATCTGCACAGTGAGCAAGCCCTCTCCAGCATCACGGGCATCGATGGTGAACTCAACGGGCAGGCTGGCAGGAATGCCTGAAGCATTGAGGCCGGGCCCGCTGGCTCGTACTTTGCTGGCATCGTGGGCCGGAAGGACCTTGATCTTAAATGGGCTGAAAGAAGGGAAGGGAAAGAAGCGATCAGAAAGGGTCTCTCCAGATCTTGCTTCAGAGGCATTAACAGTGGTTAAAGAGGGGTGAGATGGAAGGACATCACCCTCGAACATCTCCCAGGAAAGGAGCCCACTGATGCGGACAGGAGGTCACTTGCATCCCACCCACCTCAGCCCCACAGAGGAGTGAGACCACTTGGGAAAGGGTTTTGGGCTACAACTCCCTGAATCTATCATTGTATCATAAGGGTAACTTTTTTAAAATTTTCATCTCTTTATTTTAGTAAAACTATAGAAATTAAGTAGAGAAAGGAAATAGAGAAAGAAAGAAAGAAGAAGGAAAGAAAAAGAAAGAAAGAAAGAAAGAAAGAAAGAAAGAAAGAAAGAAAGAAAGAAAGAGGAAGGAAGGAAGGAAGAAGGAAAGAAAAAGAAGGAAGGAAGGAAGGAAGGAAGGAAGGAAGGAAGGAAGGAAGGAAGGAAGGAAGGAAAAAAGAAAGAAGGAAGGAAGGAAGGAAGGAAGGAAGGAAGGAAGGAAGGAAGGAAGGAGGAAGGAAGGAAGAAGGAAAGAAAAGGAAGGAAGGAAGGAAGGAAGGAAGGAAGGAAGGAAGGAAGGAAGGAAGGAAGGAAAAAGAAAGAAGGAAGGAAGGAAGGAAGGAAGGAAGGAAGGAAGGAGGAAAAAAGAAAGAAGGAAGGAAGGAAGGAAGGAAGGAAGGAAGGAAGGAAGGAAGGAAGGAAGGAAGGAAGGAAAGAAAGAAAGAAAGAAAGAAAGAAAGAAAGAAAGAAAGAAAGAAAGAAAGAAGGAAGGAAGGAAGGAAGGAAGGAAGGAAAGAAGGAGAAAGGAAGGAGGGAGGGAGGGAGGGAGGGAGGGAGGGAGGGAGGAAGGAAGGAAGGAAGGAAGGAAGGAAGGAAGGAAGGAAGGAAGGAAGGAAGGAAGGAAGGAGAAGAAAGAAAGAAAGAGAGAGGGAGGGAGGGAGGGAGGGAGAGAGGGAGGGCAACTTCCAATCTTTCTTTCAGCAATTATACATGCATATAAAATTTTCATTCCTCTCTTTTTACCAAACAACCAACACCCCTCTTTTGACAGTTAACTCTTTCTACTAATCAAAGCTCCATGTTACCAAATAATTTCCTTTTTTTTCCTTTTGATTGCAAAAAGTCAATCAGAGTCCAGTCTTCAGTATATAACATTAAAAGCCTTTAGTTAAGGCAATCCACTTCTCTATTTCTAGTATCATTATCCCTTCTTCCACATGCATAATATTAAATTCTACCCTCTTTTGACTAGAAGAGTTTGATGTTAAAAAAATCACTGATTAGAAACAGTTAAGGATATGACAGCAGAAAAGGAACTTTCTAAAGCTCTGAGATGAACCATGAAAGCTGCCTTCTAGAATGCCAGACCCTGCTCAGCACTGTCTCCACCAGGGTTTGGAAATCCCCCAATCAACCACTTTATTCATAGTGAATGTTTTCCCCAAGACTGGGACTCAAGGCGGCTTACAGAACACAAAGAAAAACATGCAAAACCACATCTAGCTAATGATATACCAAAAGCTGAGGTTAAAACAATATTAAACCAACTATAGATTTGTAAATGTGATTGTTTGGGTTGTTGGCCATGTTTGGCCTTGGGTTCTGGGAGCTGTAGTGCCAAACCAGTTCCTAGAACCCCTAACCAGAAGAGCCTGAAGTGGCCTGAAGGGTAACTTTTCCAACTTCTGGTCTACACTGACTGGCCATGGTGCTCTGGAGTTGCAGACACAAGTCTTTGCTGGCCCTACCAAGGACAGTGGGGATGATGGCAAAACCCATCTGATGAGACAACGGGGCCCATTCCAGACAAGAAGGACCAACTGCTCAACAGGCGTCTTCAGTGGGAGATTCCTGCCTGCCTCTGTCTGTCCATCCACAGGGCAGAAGATGGGCTTCTTCTGCCCAAGCAGAACCTTCTAGGTCCTGGCAACAACCTAACTAGGTCCCCAGGACAATTCGCCCATGCCCGGCCAAGAAGGCAGGGCTTTGGGCCAAGCTAAAAACGGAGGGCTGGGGGACAGGTGGAAAGCTGCCCACATTCCTGGCAGGCCAGACATCTGCCAAGCACATATTTCTCTTCAGCCTCCGTGGGGTGGGAGGGCGACATGCAAGACAGGCAGGCACAGCTGAACAAAGGCATAGTTGCCAACAGGGAGAGGTCCGTGGGGAGGAGAGAGTCTCTCTTTTTAGCACAATCCAGCTCTGTTCCCATCTCCTAGGAGGCTGACAGACCCAAATCGCAAAAGGAGGAAATCTGCCCACCATGCCCCATCCCATGTCACCCAAGACCACAGCCAGCCTTTGGTTGTCTCACCTGCGGGGCACTTCTTGCCCAGCGTACTTGACGGAAACCGTGTAGGGTCCATCTGTGGCTGGTGTGTAGTTCACCGTGTGAGTGCCATCCCCATTATCACGGACTTCCACCGGCTCGGCGACCCCTAGGCAAGCAAGAACCAAAGGGCATCAGAACCCCAAAAAAGGGCCCAAAGGTCATCAGAGCAAAAGAGAAAGGTCTTTAGAAGGGAAGGGACCCAAAGTCATCAGAACCAAAGGGAATGGACCAAAATTCATCAGAACCAAAAGATATTAATAACTAGCCTTGTTCCAAATTCTAAGAGAGTTCTTATCTGCTATGATCATTCCTGTTGGCCCAATAAATAAATAATTTTTGTTTGCAGTTATCTAGAGCTGGCATGAACCCAGAAATGTCTAAGCTACCATGAACTCTCCATAAGACAAAGAGCTAAGGGGTACTGGATCCCTTTCCCAGGAGGCCCCGGGATTACCAAAAAGAGTAATCAAGAATGCACAACAGAAGTGTTTGCTTTCCAGAGATTCCTACCTGTGGGTCCCAAAACCTTCACCTCCAGAGGCGCCAACCCAGCCTTGCTGCAGTCCACAGTGAAGGTCTGGGGGACACGGGCTCTTACACCAGCCCCCAGCCCAGGGCCCGAACATTTGACCTTGCTGGGATCCACCACATCTTTGACAGGAACACGGAAAGGACTCCCTGAAGAAGGAGGAGAGATGGAATGGTTAGTGCCCAGACTTCTCACGATTGGGTTGCACCCATTGCTTTATGGCTTGATTTCTACTGAAGCCTGGAAACACTTTTTTTTAACCATTTCCAGAATCCACAAGTGCTGGCTAGGAGATTCTAGGAGCAGTTGTTCAAAAAAGGAACATTTCCAGCCTCTGAGATTTGCCATGACATTTCAGTTCTTCTTTGTACAATCCAGAGGTGTGGAAGGGGAGGGGGTGATCCAGCTCTCCTTCCACTGCTCCACCTGGATGATAGGAAAAGTCTGCACAATGCCTACTGCCGAATATGGGGATGACCTGGGAAAAGGTTCTCTACAGAACCAAGACATGATACAAGTTAAGAAGTGTCATGATAGCCATGTTTATGTATTTGAAAAAATGTCATCTAGAAGATGGTGCAAGCTTGTTTTCTGCGGTTCCAGAGCAATGGATTCAAACTAAAGGAAAAGAGATTCCATCTAAACATGAGGAAGAATTTCCTGACAGTAAGGGCAGTTTGACAATGGAATCCACTCCTGCCTCAATGGAGTGTGGTGAAGTCTCTTCCTACTTTGGAGGGGGTTTTTTAGAGAGAGGCTGGGTAGCCATCTGTTCAAAATGCTTTGATGGTGTCTTCCTGCATGGCAGAAGGAGGTTGGCCCGGATGACCCTGGTGGTGTCTTCCAACTCTAGGATTCTATGCCTCTATCATGACTGTGTCCCCTTCTTCTTCTTCCCCAAACAGAGCTTGGGCCATCACCCAGCTTCTCCACCTACCAGGGATGGGGCGTCCCCCAAAGGTGATGTTGACATCATAGTCTCCGGGCGTGAAAGGGATGTACTCCACACTGCAGCTGCCATCTTTGTTATCCTTGCAGGACATTTTGGCTTCAGACGGTCCTTCAATGGCCAGGCCAAGACCTCCAGTCCCTGCTCCCCTGTGAATAAAGAAAACACACAGCGTCACCTTCGGAGAGATCTCTTCTCCCAAGCCAGCGGCCTAAAGGACAAAGACGGTTTCTACCTGCAAGCAGGTACCAAATCCAGTACTGGGAAATGAATGTCTTGCATCCTGCCAGGAACATTAGCAAAGCCAAAAAACAGAATTGCATACAACATTCTCATAAGCTCCATGGCAGAATACCAAGCCCATCTACCTTCAGGAGATGCCAGGGATTGCCCAATTTTTCTAGGGAAAAAACAAACTGGATCAAAACAAAAAGCTATTTAATCCTCCTAAACCACTGGGCATCCTAGAATTCTGTGTTAAGAGAAAATAGCATCTTTCTCTGCTGTCTTTCAGTTTCAGTTATCACAGATGCATCCTCACAGGGCTCTCTCTATCAGAGGGATAATATCCCCAAACAGAGCCCTCTGCCCTCAGCTGTAGCCGAAAACCACCTAATTTAAGACCAGGAAAATGATGGCTCTGGCTGTTGCTGGGTCAAACCTGGGCTGTGGTTTCTCTGAAGGAAAGACTGAAAACAGAAGTGAAGGCTCACCTCACATCAGATCAGATACTTGTCTATCTAGCCAAAGGCTCTTTATGTTGACTGGCAGCAGCTCTCCAGTGTTCCCAACATGAGAGAGCTTTTAAGGAGTGGTTCTCCAGAGACCAGGACAAGGAGCAATGGATTCAAGCTGCAGGAAAGGAGATTCCACCTGAACCTCAGGAAGAACTTCCTGATGGTCAGGGCTGTCCGGCAGTGGAATATGCTGCCTGGGAGTATCATGGTGTCTCCTTCTTTGGAGGTTTTTAAGCAGAGGCTGGATGGCCATCTGTCCAAGGGAGTGCTTTGAGGGTGTTCCTGCATGGCAGGGGGTTGGACTGGATGGCCCCTGGGGTCTCTTCCAACTCCACATTTCTATGATTCTATGATTCTATGACTGGCAACTGCTCTCCAGTGTTCCCAACACGAGAGAGCTTTTAAGTAGTGGTGCCACAGGTCTAATTTCTGGTTCCATCTCTATGGAAATTACTGCTTCACCCAGGAGAACATGGCCTCTTTTCCACACTCTGATACTTCCAGGGGCACTGATCTCTCATGTAGCCACAGAAGCTCTCATGTTCCTAGGAAGGGATCTTAAAGCTTCTCGCACACCTTATCGGGTGATGGGGAGATCAGACATCAGATACAGTGAGTAGAGCAAGTTGTTGTGACCCAGACTACCTAAGGCACTTTGGTGAAGACTGTATAATAATTTCCCAGAACACAACACATTGCCAACTGCCTAGAAAAGGGGGCTTTTCTGGAATGCTGCTGCATTCGGAGGCTCAAAACTGGCTACTGGAGTGACCAAAGTTTCCCAACGCTCTCTTATCTGAACCACTGCCACGGAGTCTAGTTTAGACATAGGAGTAAGAAGAGGTGGGCTACCTGGTTTCCACAGTGAAGCGGTTGGATTTGTTCACCAGCCCTCCCTCAAGTCCTGGGCCGTAAGCGCGGACGCGGCTGGGGTCGCATCCCTCTGTGACGCCTACCCGGAAGGGGCTCTTGGGCACGGGCACATCATCGTACGTCACTTCCACCAGATGCACACCTGTGACAGCAGAGAGAGACAGAGGGAAGGTGTTATTTGAATTCATACTCTGCCTTTCTCCCAGGGTGGATGCAATGGGTATCCATGGCTGAGCAGGGATTCAAACCCTGTCTGCAGATTCAAACCACTATGGCACGCTGGGTCTCAGAATAACAGGAGACATTAAATGCTATTGTGCAAACCAAAGTATCTCCTTCCATTATCTGACTCTGGCCATTTCTGCACTAGCCTGTTATAGCGCGATGATTCCACTTTCAACCTCCTCTGGAATCCTGGGGTTTGCAGTTTCGGGAGGGGCCAGCCGGCCCCTCCCGAAACTGCAAACCCCAGGATTCCAGAGGAGGTTGAAAGTGGAATCATCACACTATAACAGGCTAGTGCGGAAATGGCCTCTGTTTGGCTTCCAAACAAATAATTTGCCATCAGTACATCCTTTAACAGACTCCACTCACGACTTACCCAACAAGATGGGAAAAGCAACCTGATTACAAGAGGCCAATTAATCTCTTGCATAATTAAACTTAACAGATAAATACTTGTAAGAGTAGGAAGAAGAAACTACTAGAATCTATCAGAAGATATTTTATTAAGGAAAAAAGACCACTCGAAGAAAAGGAAAATAATAAAGAGAAATGGAAAACCATGGGAGAGAAAATAGGAATGATAAAGCAAAATCAACAACACTGGAAGCAAGTGGAGTAATTGGAAAAGAAATATAGTTTTTAAGTTATTGTTGGATGGTAACAACTAAGGAATAACCAACTAGTATAGAGAAAAGAAAATAAGGGAAGAGTTTTTAATTTAAGAAAAGAAAAGATGGAAGATTAAAGTGGTTTGGGCTATTAAGTTTATCGATGAAGAGATATTTTGAAAAGAATATGAGAGACAATCACATATGTGGATGTATATTTTATGGAATATAAGAAGTTGGAGAACCACAGATTTGGATGTATATTTATAAGGAACACTATGTATAACTTATTGGAAACTTTTGAGGTTTTTGGTGAGTTTGTGATTAGGTTTTGAATATATTTGTTGTATACGATGAGGTTGAGGATATTTGTGATGAGAATTAGAATTTTGAATATGATTGAATTTTGAATTGTGAATTCTGAATAAAAGGATTTGAAATAAGCTCTTGCATAACTACACTCTTGCCCTGGAACAGGTGGAATCCTACTATGCTGCACCTTACAGAACTGGCTGAAGAAATTCAGCATCTTGAGAATCTATTAATTTCCCTTCACCTTTTTTTTTTTTTAAAGAAAGTAAGCAACTAGCCCTCAAGGTTGTGAAGACGAAATTGTGTGAGCAATGCTGAAACCTCAGAAACCAGAAAAGGGCTTCTGCTGTGGACTGGTCTCTGAGAATCTCCTCTATAAACAGAGGAAGCCAAAGTAATTACCACAATTAATGTAGGTCAGTATGCTTAATTCTGATCTCCATTGTGGTGTAGCAGTTTGTTTGCTTGACGATGGCCGTTTCTGCACTGGATGTTATAGCGTGATGATTCCACTTGCAAAATCCTACGGAATCCTGGGGTTTGCAGTTTTGGGAGGGGCCAGGCGGCCCCTCCTGAAACTGCAAAGCCCAGGATTCCATAGGATGTTGCAAGTGGAATTATAGCGTTATAACAGTCCAGTGCAGAAATGACCTAGGACTCTGGGAAACCAGAGTTTAAATCCTTGCTCAGCCAATGAAACCCATTGAGTGACAATGGGCAAGTCCAACTCTCTCAGCAATGATGGCAAACTTCTTCAGAATAAAGCTGGCCAAGAAAACCCCAGCGTAGGGTCTCCCAAAGTCAGAGTCAACTTCAAAGCATAACAAAAAATGCTTAATTTGCACACAAAAAGCAGCTTGAAGAGTATAAACGTGGAAACTTAAGTAAGCTAAGGGTCGCCACACTGAATCCAAAGTTTTCAAAGAAGTAGCTATTTTGATTCCTGCAGCATAAAAAGGAGGAAATGGGGGAGAAGGAATGTAGCGGCACCTTTAAGACTAACTGGTTTTTATTTTTTATTTTTATTATTTATTTGTATCCCGCCTCTCCATATGGATAGAGGCGGCGAACAAATTACAAATAGCATGTATTTCGAAACATTTCTATACATGCCCCCAACAAGCTGGGTACTCATTTTACCGACCTGCGAAAGGATGGAAGGCTGAGTCAACCTTGGAGCCGGGCAGGATCGAACTCACAACCTTGTGGCTTGCAGTACTGGCATTTAACCACTGCGCCACTAGGGCTCCATTTTAGCATGAGCTTGTGTGCATATCACTCTGCACTGCATCTGGAGAAGTGGGTTTATATCCGTGAAAGCTCAAGCTAAAATAAAAACCAGTTAGTCTTAAAGGTGCTGCTACAATCAAAGTTTGGGATCTCTGCTCCTAATTTTGATTTGGGGAAGACGAGGTTCTGTCCGACCCGTTTCATCCAGGGAACAAGGGGGAAGAGCAATGGGGGAGTCTCACCGTCACAAAAGCCTTACCGTCCTCAAAGGGTGTGTACTGGACGCGGTAGGTGCCGTCCCCGTTGTCGGTGATGTACGTGTCCGTCTTGGCGCCCGAGGGGTTGATGACACGCACCTTGATGTGGTTGCCACCAGTCTTGGTCAGAGAACGGGCGTCCACAGTGAACTCGGTGGTGACCTCACGTAGAACACCTGGGGAGACATTGGGGACCACGGGCATTGAGCACAGCCATCCAGGATGACGCAGAGCAAGGCCATTTCTGCACTAGACGGCCCCTCCCGAAACGGCAAACCCCAGGATTCCATAGGAGGTTGCAAGTGGAATAATAGCGCTATAACAGTCTAGTGCAGAAACGGACCCTCCCGAAACTGCAAACCCCAGGATTCTATAGGAGGTTGCAAGTGGAATAATAGCGCTATAACAGTCCAGTGCGGAAATGGCCCAAGACGGGGACAGGACTATTTGCTCATGATGAGCAAGTTGGATGCACAACAAACAAGACAGCTGGAGTCTGTTCAAACTGAAGATTTGAACAGAATTGTTATTCAAACCAAGCATCCTTTTTATTCAGTATCTTTCTGGGGAGAGGCAGCTGGAGGTTGCCATGTCAGTGGGCTGGTGGATCTACTCTGAGTTTTAAAATCACAGAATATGCTTTAGTTGAATGGTAAATTCATTGTTATTAAGGCCTGGAAACCATGAAACCCTATGAGGAGCAGCTTAGGGAGCTGGCTCTGTTTAACCTGGAGGAGAGAAGGTTAAGAGGTGACACTATAGCCATGTTTGAATATATGAAAGGATGTCACGTGGATGATGGGGCAAGCTTATTTTCTGCTGCACCTGAGACTAGGACATGGAGCAATAGATTCAAACTACAAGAAAAGAGATTCCACCTAAACATTAAGAAGAACTTCCTGCTTAGTAAGAGCGGTTTGACAGTGGAATCTGCTTCTGCCTCCGTGGAGTGTGGTGGAATCTCCTTCTTTGGAAGTTTTTAAAGAGAGGCTGGAGGGCCATTTGTCCAAGGGAGTGTTTTGATTATGTCTTCCTGCATGACAGAAGGGGTTGGACTAGATGACCCTTGGGGATCTCTTTATGCTGTGAATGTATGAACAAAAGATTTCATATCAACATTTAAAAACTTAACTGTGGGGAAATAATATGCAATGCCTAGTGAATTTTTGTCTCTTTCAAAAATGGTTACACTAACTCACTGCCATATAGTTAATAACTGAAAAAATAAAATATTAAAAAAAGAATCAGAGAATCACAGAGGTGGAAGTGGCTGCAAGGGCCATCTAGTCCAAACCCCTGACATGCAGGAATATACAAATAAAGCACACTTGAAAGATGGCCATCCAACCTCTGTTTAATGACCTCCAAGGGAAGGAGAATCCGCCACTCTCCAAGGAAGGCTATTCTTCTCTCTCATACACCTCTTCCAGAAAAAAAGTTCTTCCTAAAAGTTTAGGTGGAACCCTTTTCTTGAAATCTTTAATCTGAAATTTAAAGGAGAGCTCCACAGCGCTGAACCCTGTTGCCAAAATAGGTTCAGCGCTCCTTTAAAGTTTAGACTAAAACCCAGAGCCGGTTCACTGACTTCATGGACACTGGAGCCACCAACTTTTCCACTGTTTTGGGGGTGAGGACTGCAAGCAAAAAGATTTGTTCAGCCTCACATGTTAAAGTGCAGGGGGAAATAGAAAAGAGAATGGAGGAGTGGGCTGGTGGATTAATAAATATAGAAAGGTAGGGTGAGAAGAGATAATACTAATAAAAAGAGATTAGAAGATGGGACAAAAGCAACAGATTAACCGAAAGACCACTAATAAAATTAAGAGAGATATAAACTGAAACATACAGGTAAATATGAATTTCTAATCTGCATTTTATCCGTATTTATACAGATAAACAGACAGCCATTTTCCCTTCCAAATCTATTCTCTCTCTGTCTCTCATCCCTTTATAATCCAGGTATGGGAATCACACGGCCCTCCATGTGTTGTTGGACTGTAACTTTCAGCAGTCCTGGGCAAGCCATGTTGAGGAATGCTGGGAGTTGGAATACAAGACACTCTACAGGACCAGAGGGCCATCATCTAAAATCCCTTCAAAAGAAGAAAAGAAAACAGTCCAGAAGATCTCCAGAACATACCCCGTGGTTCCACTCCAGGTCCAAAGACCTTGACGTTGCTGGTGTCCACGGCTGGATCCACGTTGACCCGTGCAGGGAATTTGGGCACAGCGTGTCCACCGTATTTAATGGTGATGGTATAGGTGCCGGGGAAGGACGGGATGTAGGTGATGCTGTAGGTCCCGTCGCTATTGTTCTGGATCAGCACCTCCGCCTTCACCCCAGAATCCGAGATGATCTCGATGGTGAGCTCGGCATCGCCCGCTTTGGAGCAGTCCACCATGAACGTGGCCACCTCGCCCACCTTGCCGCGCTCCAGCCCAGGACCGCTGGCTGTCACCTTGGAGGGATCGAAGACGGGCTTGATGTCCGCCTTGAAGGGGGAGCCGGGGATGTGAGCTTCGGCGAAAAGGATGTTGATGGCATACTCCCCGGGTTCAGTGGGCAGGTAAGAGACGGAACATGAGCCATCTCCGTTGTCCTGGCATTCAATCTTGGCCTCACAGGGGCCCTCCACGGTCAAGCCCAGGCCCCCCGTGCCAGCCCCCTTGGTGTCGATGGTGAAAGGCGCAGGCTTGCCGACGAAGCCACCCTTCAGTCCTGGGCCGTAGGCACAGACCTGCAAGGGAAGGAGGAAGTGAGGGAATTCTACGATTCTATAACCAAGCACAAAACAAAGCAAGCAACTTTGCCCTTCACATCAGCCTACCATGCTGGGCGCTTACCTTGGATGGGTCTGGAGGCATGACGGCCTCAACAGTGAACGGGCTGCCTGGAACTGGGTGCCCGTCGTACGTGATGTCCACTTTGTAGGGTCCTTCCTCGGGTGGCATGTACTTCACAGAGTGGACGTCGTTGCTGGTGCCTGTCTCCACTTTGCAGGGGATGGGGCGGCGGGAAGGAGAGCTGATCTTCACATCGACCTGCCCCTGACCCCCGGCGCCCTTGGTGTTGATGGTAAATTCTTGATCGCGACCCACATCCACTTCTGCAGGGAAAAAATGGAATGGGAAGGTGGAATGGGAGAGGTTGGCACGGTTGGCCATACAGAAACCTTTGTGCACAGCAAGCACTAACATAAAGAGCTGAAACTGGCAGCCAGCAGAGATTGAGGAGGAAATGCAAAGAAGAGTTTCCGGACACACCAGCACAGGACTAAGCCACAGAATTCATTGCTGCAAGATTTTGAGGGAGCTCACAACTGAGTTTGCTTTTCAAAATCAAGAAATCAGTAAATCGATGAGAGGTTATTAGCACTGACAGATAGACACACAGTTCCTATGCAAGACTTTAGCAGCTATACAAAAGAACACTTGCTGCTCTTGGGGCCATTTCCGCACAAGTCTGTTATAGTGCTATTATCCCACTTTCAACATCCTCTGGAATCCTGGGGTTTGCAGTTTAGGGAGGGGATGGCCTCCCCTCCCGAAACTGCAAACCCCAGGATTCCATAGGAGGTTGAAAGTGGAATCATCGCACTATAACAGACTCTTGCAGAAATAGACTTGCTCTAAACTAGAGGTCAAAGTAGACAGCTTGGAGAAATGCATATTCCCCCATTGCTGTTAGCATGTTTTCCTTCCAAAAATGGCCTTCCCTGGGAGATAAATTCCTCTGCAACTAGACTTGCATATTAAGCCCTGTGTTTATCTCCTGATGAAAAATCACAAAACAAGCTAATCTGCAAAACACAGGAGGGGAGAAAAGATCATGCTGTGAAATAGACACCTTTTGTCACTTTGAAAGCACTGCTTCTAAATACCTGCAAAGTATATTGTCTATTTTGAGAGTAACTAGCAAATACCCAGTACGGGACTTCTAAAATGACTTCGTTCTGGAGACTTCGGTCCATTGTGTATATGTGCCGGCAGGTCAGCTTATGGTGACCCCATAAATTTCACAGGGTTTTCTTAGTCAAGCAATACTCAGAGGTGGTTTTGCCAGTTCCTTCCTCTGAAATATAGCCTCCAACACCAGGTATCTGTTGGTGGGCTCCCATCCAAGTACTAACCAGAGCTGACCCTGCTTAGCATCCAGGATCTGGTGCTTTCAGGATATTTAGGCCCTGTCTACTGCTGAACCAGACTAGTGCTCCACCGCCTCCCATCAGCTGTCCTCTTGTTCTTAATGGTTAATGTGTTTTAGGGGGTTTTAGATGGGTTGGTGAGTGGGGAGGATGGGTTATGTTTTAATTGCTTTTAATGTATTTGATGTACTGTTGTAGTACCGCCTCGATCCGTTGGGAGAGACGGGATATAAATAACAACAATAATAATAATAATAATAATAATAATAATAATAATAATAATAATAATAATAATATTATTATTATTATTATTATTATTATTATTATTATTATTATTATTATTATTATTATTATTATTATTATTAGTTCATGCAGCTGTAAGCTCCACTGAATTCACGGAGGCTTATTTCCAAATATTGTGCAGAAGACTAAAACTTCATGATCGACTGCTTTCGAGTTGTCACTTGCTAGAGAATGTGTCTGGAATGAATGCAAGTATTAAAATATTTCCACTAGTTTTCTGAAATTGTACTTTTGTCATACAGCACATGAGTGGGACAAGGAGTGGAGAGTTCAAAGTCAGAAGGAGGAGCTGAAATCTCATTTACGATTTCCAAAAGCTGGCTGATGGGTGCAAAGTGCTATTAAACAGGTCTCAGGTGTTTTCCCCCAAACCTCACTTATTCCCCTACCCCTCCATAGCCCGTTGAACCCACTTACTGTTGTTGAGTCCTTGCACTTTGACCTTGCTGAGGTCAAGGGGTGGAGCCACGTTCACTGGGAAGGGACTCTTGGGAATGGGGTCACCTCCATATGTCACCGTCACTGCCATGTTGCCCTAGTTTCCAGGAGGAGAAAAGAGATCGATATCAGGCACAGAAAGTACATTAAACATATTCTCTTCTGAAAAACAATATGGTTCCCTTGTTAGATTTGTCCACAACAATCCAGGCAAGCCGTTCTAAGCCAATGGGACTTTTTTTTTCCTGGTAGGAGGCAGGCAAATAGATTGAGGAAGCTTTTAACTAAATGAGTGCTTGAGGAAGCTTTTAACTAAATGAGTGCTTGAGGAAGCTTTTAACTAAATGAGTGCTTGAGGAAGCTTTTAACTAAATGAGTGCTTGAGGAAGCTTTTAACTAAATGAGTGCTTGAGGAAGCTTTTAACTAAATGAATGCTTGAGGAAGCTTTTAATTAAATGAATGCTTGAGGAAGCTTTTAACTAAATGAATGCTTGAGGAAGCTTTTAACTAAATGAGTGCTTGAGGAAGCTTTTAACTAAATGACTGCTTGAGGAAGCTTTTAACTAAATGAGTGCTTGAGGAAGCTTTTAACTAAATGAGTGCTTGAGGAAGCTTTTAACTAAATGAATGCTTGAGGAAGCTTTTAACTAAATGAGTGCTTGAGGAAGCTTTTAACTAAATGAGTGCTTGAGGAAGCTTTTAACTAAATGAGTGCTTGAGGAAGCTTTTAACTAAATGAGTGCTTGAGGAAGCTTTTAACTAAATGAATGCTTGAGGAAGCTTTTAATTAAATGAATGCTTGAGGAAGCTTTTAACTAAATGAATGCTTGAGGAAGCTTTTAACTAAATGAGTGCTTGAGGAAGCTTTTAACTAAATGAGTGCTTGAGGAAGCTTTTAACTAAATGAGTGCTTGAGGAAGCTTTTAACTAAATGAATGCTTGAGGAAGCTTTTAATTAAATGAATGCTTGAGGAAGCTTTTAACTAAATGAGTGCTTGAGGAAGCTTTTAACTAAATGACTGCTTGAGGAAGCTTTTAACTAAATGAATGCTTGAGGAAGCTTTTAACTAAATGAATGCTTGAGGAAGCTTTTAACTAAATGAGTGCTTGAGGAAGCTTTTAACTAAATGAGTGCTTGAGGAAGCTTTTAACTAAATGAGTGCTTGAGGAAGCTTTTAACTAAATGAGTGCTTGAGGAAGCTTTTAACTAAATGAGTGCTTGAGGAAGCTTTTAACTAAATGAATGCTTGAGGAAGCTTTTAACTAAATGAGTGCTTGAGGAAGCTTTTAACTAAATGAGTGCTTGAGGAAGCTTTTAACTAAATGAGTGCTTGAGGAAGCTTTTAACTAAATGAATGCTTGAGGAAGCTTTTAACTAAATGAATGCTTGAGGAAGCTTTTAACTAAATGAATGCTTGAGGAAGCTTTTAATTAAATGACTGCTTGAGGAAGCTTTTAATTAAATGAATGCTTGAGGAAGCTTTTAACTAAATGAATGCTTGAGGAAGCTTTTAACTAAATGAGTGCTTGAGGAAGCTTTTAACTAAATGACTGCTTGAGGAAGCTTTTAACTAAATGAATGCTTGAGGAAGCTTTTAACTAAATGAATGCTTGAGGAAGCTTTTAACTAAATGAGTGCTTGAGGAAGCTTTTAACTAAATGAATGCTTGAGGAAGCTTTTAACTAAATGAGTGCTTGAGGAAGCTTTTAACTAAATGAGTGCTTGAGGAAGCTTTTAACTAAATGAATGCTTGAGGAAGCTTTTAACTAAATGAGTGCTTGAGGAAGCTTTTAACTAAATGAATGCTTGAGGAAGCTTTTAACTAAATGAATGCTTGAGGAAGCTTTTAACTAAATGAATGCTTGAGGAAGCTTTTAACTAAATGAATGCTTGAGGAAGCTTTTAACTAAATGAATGCTTGAGGAAGCTTTTAACTAAATGAATGCTTGAGGAAGCTTTTAATTAAATGAGTGCTTGAGGAAGCTTTTAACTAAATGAAGCTTTAAAGTTAGGGGACTCTGTTGGACAACAAGTAAGGAAGTGTGGCGGGCAAAAAAGATAATAGTGTGGTGCGTCACCATTCCATCCAGAATACACCCAATCTCTTCTGACTTAACAGGGTTATGTACTTAGACAGAAGCCCAAGAAGGACTGATAAAAGGGAGCTGAGGTAGGGCTAGTAAAAACTCCTGCCTGAAACTTGGGAAAAGCAAGGCAGAGTTGATGGTACTGTGCAACATGGATTAAGGGTCTGACTCAATATATAGGGCAGAAATCTTATCAACCTCACCTGTTGCACAGCTGTGTATTTGACTGTGTACGAGTAGTCATGGTTGTCGATGATCTCGAAGTCACGCACAACCTCGCCCTTGGTCGCTCCAGCAAAGTGGACGTCCAGTTTGGCTTTGCCAGCCCCCTTGGTGAAGACAGTGAAATGGGTGGGTTTCCCAACCTCCACACCTGGCAAGGAAAGGGTCACAGTGAGGCAGAGTCTCCATGTTCGCTGGTTTCATAGCACTGCCTTTTCAAGGGGGCATCCATGTGTCCCTTTGGAAGATACACTTCCTAACCCTACAAAACAGACTGAATATACCCTCCCAGCCTCTGGGACTCTCTAAGACACTGGAAATTCTGGCCTGCAGAGAGAGACTTCATACAAAGGAAACCCCTGGACTTTCACTCCTTTCTGAGTTGTTTCTTCCCAAGGCCATTATTTCTGGTGTCCCATTTCCCATCATCCATTCTTTTTTGGCCTGTCACCACTAACCTGTCCGGTTGAGTCCTGGCCCCTCAGCCCTGACTTTGCTGGCATCGTGAGAAGGATCCACCTTGATGTGGAAAGGGCTGATGGGGATCTCCTGAGGAAGCAAAGGAGAGGAAAAGATTGGTTAAATGTGGCCATGGGGGTCATCTCACATCTCAGCCCTACAAGACCAGTCCCCCACTCTTTGGCCCTCTGTCTTCAAAGGAACTATCCAGATGCTGCACCTATTTGGAGGTAGTGGTCACCATCTCAGATAGCTTCTTTAAAGTCTGGACTAAAACGTGGAATGGATTCACTGCCCCACTGACATGGAAGACACCATCTCCCACTAGTTAAAATGAGAAGTGTAAGGGCTTAAGATCACCCATGTGCTGAGGAAGGGTTCTCACTCCAAATACTGTTGCAGAAAAAAGGAGTCTATATTTCCAGCAGAGCTTAGACAAATTAAATTTTCTGGATGAAGACTCCTGGTGTTGGGGGAGACCTATCATTCTGTTCATGCTGGCTAGAGAGTTCTGGGAGCTGCAGTCCAAGGAAGTAGCTTTTCCAGCTGCTGGTCTCCAGCACGCAACATTAAAATGGCCCACAAAGCGTGCTGGGGGAATTGGCCCCTTCCTCCCATTTTCCCAGCATCCCTCACTCCTCACTAGCACGGTCACTTCCTCCTGCTTACCTGGTTGGCAAAGAGCACCATGATGGTGTACCGTCCAGGGCCGGGTGGGGTGTATTTCACCGTGAAGGTGTCATTGTCGTTCTTGATGATGTCAAAATCAATGTCAGCCTCCACTGGCCCCACCACACCTGGTGCACACTTGATGCCAATGCTCACGTCCCCTGAAAGAAAAACAAGACAGTACCCAGTGAGGGGGATGTGCCAGAGATGGGAAGGACCAACGGGGCAAGAGGTGCTGGAGGTAGGTAGGATAGGGACTCATTCCTACATAAGGAATACCTCAAGCTCCACTTCACTGCAGATGCATCCCTACACTTCATGAGCCTTGCTACTGGCGCATGACATTCAGCCACTTCTCCACACAAGTCAACACCTAGAGGCTTCACTATCCTATTCGCTTCCTTGAGAAGCCCATGCAAGAACTGATTGATGTCAACCACTGAGAAAACTCTTAAGCTAGGAGGCAGAGCATCTTTTAAGTTAGGAATAGGAGCATGCAGCCTTCTGGATGATACTGGACTGGCTCTCCCACTGCCCAATGCTCCCAGCCATACTACAGAAAAATCCCAACCCACACACATGACTCAGATTCACCACAACATGCAGACACACACACAACCCCCACATACCTTGTCCCGCCTCGCTGCAGTCCACCGTGAAGTAAGTGGGCTCGTTGGCTTTCAAGCCTGTCTTCTCCACCCCGGGACCATACACCTTGACTTTGTCTGGGTAGCTCCCTTCACCCACCATGACCTGTCGGAGGGAAGAAAGGGAATGCTATTCATGCACAGGCTAAGTATCCCTTACATGAAATCCAAAAACCTCCAAAGCCCAAAATGTCCTACCAGCCACCCTCTTCAGCAGTTAAAGTGGCAGCTGTAGAGTGCCTGCTCATTCATCTCTCAGATCCTCAGTGTCTCTCCATGCTCGCATTTCACATCCAACACATGCAGTGAACAAATAAAACAAAAGGCTGGAGAGAGGCAAGAGGATCTGTGGAATGGCAGGAATCCAAGCATAGTGCTCTCTGCAAAGTGGCAGCTACAGAATTCCATCCACGGGCTCCCTGGAGCTCTCCCGTACAATATTGTATTTTATGGATATGCAAATACAGGTATTCCAAAATCCAAAAAAAAAAATACAAAATACAGGACAGTTCTGGTGCCAAGCATTTCAGATAAGGGATAATCAACCTGAAATGGAATTCAGATGGAGGGAGATGGTGTGGATCTTCCCACTGAGACAAGAGGGAGAGGACAGGAACCCAGAGGTGGGTTGGGTGAAGTAGGTCAAGAGGCCCCATCACACTCACATTGCATGCAAAACCCAGTGTGACCTCTCCACTCCACCCCAAAATGAAGGGCTACTCTAACTTTCTCAGTAGATCAAGGCCCTTCCTAGCTGGAGATTGCAATTTTAACCAAAAGTGAAAAGGGGGAGGGGGGGTCTCATACTATGCCAGCCCTCCACTTCCAGACTTTCATTTCAACCAGAAAGCTGATAGAATTCCCCAAAACAGCCTTGTTGGTCTACTCACCCGGAAGGGGCTCTTGGGGATGTTGACCCCTCCCCAGCTGATGATGATAGTGTGCTTGATGGGCTTGGTGGGGACATAGACGCAGGAGAAGGTGCCGTCCCCATTGTTCTTGACCTTGATGTTGATTGGGACGCCCTCCGCATCCTGCAAAAGAGAATCGTTCAGGAAAAAGGTGTCTGGTTCCAGCAGTTCCCTTTTTACTGCTCATCCTCCAAGGTGACCAAGGAATAAAGAACAGGCAGCAGACAGGAATAACTGTAAACTGCAAAACTGCAAACCCCAGGATTCCATAGGGGGAGCAGGACAGAGGAGGAACGGATGAGGCAGGGTATTCACAAATACCCACCTGGGCGTAGATCTTGAGTTCCGCCTTTCCCGCTCCTCTGGCATCAATGGTGAACTCGGCTGGCTTGTTCACAATGCAGCCAACAGGTTCCAGGCCGGGTCCAAAAGCTTTGACCTGGGAGAGGGACAGAATCACAGAATTTTAAGAGTTGGAAGGGACCACAAAGGCCATCTACTCCAACCCTCACCATGAAAGAACACACACTCCAAGCGTTCCTAACAGATGACCATCCAAGATGCCAAGGTTTAACCTGTCCAGTTCTGGGGCACAATGACTACAGCTATAGGTGCACATTTAATGCAGTTATGAAACTCTAGACTTAGAAAAGTAACTTTTTTGGATAGCATCTTCAAGGATCCCTGGGATGTTTCTGGGAAGTATTATCTAAAAGAACGGTCCTTTCCCTTGAACAATAAAAATCCAAGCAATACAATAATTTGTTGGCACGGCTATTAGTAGTTTTGCTTAGCTAGATACGTAATGCTAGAGTAATATTATCTTGCCTTTTTTTCATTCTCCTTTTCTCACTATAGTTGGGGGAGTCAGAGCCCTTTTATGTATTAGTGATTTAGTCTTTAGTTAGTAAGTCAATGTTTTAGTTTGTTGTTTAGTAATTAATTTTATTTAGTGTGTTAACAACGGTTTATGTGTCTATTAGAAATATTCATTTGAGCTCATGGAATTTTGTATGAAAATTGATAAATATACCAAAAAAGGCACTTTCCCAGGCTCTAATTTGTCTCTGCTGCAAGGGTGGGCTACTATGCAGACCCCTGGAGAGGCTGTTACCCCCCCTATATAACTCCATTTCCCTCTGCAGTCCTTCTCAAAATGCCAAGAAGAAGTGTAGCATATCATTTCCTGTCCTCATTTTAAGAGGGACTTGAGGTATTGGAACTTCTGGGATGATTTTGAGGGTCAGGTGGCAATATTTTCACATTTGTTTCATGTGTTTAGGGGGCTATCTTCAACATTCAAAGGCAAAAAGCATCCAAAAATCATGCAATTTTTTTTTTAAAAAAATGGAGAGTGGGTGGCTTTGGGAAACTGCGGGGAGGGGGCTTCGGGGCCCCCAAAAGTACAGTCCAGGGGCTGCACTCTGCCCACTCCTGCCCTACAAGAACAGGGCAGATATTTGGAAAAATGGCCTCTGAAACTGATAGATTTAGAAGAAATTGCCAAACTAGAATTTCCATCGCCTCCCAACTATTGCCTTGCTGCTTTGCTAATAGCAATTGATGGATTGTTAATTGCTGTGTATTTTAAGGGGTTGGTTTAGGTGGGTTGGTGGGTGGGGAAGATTGGGCGTGTTTTTAATGTATTTTAATGTATAAAGTATTTCATATTGTTGCCACCTCGATCCATGTGGAGAGGTGGGATACACATAAATATTATTATTATTATTATTATTATTATTATTATTATTATTATTATTATTATTATTATAGAACTGTCGTTAGTGACATTTTTCAAAGACTGGAAAGTACTTATTGACTTTTTGTTTTGAAAAAAGGGGAAAAAAGAAGAGAAAATGACTTTGAAACTTATGGTTTTGATGATTAGAAAGAGTAAGCTACTGAAAACATGGAATTTGTTATAATTTCAGAGAGAGAGGTATGAATAACTACATGCGTTTATAACCGTTCAAAGGAAGACTGGTTTTTTTCTTTCTTTCCCTCCTTTTCTTCTTTTTCTTTCGTTTTTACTTTGCCTCAGCTCTGTAACTATTTGCAATTTTTAATGTATTTTTAAAAAAATTCCTCTTAATAAAATTATTTTAAAAAAAGAAAAAAACAAGGTGGAAAATCTTGGGGCATTTCTGCACTAGCCTGTTCTAGCGCGATGATTCCACTTTCAACCTCCTCTGGAATCCTCCAACTGGCCCCTCCCGAAACTGCAAACCCCAGGATTCCAGAGGAGGTTGAAAGTGGAATCATCGCGCTAGAACAGGCTAGTGCGGACATGGCCTTGGATTAGTCATGCCAAAGTTCGGGGCAGGAAGTGACCACCTAAGCCGCTCAAATCTTCTTGGCCAAACGGTGGACACCTACCTTCTCCGGGAAGTACTCGTTGGTGGCCGGCAGAATGTGGGCGATGAAAGGACTGTCCTTGATGTCCTCGTCATCGCAAATCACATGCACGGCGTACTCTCCCGGCTCTGTGGGCCAGTAGCGCACGTCGCAGGAGCCATCCCCCTTGTCGTCACATTCGATTTTGGCCTGGGAGGGGCCCTCGATAGAGAAACCTGCAGCCAGAGAAAGGAGGACACTTAAGCCAAGAGCAAGAGTTGCCACCAAAGCACATAGAGAAAGTTAAGAGATGACACGGTAGTCATGTTCAAACATTTGCAAGAATGCCATATGGAAGACGGGGCAAGCTTGTTTTCTGCTGCTCCAGAGACTAGGGGCCTTTCCACACCACACTGTTATAGTGCTATTATTCCACTTTCAACCTCCTGTGGAATTCTGGCGTTTGCAGTTTATTGAGGCCAAAGAGCTCTCAGGCTTAGCATTCTAAATGCCCCTCCTTCAACTGCAAACCCCAGGATTCCATAGGAGGTTGAAAGTGGAATAATTGCACTATAACAATGTAGTGTGGAAAGGCCCTAGGACGCAGAGCAATGGCTTCAAACTTCAGGAAAAGGGATTCCACCTAAACGTTAGGAAGAATTTCCTGAGGTTGAGAATAGTTCGAGAGAGAACGTGCTGCCTGGAAGTGCGGTGGAGTCTCCTTTGGAGGTCTTTAAAGAGAGGCACGATGGTCATCTGTCAGGAGTGCTTTGATTGATTGAGGAGGGAGAGGGCTTGTTTTCTGCTGCTGCAGAGACCAGGACAAGGAGCAATGGATTCAAGCTGCAGGAAAGGAGATTCCACTTGAACCTCAGGAAGAACTTCCTGACAGTCAATGCTCTCCAGCAGTGGAATCTGCTGCTGCCTCCATGGAGTGTGGTGGAGTCTCCTTCCTTGGAGGTTTTTAAAGAGAGGCTGGATGACTATCTGTCCAAGGGAGAGCTTTAATTGATTGAGGAGGGAGCGGGCTTGTTTTCTGCTGCTCCAGAGATCAGAACAAGGAGCAATGGATTCAAGCTGCAGGAAAGGAGATTCCACCTGAACCTCAGGAAGAACTTCCTAATGGTCAGAGCTGTCCAGCAGTGGAATTTGGTACCTCCATGGAGTGTGGTTGAGTCTCCTTCTTTGGAGGTTTGTAAGCAGAGGCTGGATGGCCATCTGTTGGGAGTGCTTTGATGGGTGGTCCTGCATACCAGGGGGTTGGACTCGATGGTCCCTTGGGTCTCTTCCAACCCTATGATTCTATGAATCATAGGGCAGAATGGAGTTGGACTGGATGGCCCTTTGGGGTCTCTTCCAACCCCTATGATTCATTGTGGAAGCAACACCTCACACATGGGACCACATGACTGTATCATACAAAAACAATCAAGCAAGTTGGATTTGGGGAGGGAATTATGGTGCTGTATCCTCACGGACAAGCACAGGGGTGGGCAACTGTATGGGACCCATGGACCAATCTCCCTCCCCCAACCTCACACAGGCCGCACTGCCCCTCAAGAAAGCACCAAAATATATTAAAAAGTAGCCCCATTTTCATCTGTATCCCTCCAAACATCAGAACTGGAAGTGATGCTGCCGTTTTGAGAAAGCAAATTAAGCTCAAAAACTTAATTTTCCAAAGCTTTTGGAATTTTAGTTTAACATTGTTTTATAATCGTGTATATTTTGATTACATGTATTTGTCAGTTTGCTTCATATTATATTGTATCTCAACAGTGGTGCCATTTTGGAGAAGTTTTCTTCCAGGGGCCTCCAGCTATGCAATCCAGCCAGGGCGCCCGGGGTCTCCACCCCTCTCCTGCTTACCGAGTGTGCCCACTTCCGTGCCGATGGCCTCCACGACAAAGTCTGCTGATTTGCCCACCATGCCAGTCTCCAAGCCAGGCCCCCAGGCCCTGACTTTCTGTATTCCAGCCTCTGGTCCAACCTGCACCTCAAAGGGACTGAACAAATAAAGTGGCGTGAGTCAACAGTACACTCAGTACCAAAGGTATAATTTTTTAAAAGTAAACTTCATTTGCAATTATTTTCTGAATAAGCTCTACTTTTAACATGACAAACATTGCAATGTTACGTTGAACCAAATTAGACTTGATCAATTTTATGCTCATAAAGTAAGAAAGTGACTTTTAATCTGCAAACAGTGGTAATAAAAGCATTGTTTCCATTTTCCTGGAAAAAGACCTCTTTTCCTTCCCCCACAAAAAAGAGAAAAAATGTTACTTCTCCATGGCATCAACATTTCCAGAGATATTTACGCCTCTAAACCCAGCCTTGTTCTTACCTCCTTGGAATGGCGTATCCACCCCAGGTAATGGACACCACGTATTTCCCAGGCACCATTGGGAAGTAATCACATTCATACACCCCGTCGCCAACATCCCGAACCTTAACTGGCTCCTCAACGCCTTCTGTGAGAAAGCAAGAAGAGACACAAGAGAGAATACTGAAACTCATGTGCATGCAAAGAGGAAGGTTAGTTAGTTCTTGTGCTGAATTTCTTTATTGTTTTGGATCATCTCAATGCTCCTGTAGGGCAAATACACCACTTTTTGTTCTGGTCCCCATTTTGGAATTCATGAACACCTGGGTGCAGGTATGTAGCCAGTGCAGACTTACGACAAGGGGGCTGGTGTTGCATAAGTGGAAAATCCATATATCCATAAGGAGCCCTGGTGGCGCAGTGGTTAAATGCCAGTACTGCAAGCCACAAGGTTGTGAGTTCGATCCTGCCGGGCTCCAAGGTTGACTCAGCCTTCCATCCTTCCGCAGGTCGGTAAAATGAGTACCCAGCTTGTTGGGGGCATGTATAGAAATACGTGCTATTTGTAAGTTGTTCGCCGCCTCGATCCATGTGGAGAGGCGGGATACAAATAAATAAATAAAATATATGCAACTGATCTGGAAGTTGGTGCAGACTCTTAGGGCAGGATTCCACATTCTCATTTCCAACCCAAAATCAGCTGAAAATCAGAAGAGGAATTATCATCCAGTTCTGACTTCCTGATTTTCTGTGTTTTGGCAGAACAGAATAAGCCTCACTGTGCCCCCAGGCACTGAAAAACTGTACCCATTCTGCCTCCTTGCCAAAAGTTGCTTGGACCTGATGTGTAGACAAGAACTCTCCAGCTGCAGAGAAATCTTCCCTGCCACCAGAGAGCAGCATTGCCTCAACCCAACTGCCTTGCTGTCCCTCCAGGGAATGAGCACGCTCTGGTCACCATCAGAGGTCCAGGTGCCAGAATTGCCCTTCTTGGTACATGCTTTCTTGCTGCCTGGCCCAGCCCATTCAAAGGGAAGATGCTGAACCGCCACACCGCTTTCCTCTGATCTGGCCCGGCCTTGTGTCAAGGGCAATCTTTTTCCAGGTGCCCTTGCAACCAGCGGCAGCTGGTAGCTCCCAGGTTGAATCCAAACTTTAATGGAGATCTTCTTCGGCACTGAACACTATCCTATCCCAAGATACGTTTAGCACCTTGGAGATCTCCTTGAAAGTTTAGACTAAATGCCAGAGTGGATTTACCAGCCTGATGACAAGGGAACCACTGATGTCATAAGGTGAGTCCATACATTATTGTGTGCCTTCCAGTCATTTCTGATTTATAGTGACCCTAAGGTGAACCTATCATGGGGTTTTCTGGGGCTGAGAGTATGTGATGCACCCAAGGTCACCCATGGCTGGGCGGAGAACTGAACCCTGCTCTCCAAGGTCATAGTCCAAAGCTCAGACCACTACACAACACTGTCTCATATACACTCAACACACTATGCACTATGGCAGGGGTGGGCAACTGTGGCAGGTCCAGGGGGCACTTTTATGACCCAACACCCCCTGGGGGCTGCATTGGCTACTGAAAAATTAAACAAAAAAACTGAAGAGTCCAGACATCCCCTTCTAGTTCTCAAAAATGGGTATTAAACAGTACAGGAAGGCTTTACAAACTATTTACAAGTACCACAAGTAAGTACAACTTATTTAAAAAGCAAATTGTTTTGCCTTCCAGGAACAGAAATTCACCCAGGATTCTGGTGGTGCTGAGGGCCACAAAAGCATCTTTGGGGGCCACACGAGGCCCAAGGGTTACACTTTTCCCACCCTTGCAGTAGAGCCAATGTAGCTAAGTCCCATGTGACTTTAGATGGGTCTCTTTGGATGGCACTCTAAAGTCTCAGGCATATTCTTGGGCATTTTCCTAATTGTCACAATCTGCTCCTACCTCCCCTCCACCCAGTGAGTCACAGAGCCCTCCCATAACTTATTCATACACCCCTCAAAAGACTGCATCAGCCTAGAAAGATTGCATCAGCCTAGAAAGATTGCATCAGCCAAGAAAGACTGCATCAGCTTAGGAAGACATTTTCCCTTCCTAATCCTTCTGGGCTCAGGTCAACGTAGTGCATTATTGTAGCAGAAGGCATGGGAAACATTCCCCAGGACTTACTTGGCCCCTTGACCACCACCTTGAGCTCTCCAGTGCCTGCTCCCTTGGTGTACACCTTGAAATCGGCCACCTCTTTCACGCGCACCCCCTTCGGCTGGAGACCTCGTCCCATGGCCCGGCAAGCATTAGGGTTGCAAGCTGGAGAGAGAGAAAAAAAGCAGAATTGAATATCAAAGAAACATTCGGGCACAGATCTAGCTCCTTTTGTCACACCTCATGCACCTGGTCTCCAGGAACCCAAAGGGCACTCTTGGCAAAAGAGCTTGGAGGGGGGTTTAGGGAGAGCATAATGAGATACCGAGCGCTTGGCAACCCAAAAGACTGTATAAGGCCAGGAATAACTGAAGCATGGCAATGGGTTAGGTTGGGCATTCCCCAAATGGACCCTCACACACAGAGTCTGGTCCTGCCAGGCATCTGAGAGCTTTGAAGAAGAAGAACTTCCATGCACCACCATCTTTGATAGACAAGCAAGCAAGAGTCACCCAGTGATACCATTCAAATTCTTTATTTCCAGAAAGGAATCCACTCAGCTACTTTCCCAAGCAAACAGTATCTTGTGCCTGTTTCATTTATTTATTGAACAATAAATAGTTGTTCCTAGTTCAAAATTCGTAGTTAAAAATTAATTGGGTAGGCCTGCTGGAAGAGAGAGGTCTTTAGTACTTTTTCAAGTTCAGAAAGCGTGTTTAGCTGTCAAATCTCTTCCGGTGAGGATGGGCCAGGTCAGAGCCCTCCTGTGTATTCGTTACACATCCTCGTTTGTGCACACTCAGTTGTGTCTGATTTAGGATTTAAGTCTGATTTAAGTGGGTCTGCAAAGCCTTTGGATAGGAAACTTAGGACTCTCCAGCTAGAACTAGGAACAAAATTACATTTCTTTACTAATTTTCTTCTCAAAGGACAGAACAAATAATCCTGGGAACTTTCTTCTGACTGCCAGGAAATTTTCAAAAATGTTTCTACTTCTAAAGACGATTTGTCATTCAGACTAATTTTATGCAAAATTCACCCACAGTTGTTTTGCATAGAAAGCAGCTTTTTCTGTGCAGATAATATTTCTGAACATAAATACTATTTTCTGCTCAAAGTCACCTCAAGTGAATTTTGCATAGAAGTCCCAAACAGCAAAGTTTCTCATCAGTTTAGGATTCTTTTTGGTGGAATTTCTCCGCATTCAGGTAACACCTTTTTTGACTATTTGAAAAATATTTTCAAATGCTGTTCCCGTTGGACAAGCATGGCTGCCTATCAGCGCTGACAGTACCAGCTTAGATGGACCAAGGGTCAGACTCAACAGAAGGACGGCGTCCCGTGGTCTCCTTCCAGCCATGACTTTGCATATCCAAAAGAGGCAATGGCTTGCAGCCCATCTGGACTTTTTCCGAGCACCTGTTTCAAACCTCAGCTCCATTTTTAATCAAGGGCACCAAGTGGACTGAAGCACTGATGACAGAAGAGGGGTTCTTAAAGTTGCAAACTTTGCCCAAGTTGTCAGACTGATGTGGACTTTAAAAGATAAACCAACTTGAAGATTTTCTGAACGATCGGGAGCTGTTAATGGATTTTACAAGCAATAAGGAAACTAACAATGTAATAATTTGTAGTTATGGTTTTTAGTAATTCTGATAAGTTGAAATTAGTCAGATAAAATGCTTTCTATTCATCATTTTTTCTTTTCCATTACAGTTTTTGGGGAGGGCACATGTGGCCCGTTGGCCATGAGTTGGCCACTCCTGGATTGGAACATTGCTGACAAAGTGGGAAAGAAAAGATGCTGTAGAAGCAGTGAGAAGGATACCTGGATTGAGCCACAGAGATGGACATGGCAAAAAAAAATTCTGACTATAAGAGCTGTTCAATAGTGGAATTCATTGCTGCCTGGGATGTGGTGGAGTTTCCTTCTTTGGGGGGTTTTAAATAGAGGCTGGATGGCCAGCTGTCAAAGGGAGGGCTTTGATCATGCATTCCTGAATGGCAAAATGGGGTTGGACTGGATGGCCTTTGAGGTCTCTTCCAAAGGATTCTATGATTCTGAAGACTACTATTCCCAGGTGGCAATGCATCTCAAGGTGAGGCATGCTGGACCTTTGTGCAAGAGTCTCTTCTATATGCTTCTCAAGCACACACCACAACTGATGCATGGAAGGGACTAATGACAAAATGGGTTACAGATAAGGAAGATGCACAATGCCATGCACCACACAGAATTCCCAGAGCATATCACGGACAAAGGAGCACCGCATATCACCCAGTGGCATATCTAGCATAAACAACGCCTAGGGCAAGCATGGAAGTTGTGCTCCTACTTTCTCACCCCTACCCCCCCACCTCTATGTGCATGACTTTTTGCAACCCCCTGGTGTTGGCGCCTGGGGCACGTGCCCTATTTGCCCCACCCTAGACACGCCTCTGCAAACATCCTGCCCATAAAGAAGAAACACAGTTGGGAAAGTTACTTTTATGGGACTACAGATCCAAAAATCTCTTTTTTGCCATACTAGCGGACTACAGCAAAGGAGGAGTTGTGATAAGTAACTTTTCCAAGCTCAGAGAAGAAGCTGTCCATCCTGCCAGCCCCCATCCCTTCCTTTAGGATCTGATTTTGCTTCGCTTTCGGTCCATTCAGCTTTCATTGTCATTTTCTCTGCCAAAGGCAGTGCACAGGAAAACTTATTTTTGCAAGAATCCAGCTTGCCAGATGGATTCACAACACTCTTTACTAATTTAAAATAAGCCTCGCAGAACCTTCGCTGCTGGTTCACATCAACACTCTGTGGAATAATCTGGCTCTTTCACTAGACAGTTTTGGAAAAAATTTGCACATTGCTCCCCCCATGATGAAACTATTCTACAGGAATCTTTTGGTCAGCTTTGAGTTCCCAGGCCACTCTTGCTCCGAAGAGGACAAAGGGGTTGGCAGTAACGTCAGCTCAGCTGCTGAGGTCTTGCAAGGGCTGCTTGTAAGACCTGAGCACTGTCTTCCAAACACCGAATAAAGCTCATAGATAGATATAGCTTTAAATAACATTTCTGTCCACCACAACCATCCCACAGATGAAAGAATCAGTCCAAGAGAAGTGGGGCGGGAGTCACTGTGGTTCTGCTCGTGCCATGCTAGTGCCATGCGGGGAGTTGCAGACGCACGAGAGGTTTCGCCAGGCTTGCACTACTAACTTGGCTTACGCGGCTTGGGCAGAGTGGGGGGTGGGACTTTCTTGGCCTTGTCGGCGGGTGGGGTGCGAACGGACTGAGGAATTATCTGAATGGGGGTGACGCCGGGCAGAGGCGGGGAAGGCGGCGCTGCAGGTGGTCAGAGGAAAGAGGAGAGGATGAGTTAGTCGAGGCGGAAATGAGAGGAGGAAGCAGGTGAAGAGCACTGAGAGAGCCTGAACTCTGGCCGGAAGCCACCCCATGGAGCAAAGCACCCGGGGAACTTTCAGGAGCCAGTGGAAGCCAGCATAAAGAAGAGGAGGAGGAGGAAATGGTTGGCTGTTGTTCTCCGTTTGCTCATCCGTATACCGTGAGCCCTCGGTATCCGTGAGCACGGGATCCCTGAATTCAACTCACTGCAGATTCAAATGCATGTAATACTGCGTACGTTTCTGCCTGGTAAAGGAGCCCCATAGATGCCTTCAAGATAGGGGGGATCCTTCACAGTGCAGAAGCAGACAGACAGTGCCATTTTTAATAGGGATTTACAGTCTAAAGCCACTTCCGCAGTAGACTGTTATAGCGCTATGATTCCACTTACAACATCCTATGGAATCCTGGGATTTGCAGTTTCGGGAGGGGCTGGCCACAAACTCCAGGATTCTATAGGATGTTGCAAGTGGAATCATAGCGCTATAACAGTCTACTGCGGAAATGGCCTAAGCCTCATCTTGTCAGGCTCTGCAATCTCTCCGCAAGCCTCGCAAGGCAGACTTGAACATGCAGGATTTTTGGTATCAGTGAGGGGTCCAGGAAACAATCCCTCGTGGACACGGTGAGCCCACTGTACACACCTCCTTTTCAAGACAGTACTGTCACCCTGAGATTCCTCCACTCTACACTAAGAGGAGATGAACTGGAAACTCTAATTGAGTATGCTGATTTCTGGGTTATTTGCAGCAAGCAGGGACATCCCTAGACTGGAAGGACCTTCAACCCTGCTGCCAGTCCCTGCCTTGACGGTGGCAGCTATGCTGAAGGGACTCAATGGTATCTCTTGGCCTCAGACCCCTGAAACTAAGCTATGCCCAAGGGTGGGAAAACTCCAGAGGCCCAGAGTCCAGTCCTTCCTACAGTGCCAGAACCCCACTTCTGATTTGCTAAAACCACTTTGAGCAAAAAAACAGTGTACCCTGTACTGCACCCTCGTTTAAGGGAGAATTATACTTCTTGGAAGCATTCAGGGCTACGATTGCTCCTTCCGTTCTTAATGATTTTTTTTTTCAACTAGGAGGGAATTCTGGAGGCTGCAAAAATTTAGCAGGGGCTGCATGTTGCCTGCCCCTGATTTACTGGAAGCCAAAGTGCAGCCATGGAAAATCTACTTAAAGCCAGGCTGAGATCCAGAACAATAGCCTGGCTGCCTCTGAGCATGTCCAGGACAAGGAGCAACGGATTCAAGCTGCAGGAAAGGAGCTTCCACCTGAACCTCAGGAAGAACTTCCTGACGGTCAGGGCTGTCCGGCAGTGGAATCGGCTGCCTCGGAGTGTAGTGGAGTCTCCTCCTTCCTTGGAGGTTTTTAAGCAGAGGCTGGACGGCCATCTGTCGGGAGTGCTTTGAGGGTGTTCCTGCATGGCAGGGGGTTGGACTGGATGGCCCCTGGGGTCTCTTCCAACTCTACATTTCTATGATTCTATGATTCTATGATTCTATGTGTAGAGTGCTTTCCCAAAACCAGTGCATAACCACAATCTGTTTCCATGTAGCTTGGAAGGGAGGAGTAAGCTTCCAGATCTTCTAACCTGTTAGGGAAACACCTGTCCCTTAGACTCAGTTGCTTCATCTGCGAAATGGGTACACAACCCTGCACATGTATATTCACAAGTAGGTTTCACTGAGCTGAATAGCCCTTCCATTCTCATAAGTGCATTTAAGATTACAGTTGAGAACCTGCCTCACGAGTTACGTATGCTGACAGTCCAAAGTGCTTTACAAAACAATAAAAATGCTTTACAAAACAGTAAGGCACAACGACCTTTAAAAATGCAACATCCAGTTCTTGTGAGAAATTAAAGCTACCACTTTGCTAAGGCTAAAGAGAAAGGTTCAGCTGTTGCAAGAGGGCAGGGATGTTGTCAGGAAGCTACGGCGTGTCAGAAATTCCTGTTTTTCACTTCAGGAAAGGCAGGAGGTCATTGCTGGGTTTGCGGTCCCTCAGCAGTCCTATTTTCTTAGGGATATATAGATAGCAATCAGGAGGGATCTTCTGGGAGGGAATTAGGAGCAGACAAAGAAATAATGCCCACCTATTGGGGTGGCAAAGGGATGAGAGTGGCTCCGAGGGGAAAAGAGATGGAAGCGGGCAATTTCAACATTGGACCAGTATAGCAGGACTGTGAGCCTCATGCCATTTCCACACTAGCCTGTTATAGCGCGATGATTGCACTTTCAACATCCTCTGGAATCCTGGGGTTTGCAGTTTCAGGAGGGGCCGGATTCCATAGGAGGTTGAAAGTGGAATCATCGCACTATAAGAGTGTAGTGCAGAAATGGGCCAAGCTGAAAGATGGCAACCTCCAATTTTCAATCTTACTTCCAAAGATCTTGGGATGGCGTTCAAGAGGGGATATTCTTTTTCTCTCACACACAACCACCCTGTGAGGTAGGCTAAGCTGAAAGATAGCAGCAGGGCCAAGACCACTCCCTAAACTAATTCCATGCCTAAAGATGGATTTGAACCCAGGTCTTCTCATCCCAAACATTTGAACCACTATACCAAACTGGCTCTGTTTTGGAAGGGTTAGCCTGATGTCTCTGATGGAAAAGCCTCCTGCGGATTTAGTGTTAAGGAAATTATTAGAACGGCGATGGAGATGGAGGGGTGAAAAGCACGGAACGGCTGGAGGGACAAGGGGGAGGGTGGGAAGTGCGAACGGTTCAAGTCGGAAAGGGATGGCAGGCAACAGGCAGCCTTACCTTCTGCAACGTTGACTGTGAAGGGGCTTTTGGGAATCTGAGCTCCAGCAAAAGTGACGTAAATAGTATGCGGACCCTCCAGGACGGGGCGGTAGGTGCATCGAAAAATGTTGTCTCCTTTGTCCTCCAGCACCACTTCCACGGTGTCACGTCGGCCCTGCGGATCCACGATCACTACGCCCACATCGCCAGCGCCGGCCCCTAAGAAGGAGAGACAGGGGGATTCAAAAGCCCATCTGCAACACACCCAGTGGGTTTCTGCCATGCTCTAATACAGAACGATGTTTAGCACATGTATCCATATACTCGGAACCAGGACAGGCACAATTTGAGAAGAGTCACCACTGCAAACCAAAACTGCTTGTAAGATGGTGAATTGCATGTTCTGTATATCTGCATATCTTTGAAACATCAGCTTTCATTAATAAAGATTTGTTTCTCTGTTTTATTTTTTTATTATTATTATTTTTATTAAAATCAGTAAATGCTTGCAAGTATACCTTCTAATACAACATATTTGATTTTCAATTGCATAAAAAAAAATACAATAAAATACAAGTCTTTCTTTAAATTACTTGTCTCAAGCTAATGTGATATGATAAGGATCTAGTTTATCTTTACTAAGATTAAATAACTTAGGCCATTTCCGCACTACACTCTTATAGCGCAATTATTCCACTTTCAACATCCTATGGAATCCTGGGGTTTGCAGAAGGGCCGACCCCTCCCGAAACAGCAAACCCCAGGATTCCATAGGAGGTTGAAAGTGGAATCATTGTGCTATAACAGACTCATGCGGAAATGGCCTGTGAGATCTTGGAGGGGATGTTCTTATATAACCCCTCCAGAGCCCCGTCCCACAATGGAGCATGAAGATCAATGCCACCATGCGCCAGTCCACTAACCTGCTGTGTAGATATCAAAGTAGGTGGGTTTGTTGGCCACGTTCCCCACAGGTTCCAGGCCTGGGCCACGGGCTGTCACCTTGTTGGCATCTCCCAGCGCCATGCCCACATTGACCTCAAAGGGACTCTTGTCGATATTCTGACCAGCAAAGAGCACTGTGACCTACAGCAGAAGAAACAGGGGTGGCACAGGATGAAGCTAGGAACACCAGTCTGTACTGACCTAAATGCAAAGCCTGAACCAAGAAGGCTTCAGGTGGAAGGGAAGTCATATGGAAGATGGGGCAAGCTTGTTTTCAGCTGCTCCAGAGGCGAGGACATGGAGCAATGGATTCAAACTACAGGAAAAAGGATTCCACCTAAACATTGGGAGGAACTTCCTGACCATCAGAGCAGTTTGACAGTGGAACATGCTGCCTGGAAGCATGGTGGAGTCACCTCCTCTGGAGGTTTTTAAGCAGAGTCTGTATGGCTATTTGTCAGGAGCACTTTGATGGCATATTCCTGCATAGTAGAATGGAGTTGGACTGGATGGCCCTTGGGGTCTCTTCCAACTCTATTATTCTGTAGTTCTGACTCTCTTGCCGGTAGGAGAATAGCTGTTCTAGCTTCCTATTCAGATTTTTAGTTGGAGGGGCAAACAGATTATTTGTTACTGGAGCTCGGAAACTGCCGTCGCTTCCAGCTTCTTGCAGCCCTAAGGCAAACCTATCACGGAGTTTTCTTGGCAAGATTTGTTGCAAACCTATCATGGAGTTTTCTTGGCAAGATTTGCCATCCTCTGAGGCTGAGAGAGTGTGACTTGCTCAAGATCACCCAGTGGGTTTTCATGGCTAAGCAGGAATTCGAACACTGGTCTCCAAAGTTGTCATCCAATGCTCAAACCATCTTTACTACACTGGCTCTCTGGCATGTGGGGATAGCAACAAAGAAATTAAGTGGGCAATTAAGGGAGAGGAGCACAGTAACTAATTCCCACCATCTTGAGACCTAGAAACTTGGGCAGTGACGTCTGACACAAAACTATTTTCTTGGAATATTCAACTGATATTGAAAAAATAAGCAAAATATACTGAGATTCAGGTGCGAAGGAAAGGTCTTTCTCACCTTATGCAAGCCAGCCACTTTAGGTATATAGGAAACAGAATAAGTCCTTTTCTTGTCATTATTAGCAACTACTTTGGCCTGGATGAAAAAAGAAAGCAAAAGAGATTAATATATGCACGACAAGCTCCAAAAAAATTGTATGAAGGGGGTCGTCGTGGCATGCACGATTGCCGTTACCTCCTCTGTGTGTCCTTCGGGATCTTCGATATAGACCAGGACCTCTCCCAATCCTGCCTCGATGGTTTCCACTGTGAAATGGGCTGGTTTCAGCACCGTGTTCCCATGTGGCTCGATGCCTACAAAGAATGTCCTTCATATTAGCCAAGCATATAAAACGGTGTGTGTGGGAAGCATTCCCTCCTGCCTCATCCACTATCATAGAAATACAGAACTAAAAGCCTGGAAAAGTTACTTTTTTGCACTCCCATACTGGCTGAGGAACTCTGGGAGTCATATTCCTTTTCCGCACTAGGCGATTATAGCGCTATGATTCCACTTTCAGCCTCCTATGGAATCCTGGGGTTTGCAGTTTCGGGAGGGGCCTTGAGGAATTCTCCCAAGAAGAAAGTGGAATCATAGCGCTATAACATTCCATAGGATGTTGCAAGTGGAATCATCGTGCTATAACAGCTTAGTGCGGAAATGGTGCAAGACGCTGGCTGAAAGCAAACAGGTGAATTTCTGCTTGCAAGCAATGGTTACAGCAGGGGGTGGGGGCAATGCCATTCATAGGTCACATGAGGTCCCAAGCCCACCAAGTCTCCCAAGAAGAAAGTGGAATCATAGCGCTATAATAGCCTAGTGCGGAAGTGGCAATAGTCCAAAAAGGACTAGTCCAAATTCTGGAAAAAAAACAGCTCACTTATTCTGAACACCTGAACCGATGGGAAAAAATTAAGGCAGAAGTGGGAATCATGTAGCCCTCCAGATGTGGCTGGAGTGTAACTCCCAGCAGCCCTAGCCAGCATAGCCAATTTTTAGGAATACTGGGAGTTGCAGTCCAACCAGAAGGGCCACACGATTTCCACCCCTGCATTAAAGAATGCAAAAAAACAGAGGAGGAGGAGGAGGAGGGAAAGACTAGCATGACTGTCAGACCAGCTTTCCTGTCTCTGAAAACAGTCTGATGTGCAAGATGTTCTTGGAAGTGATTATATTTAGCAGGTGGAAGTTTTCCACAACATGCATTTGACAATGACAAGGCATCACAATGTTGCCGTCACCAGTGGAACTGCACCGGTCAGCAAAAAAGCCAGCAACCCAACTCCTCTGCAAGTTCTCAGGGTGAGGAGGACACAAGAGTTACAAAGCTGTTGATATGAGTGCACAAAAGGCAGCAGGCAGTGGCTCTCACTGTCTTCCCTTTCATTTGGGAGCTCTCCAAGTCTTTAACCGCTGGGCAAGAGGCAGCCGCTTCAGCGGTGAAGCTTTCACCCCATAGCTATGCTGGGGAGAGCAGGCCCTGTTGAATTTTGGCCTGCCGTGCCTCTGCTAAAGGTGGTGGAGGGGTGCCAGAACAGCAAGCAAAAAAGCCCCGATGACTGAGAAAGGAAGGCATCTCTTGCAAAGTTCATTGCCAAGTATGGCCAAGGAAGAGCTAACGCAGTTGAACTGGGGAACGGAGGGATGGCTCAATAACCCGCTGTCATCTGC
The DNA here is from genome assembly GCA_948474755.1 of Ctenosaura bakeri. NCBI lineage: Eukaryota > Metazoa > Chordata > Lepidosauria > Squamata > Iguanidae > Ctenosaura > Ctenosaura bakeri. The sequence continues at coordinate 685,100 of CAOLHI010001351.1, read as the reverse complement.
CAAGTGAAAATCAGTGAAACCCGGCTTCTATTAAGGGCTACACCAGTGATACCGTATATCCCATATTTCCATTGCTACTGCCACGGCGAGGGGTTGGTTTGCCAGCATTATCTCACTGTGGCTGCCGGAGCCATACCTCTGCCTGCTGTTTTGCTCCGCAGGGTGTTAGCAGGTCAAGCTGGTTTTTGCAAGTTTCTCTGCAAAGCTTTCTGCTTTAATTACCAGCTTGAGCTTGGAAACATTACTTTGCTGGACTGCGACACCCAGAATCCTGAGCTGAGGAACAGAATCGAGGGGCTGTGATCCCAACGGAGCTGCTTTTAAAGGGCTGAAAAGATGGGATCCGGTGTGCATTCACACTGCAGAATCACAGCAATCTGATAACACTTTAACTGTCATGGCTGTTATTAAAAATGGCCAGTGCTCAGGGGTTCTGGGATCTGAAATCCAGAACCAATGGAGAGCAGAAAGTGGAGAACCACTGGGCTTGAGACTTCCAAATACTTCCACCCAGGACTCTATAAGAAGATGCCAAGACAGGTAAAGTGGGATGAAAGTGCTATAACTGTGTAGTGTGTATATACCCTAGGGACAAGATTCGAATTCTCCTCACCGGTTGACAATCCTAATGAGAGGACAGGGAGTGGCAATTCTCCCCCATAACTTCTGCCCATCCTGGCTTCCTTCTTCCTTCTCCTTGTTACCAATTGCCATCAAGTTAGCTTTGATTTAACAGCCACTTCTTCCTTGACAGAGCCTGTAACTGAGTCCTCCTCCTTCCCCACAGCTTCCCACTGTAGCAGGCACTATCATCTTTTCAAAGGAATCATGTCATCTCATGATATGGCCAAAGTATAACAGCCCCAGGTTGGTCATTTTGACTTATAGAGGGAGTTCAGAGCTGGAAACCATGAAGCCCTATGAGGAGTGACTTATGGTATGTTTAGCCTGGAGAAGAAAAGCTTAAGAGATGACATGATAGCTATATTTAAATATTTAAAGGGATGTCATGTTGAAGATGGAGCAAGCTTGTTTTCAGCTGCTCCAGAGACTAGGACATGGAGCAAGGGATTCAAACTACAGGAAAAGAGATTCCATCTAAATATTAGGAATATGAGGGTAAGAGCATTTTGACAGTGGAATATGCTGCCTTAGTGGAATGTGGTGGAGTCTCCTTCTTTGAAGGTTTTTAAAGGGAGGCTGGGTGGCCATTTGTCAGCAGTGCTTTGATTGTCTATCACTGCATGGCAGAACGGGGTAGGACAGGATGGCCCTTAGGGTCTCTTCCAATTCTCTGATTCTACAATTCAGGCTTGATTTTCTCTGGGACTCATTTACTGGTTATTCAGGTAGTCCAGGGTATCTGTGGAACTCTCCTCCAGCACCACATTTCAAATGACTTGACACTCTTTCTACCAGTTTTCTTCACTGACCGGCAGCCTTTACCTGGGCCATAGGCTTTGGCTTTCTTGGGGTTGAGCTGCTTGGACCGCAGGGGCGCTCCGGGTTTAAGCTTGGCCTTGGGGAACTGAGACAGGTAGGTCATGACCGAGTGCTCATCCACGTTGGGATCCACGATCTCTTCTGGAGCAATCACCTGGGGGAAGGAGGAATGCAAGTTCATAGATCAGAGGCTCAGACGGGGAAGAGAAACAGCCCCATTTTACACTTGTGTGGCAGGCAGGCATCCAACAGATAAAACTTTCCCTCCTCACCAAGGCCATTTCCGCACCAAGCTGTTATAGCGCGATGATTCCACTTGCAACATCCTATGGAATCCTGGGGTTTGCAGTTCCGAAACTGCAAACCCCAGGATTCCAGAGGATGTTGCAAGTGGAATCATCGCGCTATAACAGCTTCGTGCGGAAATGGTGCAAGAAGCTGGCTGAAAGCAAACAGGTGAATTTCTGCTTGCAAGCAATGGTTACAGCAGGGGGTGGGGGCAATGCCATTCATAGGTCACATGAGGTCCCAAGCCCACCAAGTCTCCCAAGAAGAAAAAGTAACCATCCTAAATTCCTCAAGGCCATATCACACACTACACAGTCATAGCACACTCCCTCCATTTTGATGGCCGTGGTTTTATCCTACAGAATCCTAGGGTTTTTAGATTAGGGAGTCACTAAAGCTCACTGCCAGAGACTTTTAAAGGTCTCATGAAACTATAAATCCCACGATTCCATAGTTTGGGACCATAAGAATCAAAGAAGCATCAAAGTGCAGTGTTCCAAAGAGCCCCCAAAGAATAGCAGTATCCAGTGCCAAAATTCAGTGGCACAAGCTATTTATGCTGTGGTTTGCCATCTTGGAGGAAAAATTGGTACCTGGATATCCATAAAAGTATCAAAAGCATGAGTGAGTAGACAGGTTACTTTTGGACTACAAGCTCCCATTGTCCCTGTTTGCTGAGGTATTCTGAGATCTGAAGTCCCCCAAGAGGAATTTTTCTAAGCTCTGAGAAGCAGGAGCTCCACTTTCCTCTCCCCTCTTTTTTGGAGGGAGCAGAGCTCTTCCATCCTGGTCCCAGTTCTGGTCCCAGAGTCCAAATTACCTGAGGCACGCCCAGCCAGTCATCCGCCTGCTGCATGGCTTCCCGGGCATTCTCCACCGGCTGGTTGGGGTCCCATGTCTCCCAGTCTGGGCACAGGCCTGTGGGAGGGAGAGAAGAAGACTGGGTCAGATAACAGGGCATGGAGGAAGCGTTGACCTTGATGGAATCTCACCGCCTGCCAGGAGAGCTGGAAACAATTGGCACGTTGTGGGTATCATTGGCACCGCTTCCCAACCCCATCCGAAAAGGGCTAGGTCCACACCAGAGTTAATCCCATAGGGATCCATAGGGAGAAGTGGGTCAGAAAATTGGAAAGGGACAATGAGGACTGTGCTGGGAGGACATATTGGGAAGGAATCAGTTTGAGCATTAGACCGAAGAATGATTTTGACTCTATGTGACATAGCATCATCTGAACAGGGGGCAGATGCTCCAGGGTTGGCACATTGAAGATGTGGCCTTTTAGGTGCTCAAGGTCTTGGTTCCATTCCATGGTCTGCTCTCACAAAGATCTTTTACACCAAAACCTGGGCTCTCTGGAGAGCCACTTCCATGCAGGAAGTTCTTCCATACAAGAACGGTTCCATACACTTCCATAGATACATATGTACACTTCCATACAAGAGGTTGGGGAATCATACAACCCTCCAAGGTATTGGCCATTTCCCCACTACATTCTTATAGCGCGATGATTCCACTTTCAACATCCTATGGAATCCTGGTGTTTGCAGTTTCGGGAGGGGCCGGCTGGAAACTGCAAACCCCAGGATTCCATAGGATGTTGAAAGTGGAATCATTGCGCTATAAAGGCGTAGTGCGGAAACGGCCATTGTTGGGCTACAACTATGCTGGCCACAGGCTAATGAGAGTTGCAATCCGGCCACATCCTGAAGTCCTCCTGATTCCCACCCCTAACAACACTGGGATGGCTGCATCAACAGCCTGACCTGGTACAAGGCAGGTTGTTTAAATCTGTTTAAATCCTTTCTTTTATTCAGAACTATGAGGGTTAGAACTTTATCTTCAGGGGTAGAAGCACATGTGGGTAGAGCACACGATTCTCAGCCCAAATGTCCCTGGTCCAAACCTAGGCACCTCCAAGTAGGGTTATGAAAGACTCACATCCACACCCCTGGGGGAGCTGCTGCCATCCTGCACTGGAAAAGTTACTTTTTGAGGTGACAGCTCTAGCCATGCTGGCTTGGGAGAGCGGACGTCTGGCAGTTGTTATCCAAAAAGATAAAAACTTTACAAGCACTGCAGTAATGGTTTGAGCTGATATAATGCAGCGTCTGCTGTCCATTGCAACTATTTCTGGAGCGGAGCACCGCTTTTGCTCCTAACACCAGACTTCCCTTTGAGATGGAGGCAAGCAACAGAAGGCAGTGCAAAACCCAGCCCTGGAAAAGGCTCTTAAACCAGCAGAAGGCTATTTGCATGCAAGAACTTCAGGATCCAGGCTATGTGTGCACGTCTGTGTTTGTGTTTTAGCGCTTGGCTCTAAAACATTTAAAATGCACAAAGGAAGGCATGAGGAGGGAATTCCCTAGAGCAGAAGGGAAAGCTGTGCCAGGAACCAGGGCCTGAGGGAGAGAAAGAACAGCAGCCGAGACATATAAGGCCTCTTCGTGGCTTCTGTTAAGGTAAACTTTGGAGCAGTGCTTTAGGTCCGGCAGCCAAAGGAGACAGTCCCAGCACGCCCCGCTTTGCCCCCCACGCCGTTTGCCTTTGCCAAGGAGATGACTATAGAGCCGTCACATCTATTTTCCCCCCTTGTTGCTTTTTTGGACCACAAATCCTCCTGTTGGCTGGGGGATACTAGATGCTGTAATCCAAAACCACCCAAAATAGGCAACAGGTTGAAGTGCCAAAGTGAAGGAGTTCTGAAACTTTCAAACTGGTGGAAACCAGTTCTGGAGAGGGGCTATACAGGGTTGCCAATGTGAAAATTGGACAGAGCTCCTGTACCTTCAATGGTGGTGTAGAAGAGAAAGGATCAGCAGTATTGCTTTTCCTGTAACCAGGTAACAAACAACACCGGCTGAAATTTGCTCTTTTACACAAGCACTGGAGCCCTCTCTAGGTTTCACTTTGGCAACCCTAGCAATTAGGATCGCCAGATTTCAGGGCATGGCCCTTAATTTCAGTTCCAGAACCCCCTTCCTCAGTATTCAGGGCAAAGGGGAAGAATCTCAGGGCAAGAGCATTGTCTTGAAAATGGCAAATGAGACTGTTTCGTCTGGGTGTGTCTAGGCGTGCTCTTCCTCATTATTGAAACTTGGCGTTTTTCATTTGACTAGTATGGACCACGTAACTGTGGCTGGTGGTTAATTTACTGGGCTTAATTACACCACCAGGGGCCACCTTTTTTACCTTCATCCTTGTAATCTGACCACAGGGTCTTCTGTAAATTTACCTTTTGAAGTCTCAGGGACTTTGATAATCCTAACCTGGCAGTCTTAGGCCATTTCCGCACAAGCCTGTTAGAGCACTATGATCCCACTTTCAGCCTCCTATGGAATCCTGGGGTTTGCAGTTTCGGGAGGGCCGAAACTGCAAACCCCAGGATTCCATAGGAGGTTGGCAGTGGAATCATAGCACTCTAACAGGCTCGTGCGGAAGTGGCCCTGGTCAGTGTCCCCTTTATGGAGCACTTGGGGGAAAAGGTTGCTTCCTTGCTTCTCATCATCCCATTGGAGTTTAGTTTGAGTCTGAATTCATCTTGGGCCTAAATTTCAGCCAGTTGGGTTGTTGTTTTTTAAATACATGGTTGCCTCTGAGAATTGGTCAAATACAAAGACTGCAGTGCCTCTGACCACATACAGAGCACACTTCCTTCAATCATAAATACAACTAGCCATAGATCTTAAATGAGGGCAAAAGTATGGGAGAGGGCGGAGGATCTCAGGAGATTTGAGCCCCAGTATCTCTCAGTTTAGAAATTAGCCAGCAAGTCCTATATCGCTGTTGTGCATCTTTAAGTCATTTCTGCCTTATGGCAACCCGAATGTGAACCATGTTTAAATATTTGAAGGGATGTCATGTGGAGGAGGGAGAGGGCTTGTTTTCTGCTGCTCCAGAGACCAGGACAAGGAGCAATGGATTCAAGCTGCAGGAAAGGAGGTTCCACCTGAGTCTCAGGAAGAACTTCCTAACTCTGGCAGTAGAATCTGCTGCTGCCTCCATGGAGTGTGGTGGAGTCTCCTCCTTCTTTGGAGGTTTTTAAGCGGAGGCTGGGTGGCCATCTGTTGAGTTTGCTTTGATGTGTGTTCCTGCATGGCAGCAGGTTGGACTGGATGGCCCCTGGGGTCTCTTCCAACTCCATGATTCTATGATTCTATGAACCTACCACAGGGTTTTCCTTGCAGAATTTGTTGCCTTGTCTTCCTCTTGAGGCTGAGAGAGTGTTACTTGCTGAAGGTCAGCCAGTAGGTCTTTCATGGCCAAGCCAGGCACTATCTCCCAGTGTTCTAGCTCAGCACCCAAACCATTAACACCATATTGGCGCTCGAAGCCCTGTATACATCTACTCAAAAGCAAGTCCCCATCTAGCATGCTGCAAAGTACACCCTCTCACCTGGAAGCAACCCCAATGAATTCAATGGGACTTGCTTCACCAGAGACACTCCTAGGACAGGAGGTTACATCCTGCTGCTTCTCTGATCAGATACCCACATTCCTGCACTGGCAAAAGACTGGAGTAGATTACCTTTGAGGTTCTCTCCCAATTCTACAACTCTGTGATTCTATGAAGGACAGGGAGCTACGGGAAAGGGAATGCAATTTATGGCCCATAAAAAACAATGGATGGGACTATGCATTATGCCAGGCAGGGGTTGGCTGTGTGATATCATTTTAGGCAGGAGGAGAGGTGCCAAAGCCAAGGACAAAGGGGGAAAAAATCCAAAACTTTAAACACTTCGGAGACTATGGTTAGATGCAGGCACTGTAGCCAAAGAAGAGGGACAGCCTGCCAGCTAACTCCATCCATAACCAGCATCTTCCATTACCAAGCTCAGTCCCCCAAGGCCTCTGGGTCTGCCCAAATTTGGCTCGATCTCCCAGCGCCAAGGGCTCCACGGCTATAAATCTGAAAGGGAATTGTTTAGGCTGCAGAGGCCCGGAACAGACCCCCACCCAGCGAGCTCAGCATGGATTTCCAGAAAGGGGACATCAGCTAAGAAAGAGGCAGAGAGAGATTTGGCACCTCCTGGGATGCTTCTGTGAAAACCATTCAGTGACTGAACTTAAAACATATTAAAAGAATACTGACCAAAAAAATCAGTGACATTTCCTCCCTTCCCGCATGGTAGGGTTGTGAGTTCAGGATCATCCCAGACCGGAATGTTTGCAGTCAAACACCTGAGATCTTCGGAGGGCCACGGGTGATATTTTTAAGTGTTAATGCATTAAGTACCAACAACAGTTTTTCATAGTTTGTCATTCATACACTTTCAAACACACACCCAGGCCATTTCCGCACGAGATTGTTATAACGCGATTATTGCACTTTCAACCTCCTATGGAATCCTGGGGTTTGCAGTTTAGGGAGGAGCCTTTGAGGATGGCCTTTGAGCCCCCCCCCCCCGAAAGTGCAAACCCCAGGATTCCATAGGAGGTTGAAAGTGGAATAATAGCACTATAACAGTCTCGTGTGGAAATGGTCCCAGAGTAGAGGGGAGGGAAGCTGCTTTCTTGTCTGGAAAGTAAGACAGAAATCTTAGCTAAAGGGCAATGGCCATTTCTGCACTACACTCTTATAGTGCGATTATTCCACTTTCCACCTCCTATGGAATCCTGGGGTTTGCAGTTTTGGGAGGGGCATTTAGAATTCTCAGCCAGGGAGCCCTGTGGCCCCAGGAAACTACAAACCCCAGAATTCCACAGGAGGTTGAAAGTGGAATAATAGCACTATAACAGTGTAGGGCAGAAATGGCCAGAGTTATGCTCAGAACCTAGATATTTCTAGAAAAGTGTTCTCAGGTTAAAAAAAATAGTGATTTTTATTTTTATTTATTTTTTCCCATTTTTGCAGGGGTCTTGCACTCCTAGCCTCTGCAAAAGTGGAGGGCTTACTGTAGCCTAAAGTGAGGAAACAGATTAAATGTTCCTCATGCCATTTCTGTATGTGGGTAAAAGGGAATAATCCCCTCCTTTCCCCTTGATTTCGGAACAGGCCCTTTAGTGAAGATTTCTGTCTTAATTTCCAAACAGGGAAATATGTTCTCAGTGTGTGTGTGTGTGAGTATTTGAATGACATGCTCTGAACAACCATGGTTGGTACTTATCACATAAAGCTTAAGAACTTTATCAGGGGCCACTGCTAGCTCTCAGGTTTTCACCTGGAAACCTCAGGGCCTGGGGTAATCCTGAACTCGCAACCTTACTCCTAGATCACTTCTTGTTTGGAAAAAAAACTGCCTTTTCTGGGCCTAAAGTAGCCCTGAGAGGGTCAAAATGTGGCATCATTACCCACCAGAGAGTGTTGGGGGACATTTGGGGGCAAAGCTACTACAATATTCAGGGGGAAGTGGCAGGGGCTGCAGCCTTCTAAGGTCCTTGAGGGCCCAATGTGGCCCCCAACCCCTAGCAATTGACCTTGGGAAGAAAAGTGTGCCCCATGTTTGGGCCCCCAAGGGTCTGCCCCTACTGCATTCTTGAAAAAAATTAGAGTGACATGGCCTCTGTGCCCTCACCTGGAGCGCAGTTATCCACCAGGGCACCCAAGGCTTTGCCATCTTGCCAGTCGCGGTTGAAGTTGGTGATGGGCAGCTGGGGGACCTTGTTCTGGATCCAGCCCAGGAGGCGCTGCTTGGGCGTCTGCTTCTTGGCATCCTCTTCATCCTCATCTTCCCACATGGGCATGGATATGGAGTAGTGGAGGATCAGGGTCCATATCAAGCCGAGGATCAGCTTCAGGTTGCCGTCCACAATGGCCTTGCTGTCTGTGGAGAGGAGAGAGGGAGAGAGGAACAAGGTGAGCTAGAGGCAGGTGAGTCATGGAAAAGATGGAAGGTTCACGCGAGGGAAGGAAGAAGTTGGAAGTTTCACTTGGAGGAAGGGAGAAGATGGAAGGTTCACATGGAGGAAGGGAGACGATGGAAGGTTCACATGAAGGAAGGGAGAAGATGGAAGGTTCACATGGGAGAAGGGAGAAGATGGAAGGTTCACACAGAGGAAAGGAGAAGATGGAAGGTTCACATGGGGGAAGGGAAATGATGGAAGGTTCACACAGAGGAAAGGAGAAGATGGAAGGTTCACATGGGGGAAGGGAGAAGATGGAAGGTTCACATGGGGGAAGGGAGAAGATGGAAGGTTCACATGGAGGAAGGGAAATGATGGAAGGTTCACACAGAGGAAAGGAGAAGATGGAAGGTTCACATGGGGGAAGGGAGAAGATGGAAGGTTCACATGGGGGAAGGGAGAAGATGGAAGGTTCACATGGAGGAAGGGAGAAGATGGAAGGTTCACATGGGGGAAGACAGAAGATGGAAGGTTCACAGGGGGGAAGGGAAAGGTGGAAGGTTCACATGCAGGAAAAGAGAACATGGAAGGTTCACACGGGGGAAAGGAGAAGATTGAAGGTTCACATGGGGGAAGGGAAAAGATGGAAGGTTCACATGGGGGAAGACAGAAGATGGAAGGTTCACAGGGGGGAAGGGAGCTGCTAGGAGGTTTATAGCAGAGGTGGAGAAAGTGTGGCCTCAGAACCATTTCGTGTGGCCCTCTAGGTATGGTTGTTAAGAGGGAAAACCAGAGGGACTTCCTGTAATTTTAACAGGTGTGCAGAAGACGTGTTGCTTGTCGTGCAGCTTGGTAACACGTTTGCAACCCTACTCCCAGGCCACCCCTGTGACTCCATTTTTTAAAAACAATTAAAAATGGCCCAGACTGTTCCTGTGACAACAGCCTTCACATTATCTGGGCAACACAGCTGAGGAGTATCATTTCTCCTCCAGGTAAGCAGAGGGTTTAAGATGTGGTGGGTTAGGTCACATTTGTTGGGGGTCAGCATCACAGAGAGGCAACAGACATGATCACCAGAGACAACTGCCCAATGAGGACAACTAGTTTGGGAGAGGCGTGGAAGCTCTGAGAAGCTTCCAAGATGGGAGGTTAGAAAAACACTGTTCCATGAGGCACAAGAATCATAGAATCATAGAATCATAGAGTTGGAAGAGACCCCAGGGGCCATCCAGTCCAACCCCTTGCTATGCAGGAACACCCATCGAAGCATTCCCAACAGATGGGCATCCGGCCTCTGCTTCAACTTGCACTCCAAGAGAGGAAGAGATTTGGGGGCTGATGGAGAGGTAGGGGCAATGCCACCATCTCTTGAGAAACTTAGTCGCAGGCTGGACAAAGAAGTCCAGGCTCCTAGAATTTTCCATAAACATCCAGAGATCCAGAACACCATATGTATCAAGAGTAGAGTAGGAATGTCCAGCTAGTCACATTAGAGCTTGAATTTCTTTCTAACCTCAGCTGAATATGACTTAAACTGCAATACCTGAAGGATGGTGCTTTCATGTGCCAGATACCCTTCTGCTAATGGAAGATTGCTTACTTAGAATAAAAGCTTTCTTTATAAGATCTCCTCTTTTCCATGCCTTTGCTCAGTATGTGCATACATGTACTGACTGTATAGGATTCTCACTTCCCAAGGGAGCAGGAGGCAAAATCTCTGCAGAGTCAGAGGCGGGAAAAGTGCAAATTAAACCTCACAGCAATTTCCCACTAAATTACCGGGGCCTTTTCTGCACTAGCCTGTTATAGCACGATGATCCCACTTTCAACATCCTATGGAATCTGGGGTTTGCAGCTTCGGGAGGGGCCAGCCGGCCCCTCCCGAAGCTGCAAACCCCAGGATTCCATAGGATGTTGAAAGTGGGATCATCGTGCTATAACAGGCTAATGTGGAAAAAGATTGAGTCACGTGGGGTGAATTAGTGGGTGGGAGCAGCCAGATAGAAGTCAGGGGTCCGCTCTCCTCCCCAACAGCAAGGGACAGGGACCAATACGGCCTCTAAGCTGGTCCAACTATCAAAGGCAGAGGAGCCATCTCCAGTTTTTACTCTGGCAACCTCATGCTTTCATGGTTGTGTAGAAGAGAGAATTTCTGCACGTGTTGCTGGTTACTGCTGGAAGCCAGTTTGAGTCCCAAACTGGAGAAAAGGGGGGTGTAAATAAAAATAGCCACCTGGTTGCCTCATAAGCAACACCCTCTGAAACTCCCTTTCCTACATGACCATTAAAAGTAGAGGAGCCCTCTCTGGTTTTCACTCTGGAGACCCTAATTTTCAAATATTCTTTCCCTCCCTGTTGTTAATCCCAGTTGATTCACTCTCGCTTTCTTTTTCTTTCCTTTTTTGTTTTATTTCTTGGTGAGGTCATAGCTGCATTCCTTCCCTACTTCTTTCATCAGTCAGGGCTTGGACCAGATGATCTAAGGAAGCCTGGCTTGAAAACACGCTCCTCGGGTGTACTGGGTTGCTATGGGATGTCGGAAGCGTTCGGGTCAGGGGTGGAAGAGCGAGGAGGGAAAGGGATGACAGGGAAATCCCTGGTCGGCTCTGGCTTCCAGTTGCTCTTGGACTACCCTACCAAGCGACACAACAACACATTGTCCAGCCTTTGTCGTGGGAACAATGCGTGCCGGCCCCGACCCTTTCCCTCCCGGCTCGGCCTTTCCGTAAACATCCCCCAACCGGAGCCATGGTCTGCTGGCTTTTTAAGCAAAGCTACAGGAGAACGTGAGGCCTTTTCTCCACCACTGCCCAAAGCTTTCTTGGCTTCATATTCCAGGAACAAGGCAACAAGTTCCAAGACTGAGATGCATGCAGCCCAAAGCTCAGAAAAGTTACTCTGGAGAGGAGTTTCCAAAACCTATATTCATCAGCTCAGTTTCAAGGCCATTATGCAGAAAGCTTACAGATTAGGAAAGCTCTTTTGGGAATGACTGCAGTTTCCAAAATCCTTGAGCCAGCAGAGAACTTCCAGCAGCCTCTAGCCTAAATAGCCAATGGCTAAGGATACTGGAAGCTGCAATCCAACAGTCTCTGGAGGGCTGCATTATCCCAGCCCCTGAAGTTGATAGACTGTAACAACCAGCAGTCAGTATCCAGCATAGCCAATGGTGAAGGATGCTGTGAGCTGCAGTCCAATGCCATCTAGAGGACTGCAGGATCCCCACCCCTGAAGCTGATGGACTGTACAACCTAGCAGCCCATACCCAGCATAACCAGTGGTAAAGGATGTGGGGCACATCAGTCCAACATTATCTGAAGGAATGCATGATTTTCATCCCTGAAGTTGAGGAGCTGTAACACCCAGCAGCCCCTATCCAGCACAGTTGGGAAGGATGCTGGGAGATTCAGTCCAGTCACCTTTCTAGGGCTGAAGGATTTTCACTCCTGAAGTTGCGTGCCTGTATTTCTACATCCTCGGTTTCTCAAGGCAAAGCAGCCACCCTTGCAAAGAGGGGAAGTCTCTCCAGAGAGGATGTGCTCACTGGCTAGTTCGCTTATCTCCGTGCGCACGTGCGTGTTTGTGCATGTGAGTGTGTGCCCTTAGCAAAAGGGAAAGGGAGGCGATCAGCCAGCGTACAGCACGCCTGATGGAAGGACATGGAAAATCCAATGGGGTTGTGCCCAGGGAGGAAATCAGCAACAGATGTTTGCAGCAGGCGCCGCTGAAATAAAACAGGATCCCGGCAAGCTCGGCTGCCTTGGGGGGTCTTTCAGGGGGTCCTGGCAGCAGAACAGGGGGAAGAGGGGAAGAATCCGCAGCACTCTAAGTGGGGCAAGGCCAGAAGGCCGGGCAGGGCTGGCTCCTCTTTTCGCTCTTCCTGTTGGATTACAGACAACCCCAGGATTCCATACGATGTTGAAAGTGGAATCACAGCGCTATAACTCATGCGGAAATGGCCTATAACAATGTAGGGCGGAAAGGCCCTCAGATTTCTTTTCCTTTTTCCCTTTCAGGCCTTCTGAGACCGTTTTCTCCCTCTTCCCCCACTCAAGCTCCCCCCAGAGACACATTCCACGTTTAACACATGTGCTATCTGTCACACTTGCTGTTCCCTTTTACGCACAACCCATGCACACACAGCTGTTCTGTGCGGCTGTTCAGCCTCTGCCCTCTCCCGCCCCAGAGGGGGCCATATCCCCACAACTGGGACTACACAACCTACTCTGCAACACTGGGTTCTATGGAGTGGGACCGTCCAGCTCTATTCCAAGGTGGGGAGAATCCCAGGTGGGGAAGGAAGATGCCATCAATGGGCAGGAATTGGGAGCTGTGTCCAATCCAGCAAAGACGAGAGACAAGAGGCAGCAGCCGCAGCTCCAGGATTCTTAGTGTGCTGCGCATCTGTGCACAGCTGGACCAATACCCCCCCTTTTCCCAGCCTCCCTCCTGGGACTCTCCCATTGCATTTCTGAAGACTTATTTCATTGTTTTGTACGTAACCATCTTGGAAGGGCTCAAAGCACAGACACAGCGGGGGGCGGGGTGGATTTAGTCCTTTGGTAGCTTGTGGTCTGATTCTTACTTCCTAAAAATGGGAAGCTCGTTGCCCCAGCTGCCTCGCATTTGAATGAATCATCAAAAACATAAGGGATCCCTCAGGGTCATCCAGTCCAGCCTCTTAGCAGTACTGGAAAGCTTTAGCCTCCTAACATTTCATAGCTGAAAACCAGCGACATTTCTGCACTAGCCTGTTATAGTGCGATGATTCCACGTTCAACCTCCTCTGGAATCCTGGGGTTTGCAGTTTCGGGAGGGGCCACTTGGCCCCTCCCGAAACTGCAAACCCCAAGATTCCAGAGCAGGTTGAACGTGGAATCATCGCACTATAACAGGCTAGTGCGGAAAGGCTACAGAATACATGTGGCCAAGCAGCATTGGAGTGCATAGTCTCCAACTGTCCCATGCAAAAGTATGTAAAGTTTAAGAGAGAGGCAAGGAGAAGGGAACATTTAAGGCAGAGGATGTGCTTGGACACATCTCAAATATATTGGTTATGTTCACACATTAGGGTAGACCAGGGGTGGGAAAATAACAGGGGTTGAGGAGCTACATGACCTCACCATGCCCTATCCCTAGTTTTAAAACTTTTCTTTGGCCATTTCTGCACTGCACTGTTACAGTGCTATTATTCCACTTTCAACATCCTGTGGAATTCTGGGGTTTGTAGTTTAGGGAGGGGCATTTAGAATTCTCAGCCAGAGAGCTCTCTGGCCTCAGTAAACTACAAACCCCAGAATTCCACAAGACATTGAAAGTGGAATAATAGCACTATAACTCTATAAGGCTGAAATGGCCTTTAATGCCTCTGTATACTATGAAGAGACAGAGATATTATGGAAAAGTGACAATGAAGAGGACCAAAATACCCTAAAGGCATCAAATTCCATCTGATCTTGGAAGCTAAGCAGGGTCAGCTCTGGTTAGTACTTGGATGGGAGACTGCCAATGAAATACCAGGTGCTATAGGCTGTTTTTCAGAGGAAGGAACTGGCAAAATCACCACTTGAGGACTCCTTCCCTAAGAAAACCCAATGAAATTCATGGGGTCTCCATAAGTTCACAGATGATTTGAAGGCGTGCGCACGCGCATGCGCGCACACACACACACACACTAAAGGCATGGAAGGGGTTTTGGGATCACACTCACAGACTGTGTGCCCAGTTTGCACATGCCACTCAGGCTCTCTACACAGAAGCAACCTGTAAGGAGTCAATTGTATGTATTAACAGTGGTGAAGGAAACATGCTCCTAACATGCTCAGAGGAAACATTGCACAAGTGCCTCCAACAGGGGCAGGGGTGCAGATTGTGGATATTACCTCTTAGTCTCCCATCTCCTTGCTGTGTGAAGCCCTCGGTTCCTAAAGACTGGGCAGAACTGAGATCCTGCCTCTGCATTGCCTGTAAATTGGTGGTTACAGTTTGAAAAGCACTCTGCGCTTGCTCAGATAACCACTAAAAGTTCTAGGGAGGCACTGAAAACATCAACTGGAGCCAAATCCCTCTCTGTTGGGCACAGGAAAAGGCTCAAGGAGAGGCCAGAGAGATGAAGGCAGTATGGTACAGCGGCTAGAGTACTGTGATTTGACCAAGGAGATCTCTGTTTAAATTTCTGCTTCTCCATGATGTGCCACTATCTTGAGCCAGCCATTATTTCTCATAACCTACCTCACACGCCACTTCCGCACTAGACTGTTACAACGCTATGATTCCACTTTCAACCTCCTATGCAATCGTGGGGTTGCAGTTTCGGGAGGGGCGAGGCGGCCCCTCCCGAAACTGCAAACCCCACGATTGCATAGGAGGTTGAAAGTGGAATCATACCGCTATAACACTCTAGTGCGTAAACAGCCACAGGGTTGCTGTGCAAAGGGAAAGTATCAAAAGAAGGGCGGGATATTTAAACATGGTTCTGAACCTTTCAAGGATACAAATCTGAGCAAGGAACCTGGGCTTCTCTCCAGAACGGCAGGCGGCCAAAGCAAAAGACAGAGGAGTCAGAAATACAAGATGACCCGTCCTTCTCCTCCATGGATCGGCGCGCACACTCACACCACACCACACCACCCCCCACATAGTTGAGCACTGAAGTCAACCAGCTGCAACTTGAAAAGAAAGCTGAGCCCTCTCCCATTCCTCCCCGGAGAGATGAGCTCAGTTGCAGCATGTGTAAGAATGTGCTTGTGTGTGTGCGCGAGAGAGAAAGTGCGTGTTTATGTCTGCACACCCACAGAAGTTCCTGACTCCTTGCTTGTCATTTAAAAAAAAAAGTCTGCACCTTGTCACAAATACAAAACTTTCACTCATTGCAAAGCTGGGGAAAAGTCTCTTTTTGGACTACCAGGCCCAGAATCCCCCAACCAGCACTGGGAAAGGCTAGGGTTGGTAGTCCAAAACAAACAAAAAGGGAATTTTCCTAAGCTTGGTCCCATCGGCGTGAGGCTAATGCCCAGAGGCCACTCCGAAAAGTGTGATGAGCATCAATCAATGATGGCTGGGGAAGGAAGAGAAAGGGAGGGGGACTGTTGCCCTGGCAACGGAGCAGGGATGCTGAGCTGGGATGCGGGCCTGAGTGACGTAGGGTGACAGAGCATCTGGAACACAAGACCCATCGGTGGGGCTGATCGAAGCCCAAACTGTTTTGCCCCCAATCCAGGGATGCTAAAGAATATGAGTGTATATGCACACACATGCACTAGCATGGCTGCATCGGTTGGAATCCTGGGATCTGTAGTTTGATTCTGGCACTGTAGTTCACGGGAGTAGACTAGGGCCATTTCCGCACTAGACTGTTATAGTGCTATGATTCCACTTTCAACCTCCTATGCAATCCTGAGGTTTGCAGCTTCGGGAGGGGCCGGCTAGAGGGTTCCTCTAGCAGAGAATTCAGATCACACCTCAGCTAACTAGAAATCGCAGGACTCCGTAAGAAGGAATCAAGTGGCATGAAACCGATATAATGGAATAATGTGAATTATACTTTCTGTCTCCCACATTGAGGAAAAGATGTTAATGCTGGTTGAAGTGGAAGGGAGCAGTAAAAGAGGAAGACTGCACTACAGTTTGATAAAGCTGCATTAAGGAAGCCACGGCTGCCCTAATTTTGCAAGACATGAGCAGGGCTATTGATGACCGCTTGCCTTGGGTTGCCATAAGTCTAAGGGCCTTTCCGCACTACACTGTGATAGTGCTATTATTATTCCACTTTCAACCTCCTATGGAATCCTGGGGTTTGCAGTTTAGGGAGAAGCCTTCAGACTTCTCAGCCGCAGAGCTCTTGGGCCTCAGGAAACTACAAGCCCCAGAATTCTACAGGAGGTTGAAAGTGGAACGATAGCACTATAACCGTTTAGTGCAGAAAGGCTCAAAGTCAGCTTAGCAGTGATGAACAGGATCATCCGATGACCATCATGTTTCCATCGTTAATGGAGCCCAGCATGGTTTGCTCAGAAGAGAGACAATTTGAAGTTTACCGCCAGAGTTTATATTACCAAAAATGGAGGAATCAGCCTTTTCTGCCTGCCTTGCAGCTGGCATTTCTTGGCACCGGCCATGCCAACTGGGGGATTGTGGGGATTCAGGTGCCAACAAGCAACCCGCCCCAGTTTTGTGGTGACTGTTTAGCCTCTGCTCCAAAACGTCCAAAGAAGGAGACTCCACTTCTTCCTAATACAATCTATTTCCACTTCCAAAATGGAAGGTCCAATGGTTAGATTCAGCTAGATACCACATTCATGTATGGGCTACTTTGCAGCCTGGGGGATTCTGGGAGTTGCAGTCCCTCCAGAAAAAGGGAGAAAATTTCTGAGTTCTAAGCTATGCACAAGGCTTGGGAGGCTCAAAAATTCAGAAAGGTCCTCAGCTGCTCACAGCACCTGTTTTTGGAAGCAGAGTCCACGCTTAAACGGTTGAGGCAGAAGGCAGGAAGATTAATCTGGGAATGTCTGACTCCCCCTTCCACACGCCACAGACCTCTTCTCACTCCCCGAGGGCCTTGCAGCTGCCCAGTCCAGCCCAAGGGCAGAATGCATCACCCAGCCCAGGGTTCTGCCTTTCCTCCGCTCGCATAAATCAAGAATGGAGGAGAGCATTCTTTGCACACATCAGATGTTGCCAGGATCACAGAATCAGACTTGGAAGAGACCCCAAGGCCAGATCCACGTAGTGTCCCTTCTTCCAACTGTGCGACTTGTGACCCTATTTAGAGTCATTTCATTCAGACGTCTTGTCAATTTGTCTGTCATTATGATCATTAATATCCTCCAACATTTCACAAGTAAAAACCAGGACTCAGAGTCCAGTCAAGATGGCAAAACAAGAACACCCAAAGAAGGAAAGGCTGTGGCAATGTGCTTATGCCTTGGCCTTCTGGGAAGGGCAAGACCCTCTCCTCTCCTCTCCTCTCCTCTCCTCTCCTCTCCTCTCCTCTCCCCCTTGAATTAACTAATTGCAAACTACAATTGCACTTTGGTCTCAGTTTGCAGCAACTAAGGGCCTCTCCGCACTACACGGTTACAGTGCTATTATTCCACTTTCAACATCCTATAGAATCCTAGGGTTTGCAGTTTAGAGAAGGGCATTGAGAATTATCAGCCAGAGAGCTCTTGGGCTTCAGGAAACTACAAACCCCAGAATTCCACAGGATGTTGAAAGTAGAATAATAGCACTATAACAGTGCAGTGTGGAAAGGCCCTAAAGTAAAACAAGGGCAAGGGGGGAATAGAGGCAGGAGGAGAATGAATCTGAGAAATTTTCAAGCAGCTGAAAAAGTGCAAAGACAGGGGATTGATTGGCACTGCCCTTGTTAGATCAGGACTGTTGGAGGGTACACATTATTGACATAGGAAGCTCTCTGAGATCCTTCTTAGCTTCAAAGAAGAGTAGAAATTTTATGGACTACACCAACTTCTGAGCCAAAGGCAAAGCCAACTGTTCAAGCACAGTCCCAAATGTGAGAGAAAAGGAAACTGACATCCAAACAGCAGCGGGAAGGGAACGCTTCCTCCCAGTTGGAGGTCCCTTAGCAGACAACTGAACTCTCCTTCCTTCTCACCTTTGCAAAAAATTCTACTCTTTCCCACGCTTGCTCAAGCCTCCTCCATGGACTGACGTCCCCGGCGGAACCGTCCTGTTCTGTCTCGCGACACTTGATACCCTCAGTCCCGCATCCCAAAAATAGCAGCCTTGCCTTCTTTGCAAGGGGATCAGGAGGCCGAGTCCTGTTCTGGTCAGGTGCCCAGAACCCTCACACATACAAAGAATCCTGGAGCTGGAAGAGACCCCCAGGGGCATCCAATCCAACCCCCTTCTGCCATGCAGGGAGACATAATCAAAGGCATTCCCTTTGACAGATGGCCATCCAGCCTCTGCTTTAAAACTTCCCAAAAAGGAGACTCCACCATGCTCCAAGACTGCAAATTCCACTCTCCAACTGCTCTTACCATCAGGAAGTTTTTCCTAATGTTCAGGTGAAATCTCTTTTCCTGGAGTTTGAAGGCAGAGATCTGCTTCCTGGGAGCCAGTTCCCTTGAAGTCAGAAGTTTTGTTGGAAAGAATTGTTTTGTTATCACCCTACAGAACTGTCTGAAGATTAATGGTTTCCTTCTGTATCATTTTATAGGCCATTTCCACACTAGACTGTTCTAGTGCTATTATTCTACTTTCAACATCCTATGGAACCCTGGGGTTTGCAGCTTAGGCAGTTTATTCAGTACTTTTTGTATTGGTTCCCCTTTGTTTCATTATGTTCTATTATATTTCTCTGTCATTAAATAAAATCAAATAAAATGTGCAAAATGAAAACCTCTCACTAAGCATCAAAGAGCAATTTTTCTTTCCACAGTCAAGTAAAATAAAGACATTTTTATTCCAACATCTTTGTTCTGGTAAAAGGTGTTGTATACTGCTAATGGTGCTGAAACTGCTGGATTTATGGATGTTGCAAGTTTTTAATGATGTATTTTAACTTTAATCCTCCTTGATTGTGTTTTAACTTCTGTGTTTCGTGGTTTTTAACTATGTGTTTTTACCTGTTGTAAACCACTTTGAGTCCCAGTTGGGAAAAAAGCAGAGTATGAATAAATACCATAATAACAACAACTACAAAAAACAGAGCATAATGTTTCTGTCGTGCATGTGGATACCAGGTTAAAAGGAAGGGGGTCTCTTGAGGTCTGTCTCCCTAAACCCCCCCTTCCCAGTCAGCCCCCCACACCTGTCCACACTCCCCATCCACTGAGACAAGGATGGATGGAGCTTCCATCAACAGCTGAAGCCCAAGAAGTGGCTGGCGGGAGATGTTTTGGATTCCAGAACTGCTCTTCCTCCACACTGACACCTTCTCTGCTGCTCACAATCTGGGTTTTTTGGAAATGCCAGCGTCCCACCCACCCATGGCCAACTGCACATTGGGAACTGTTGCAGTGCTGTGCCAAACAAGAGAGCCAGCCTTAAGTTAGAGACCACCCTGTCCCTCAAGGTAAATTGTCATTACTGCCGCATGCTAGCGCCAAGTGCGGGTTGCATAGTGTGGAACATGTGGAGTTAGTTATCAGTAGATTGAGCTATGCAACTCTGGTATGGAACAGCAATGCTGCACCACAACCAAACACACAACTAAAGGCACAAACGAATGGGCAAGCCAATACCGACCCAATGCATGCCTATACACGCAACGCCGCCACCAGCACAACTCTGCTTTCCCAGCCGTGAGCTGAATGCAGTTGTTTTGTAGCACGAATCTCTGCCCACAATGTTACACCTTGGTTGTACTGTGCAACCCTTGTGTGGTGTGGTAAAGCAGTGAAGGCACACCTGTACATACAACTGAATGCATAACTGATGTGCATCTGCATTTGCGTGTGCAATGCAAGTGCGCACTAGGTTAATGTGTGCAATTTGAGCCACTATGAGTCTCAAATTCAGGAGAAATTGGGGATATAAATAAATGTGTGTGAGCACGCACACATGCGTGCACCTTCCAGCTGCGTGTCAACTTATGGTGACCCCATCAATTTTATTAGGTTTTCTTAGGCAAGGAATCCTCAGAGGTGGTTTTGTCAGTTCCTTCCTCTGAAACAGACCCTGCAGCAGCTGGGATTTGTACCATAATAACTGCCTGAACTGAAAGCAGAGATTCTGCATCAGACAAAATCATACCCCCTCCTTAGGCAAATTTATGCAAGCTTAAGACACCAACAGGATCCTGACCAGAAAGGAAGAGGGGAAGTTTGCCCATGCTCAGGCTGACCCCTTCCCTTTAAAAACAGTGGAATTCTGAATGTGTATAGGGGGAGCAGGGGAGACTTACTGACTCTCCTGTCCCTGAACTGAATGGCAGAATCCTTGTATGTCTTTGCACATAGCCCATTTCTGCACTAGACTGTTATAGTGCTTTTATTCCACTTTCAACATCCTACGGAATCCGAGGATCCCAGGATCCCATAGGATGCTGGAAGTGGAATAATTGCACTATAACAGCCTAGTACAGAAATGACCAACGATCCACTGGAGGCTGAACAATCTATGCACCGTGCACATTAATGAAGGTGCAACTCTGATTTTGGAACTTAGAATCCAACATAGCTGTTCTGCAATGGACAAAAATATCTGGGTACTTCTGTAGGGGATCTTGCGCATGTGTAAATCACCAACAGAATTTCAGTCAAAATCTGTGGCATTCAGAAAGACAGAGAAAAAGTGTGGCTACACTGGCTGGGAACTATGGGTGCTACAATCTCTTGCACATTTAGGAAGGCACCAGTTTGAGGAGGGTTCACACACACAGATTTATATATAGATATAGATAGTATTAATTGTAACTATTTTAACTGAAACTATTTTAAACTGCAACTATTTTACAGAATTGTAACTATTCCAAATAGTAACTATTTTAAAGAAAACTAACTATTTAAAGAAACTATTGTAGATTGTAACTATTTTAAAGAAAACAACAAAAACAGAAAGAAAAAGAAGCTAGCTAAAGCACAGGAAATGTAAAGAAAAATATATGAAAACAGAAAAGTGATTTCCAACTTTCTTCTTGGTGGTTATAAACATAAGTATTATAATCTTCCCTCCCACTTTGAAAAAATTAGTTATTACACTTCTTCAGATAAACCAATCCAACTAATTCTCAAAATCCACGCCATTTCCGCACTAGAGTGTTATAGTGCTATTATTCCGCTTGCAACATCCTATGGAATCCTGGGGTTTGCAGTTTCGGGAGGGGCCGGCCGGCCCCTCCCGAAACTGCAAACCCCAGGATTCCATAGGAGGTTGCAAGTGGAATAATAGCGCTATAACACTCTAGTGCGGAAATGGCCCCAGTCTTACCAGATTATTTCCCCTATTTTGCAAAAAAAAGTCAATCAGGAGTTCCCAGCCCTTTTAAAAAGGCACTATTGATTTTTCTCTAATCAAAGCAGGCAATTTATCCATTTCTGCCACATCATTTCCATTTTAACAGAGTCAGTACTTTCTTGTCGGTGATGCTGAATTCGTCTGTCTTTGTATTCATTTATACGTTGTTTGTTCCTTCAAGTCATTTCTGACTTATGGAGACCCTCAGGCCAAGGTTTTCTTGGCAATATTTGTTCAGAGGGAATTTGCCTTTGCATTTCTCTGAAGCTGAGAGAGTGTGACTTGCCCAAGGCCACCCAGTGGGCTTCCATGGCGAGCCAGAGATCTGGTCAACAGAGCCATAGGCCAATGTTCAAACCATTAGACCACACTGACTTGTATATGAGGCTAGCATAATTGGTCCTCTGTTTCACAGATTTGGTTATCTGCAAGTTTCTTCAACCCCTGCCCCAGGCCATCTCAAGCCCTTCTTTTCTGGCTTCGATCAGGCCACGCAGCTCTTTGAAAATCCATCCTGGTCCTCCCTGTCCTCCATCAGCCGCGCCTGACCAGCTAAGGATGGCTCACAGCCTGATTCCTCAGCACCAGAAACCCTCTCCTGATGTCCCCCAACACCTAAGGAAGGCGACGGGCACGAGAGAGAAAATATAGGGCCACCAAGTTCTCGCCCCTTTTCCCTCTGCTTTCCCTGACCCGCTCTCCCCACCATGCCTCAGCCTCCTCCCCACAGACGCATGCACAATCTGATAATTCTCTTTTCCCACTTTTGAGAGGGTCCCCTGCCCCTCACCCCTGGAGGACTGATTGCACAATCATTTGTAATGATATGCCTATGGGCTCTGAGCAGAGAGAAGACGCAAGCTGGAGGAAGGGGCTTCCCAATTCACGGCTCAGCCTCTTGGCCCACTGTGGGATGCGGAGGCAACGCTGCCACCCTTCCGCTGTTGCCGGGAGAAGAATCTATGACCAAAGATAGACAATGGAACACAAAAGGCTTTGCTGGGGAGCTGTGGCATCCGTGGAATCTCTCACAGGAAATCCAAGTCCCCTCTTTCTATATATACCCCGAGCTTATGCCAAGCGGCCTGACTCTTGGAAAAAAGGGGGTGTTTCTTTGCACAAATGAGTGTGTGCATGCATGCGCGCACATACACACACACAAACACACAGGATGTAACCTAATGGGAAAGGGTTTTCTTCCTTCACCTCTCTGTCCAGGAAAGCAGGCAAGAAGTTTTCTGAGCTACATAACATCTGAATTGCTCTTGTTCTTAATAGTTAATATGTTTTAGGGGTTTTAGATGGGTTGGTGGGTGGGGAGGATGGGTTATGTTTTAATTGCTTTTAATGTATTTGATGTACTGTTGTAGTACCGCCTCGATCCGTCAGGAGAGGCGGGATATAAATAATAATAATAATAATAATAATAATAATAATTATTATTATTATTATTATTATTATTATTATTATTATTATTATTATTATTATTTCTGTCTCCCAAGCAAGAGAAGACTCGAATCCATGCCTCATGTTTACATTTACTGACTATTACTGGCCTATTTTTCCTTCCCAGTGGGATTTCCTCAGAGATGCATACTTCAGCAATCAGACTTGTAAATTAAGCCCATGTTTACCTCCCAATGACAAATCACAAAGCAAAGCCCACTAAATGCCAGATCCAGAGGGGAGGAAAAGTCCATGCTAGGACAAGCAGTGTGAAATGAAAAGAGAAAGCAAAAAGGAAGAATCAGAAAGCAGTCATTCACCATTTCCAGGAGCAACTCTGCAAAAAATGTGATAAATGCCCTTATGTCCCTTTCCCCTGCCTTTGGCCAAGGCTTCCCTGGACAGCAGTGTGGAAACCACCTTCTCTCTCCAAATCAAACAAAATGCAAAAATTCTACACAAATCTATGCTCAGCTATATGTCTTTTGCACAAATACAAGATTCCTGCACAGAAAAAAAAATGCATCTATTTTTTGCATCTATTTTTTTTCTTAATTCATGTAGTTTTCCTGTCTATGTTTGCTGTTTAATAAAGTAAAAACTTTTGTACAGGGATTGATGCATTTTGCACAAAAGTAGATGCTATCTGCTCCAACAGACATTTTCCATGCAGGAAAACCACATGCTTCTTTTGCACAAACAAATGTTCCCCAGAAAAAGTTTCAAAGTGCTTGAAAATGGCAATGTTGAACCACTGCCACCTTTTTAAAAGTTCTAGGATCCCTGGGGGAAGGTGCTGAGGGCTTTTCAAAGCTGAAGGAGTCAAAAGCATGCCAGAGCAGTCTTAGTAGACTAAAAGCTGAACATGAGTCACTAGTGTGATGCAGCAGCTAAAACAGCCAATGTGATTCAAGGCTGCATCAATAAGGAGCATAGTGTAGGTCAAGGGAAGTAACAGTACCCCTCTATCCTGCTTTGCTCAGACCCCACCTTGAATCCTGTGTCTAGTTCTGGGCACCACTGTTCAGGAAGGATATTGACAAGCTGGAATGTGTCCAGAGGAGAGTGACCAAAATGGTAGAAAGCCTGGAAACCATGAAGCCCTATGAGGAGCTGGAGATGTGTGGCCTAGAGGAGGTTAAGAAGTGACATGACAGCCTTGTTTAAATGTTTGAAGGGATTTCATATGGAGGATGGAGCAAGCTTGTTTTTTGCTGCTCTGGAGACTAGGACAAGGAGCAACAGACTCCAACTTCAGGAATAAAGATTCCATCCAAATGTTAGGAAGAGCTTCCTGATGGTAAGAGTAGTTCAATAGTGGAATACACTGCCTTTTGAGGGTTTTAAATAGAGGTTAGATGGCCATTTGTCAGGAATGCTTTGATTTGTGTCCTCCTGCATGGCAGAACGGGGCTGGACTCAATGGCCCTTCTGGTCTCTTCCAATTCTATAAGAGACAGAACAGAGCCATCTGGAAGGTGCCACTGGTGGTGTGGTAGTAAATACTACGACAATCAATGTGCACTCACAACTGTGCCCCTCTAGTTCGGTCAGAAGTGACAAAAGGGATTCGACTTAGAATCACAGAACCGAACCGAAGAATCCTAGGCCTTTTCCACACTACACTCTTATAGCGCGATGATTCCACTTTCAACATCCTCTGGAATCCTGGGGTTTGCAATTCCACCTTCAACATCCTCTGGAATCCTGGGGTTTGCAGTTCCGGGAGGGGCCGGCCGGCCCCTCCCGGAACTGCAAACCCCAGGATTCCAGAGGATGTTGAAAGTGGAATCATCACGCTATAAGAGTGTAGTGTGGAAAAGGCCCTAGAACTGGACGAGACCCCAGGGCCACCCAGTCCAACCCCCTTCTGCCATGCAGGATGACACCCTCAAAGCCCTCCCTTGGACACATGGCCACCTAGCCTTTCTTTAAACCTCCAGAGAAGGAGGAGACTCTGCCACGTTCCCAGGCAGCGTATTTTACTGTCAAACAGCTCTTACCGTCAGGAAAAACATGTGCTTTTTCTTCCTTCTCCTTCTCTCCTAAACCATCTCCCTCGTGCCCAGATCCCTCTCCAACTCTATAACCCAACAAGGCCCAAATCAGTTCCAGATTGTCTGTTTTTTTGCTGTTCCAGCTGCTGCTCTGCTTAACATCTGTGTTCATAAACGAGTTTTTGCCTTCCCCATCTCCCTTCCTCACTGCATCAGCACCCCCCCCATTAGCTCACCCCATTTATATGGGGGGAGGAGAGAAGCTGCTCCAGACAAAAGAGAGTGGAGATTTACAAGGCACCCCCTGGGAGAACCTGGGGGCCTGTTCCCAGCTTTGCAGCTCTCCCCGCTTGTTGGCTTGCTCGTTCGCACTTCGCCTGTTATGCCTAAAAGCAGGCAGCTTGCTTCATGGGACTACAAGGCCTGCTACCAGCACCAGTTGGGGGATTCTGGGCCTTGAAGTTCCTCCCAAGCAACTTCCCCGAGGCCTGGAAAGCCACAACCTTTCACATGCTGCCCCTCCAAAGCCAGCTGTTGCACAGCCTGATTCTGAGGCCATTTCCGCACTAGGCTGTTATAGCGCTATGATTCCACTTTCAACAGCCTATGGAATCCGGCCGGCCCCTCCTGAAATTGCAAACCCCAGGATTCCATAGGATGTTGAAAGTGGAATCATAGCACTGTAACAGTCTCGTGTGGAAATGTCCCAGGTCAGGGAAAGGAGAAGGAAAGGCAGGACAACTTAGTAGCCCTCCATTTCCTCCCTCTTGCCCATCTCCTTCCTTGCAGGTGGGGGCTTCGGGTTTGTGGTGCTGACAAACCAGGCTGTGGGCCATTCTTAGCTGGTTAGACAATGGCTGGTGAAGGAAGAGGACCAGAGGTGGGTTTTTAAAGGGCTGCCTGGCCTGATCGGAGCCAGCGAGGGGGCAAGTTTCCTTGGAAAGAAGCACTTGAGATGGGGAGGGAAGCGGTTGGAGAAGTTCACAAATAATCAAATCTGTGAAAGTGAAACCTGCAAATGTGGAGAGCTGGCTGTAGATCTTTTGTTCTTTGGAATCAACCTTCTAGCATCTGCTGTAATGCCAGCAGCAGAATGCCTGTAAGAATTCAGAAAAGGAGTTATTTGGGGGACTTCAACTCCCTGGATACTTAAGTCAGCGCAGCTAGAAAGAGTATTTTGGGAGTTGTAGTGCAAAACAAAACAAAACAAAAGGGAGCCCCGGTGGCGCAGTGGTTAAATGCCAGTCCTGCAAGCCACAAGGTTGTGAGTTCAATCCTGCCCGGCTCCGAGGTTGACTCAGCCTTCCACCCTTCCGCAGGTCGGTAAAATGAGTACCCAGCTTGTTGGGGGCATGTATAGAAATGTTTCGAAACACATGCTATTTGTAAGTTGTTCACCGCCTCGATCCATATGGAGAGGCGGGATACAAATAAATAAAAATAAATAAATAATAAATAACGTCCTCAAGGTCTGGTCTGAAGGCCTCAAAGTCCACACACACCCTCCGGCTGCCTGCCCTCGTTCCTTCTTTCTGGATTTTGCCAAAAGGAGAACAACAGAGAGACCCAAGCGGAGCAGCAGCAGCTGTCCGGGATCCGCTTCCAAAGCAGCCATGTCACGGGCTCCTGGGAGATTATGATCCTCTCCAAGGTCTGGGCAAGAGGAGAGGGATGAGCAGCCAGCACTCTGCTGGGATGTTTGCAGACACAAGTTTTCCACTTCAGAAGGAAAGCGGTAACATTTCCGCACTAGACTGTTATAGTGCTATGATTCCACTTTCAACATCCTATGGAATCCTGGGGTTTGCAGTTTCGGGAGGGGCCACCCGGCCCCTCCCGAAACTGCAAACCCCAGGATTCCATAGGATGTTGAAAGTGGAACCATAGCACTATAACAGTCTAGTGCAGAAATGGCCCGGGAATCGTAAAGCCGGAACATACCTCAAGGGCCATCTAGTCCACCCAAGCAGAGAGGGTCAATTTTGTCCCGTAGCCCACCAAGGAACAGAAAGAGCAGGCAATATGGGGGCCAGAGAAGCTGAAAACCACCTCTGCAAGGGCTTGGCAAAGTTCCTTTTTTGGACGACAACACCCAGCAACACTGGCTGAGGGGTTCTGGGAGTTGCTGGCCAAAATTAAAAAAATGAATTTTTGCCCAATTCCTCTCCAGGAATTCCTCTCAAGCGTCAGTCCTTAAAGAATGTGATATTTCAAGAGGCCTTGTCAGGACCAAGTTCTGAAACTGACCAGGAGGCATTTCAATTAGCAGCACAGGGCAAGTAGTCAGACCCGTAGCCCCTCTGCCCGAGCGCCGTTGACACGGGCTGGCAGCAATGGCTCGCCAAGCATTCAAACCAGATTCTTTCCTAGCCCTAGCTAGGAGAGGCAGGATTTGAACCTGGGACTGTCTATATAGTCGTTTCCAACTCTGACTGGCAGCAAAGCTTCTCCAGGGTTGCAGGCAGAATTCTTTCCTGACCTGACCTGACCTGGAAACATGGGGGGGGGTTGATGCTGGGGCCTTTGCAAAAGAATACAGCAAGCTGCCTTTCTACTATATTAGACCCTTAGCCCCTCTAGTCATAGACCATTTCTGCACTTGCCTGCTATAGTGCAATTATTCCACTTTCAATATGCTTTGGAATGCTGGGGTTTGCAGTTTAGGGAGGGGCTTCAAAGGGCCTCCGATTCCTCCCCTCCTCAAAGCCCCCCCCCAAACTGCAAACCTCAGGATTCCATAGGATATTGAAAGTGGAATAATAGCGCTATAACAGCCTAGTGTGGAAATGACCCTAGTCTCAACTCTGACTGGTGGCCATCAACTTCCCTCATCAATGACATAGGGGAAATCGTGCTGACCTGCCTCGCACGCTTGTTGTGAAGATTAATGAGATTGTGAGTGTGGTCCATTACACCAGCACTCCGGTGCAAGATTCCATGACCTTGCATTGGATGGCAGCTCCCATTGTCCTCCAACAGTTTAGGGGGATGATAGAAGCTGTAGTCCAACACGTTGGGCCAGGACAGGCCCGTTCTCACATTCACACCCACACGCACCCCAAATCTCTTTCTCACATCTCTACACCATATAGCAGAGGTGGGAAAGGAGCAGCCCAGCGACTACCTGTGGCTCGCAAATCAATTTTTATGGCCCTTTACCCCTCCAGAATCCCAGACTGCCTTTTTCCAGCAAGTAAAAAGAGAGTGAATTTCCTCTCCTGGAAGACCCCATTTACACTACACAATTACCGCTCTATAATTCCACTTTAATTGCCATGGTTGCATCATGTGCAATCCTGCAATTTATAGTCTGGTGAGGCATTACAGCTGTCTAGTGGAGAGTTCTAAGTACCCCCAGGAAACTACAAATCTCAGGATTCCATAGGATGCAAATACAGCAGCTAAAGAGGAAACCACAGTGCTATAATCTCTTGTGGGAAAGAGCCACAGGACACGAACCAGTTGGTTCAAACTCCAAGGCAGTAGATTCCAGCTGAACACGAGGAAGAACTTGCTGACAGTGGTGGATAGCAGACCGGAATCTATCAGAAGGTAATGGAATTTCCTTCTTCAAATGTTTTTAGACAATTTTTTGCAGAGGTGCTTCAGCAGTAGACTGCTGCTTGACAATGGGATGGACTAGATGACCCTTAGAGTTCCTTCTGATGCTACAATTTATGCAAAAGCATGCAAAATTTACGAGATTAATGACCCAGTATTTGTCCCTGCCCCATGAACTGACTCCGGCTTCTTAAAAGCTGAATTTCTAGAGCAAGATCAGAAAATATTTGCAAACCAACCAGTTTTAGAAAACTTCTTAAAAAGAGAGAAATTCTCCCAGTTGGCCACGTTTCAAACATGCTTGTTGCTGTTTCAATTTTGGTTCAAGGTCTCTTTGCCTTGGAAGAACCAGATGATGGGGAGGAAAATCTATTTATTTACAAAACCGACCAGCCTAGAAAGTAACATTGGAGGAAAAATAGAAGAAAGGAAAAGCTAGGTCTCTCTCCAGGCACTGAAAGCTAATTCTTGCCCATTCCTCAGGAAGAGCCCACTAAATACAGACTCAAACTTCCTCCAGGATCTACATTTGTTCCTTTAAAAGGTCCACTTCATGAGATTGACTAAGGAAAGAAAAACAGGCATCTTCCCATTTTGAACAACTCATTTTTCAACATTCAGCTCTTTTGATCATTGCAAATTATAGAAATGTACTTTTCTTTCAGTGCAGTATTTGGGTTCCACTTTTAAATTGATTCCACTTTCTTGTCCTGCATTTGGTTCCCACAGCATCCGAGCAGATGCATATTTGGAAAGCTGTCAAGGGGGTAACTTCTCCTAGGTCCTTCTTGGGAAGCTTTGTTTGGAGGAGGTTTACTGCTGCTTTCCACTGAGGCTGAGAGAGTGTGACTTGCCCACAGTCCCACACTGGGTTTGAATGGCTGAGTGAGGGTTCAAACCCTGGTCACTCGGAGTCCAAATCCAACATTCATAAAGTTGGAGAAGACCCCCAAGGCCCAGCCAGTCCAACTCCCTTCTGCCATGCTGGAAGACACAGTCAATGTGGGCAGATGGCCATCCAAACTTCTTTTCAAAACCTTCAAAGAAGAAGACTCCACCACACTCCATTGAGGCAGAAGCAGACTCCACTGCCAAACTGTTCTTTCTGTCAGGAATTTCTTCCTAATGCTTAGGTGGAATCTCTTTTCCTGACGTTTGATGCCATTGCTCCATGTCCTAGTGTCTGGAGCAGCAGAAAATGAGCTTGCTCCATCCTCCATAAGACGTCCCTCCAAATATTTAAACACTGCTATCATGTCACTTCTTAACCTTCTCTTCCTCATTCATAGCATCACACCACACTGGCTCTCTTGTTATGTACCCAAGTCAACTGGGTTATATGGCAACCCCATCAAAGGCACTTCTTGGAAAAACATATTCAGAGGGTTTGTCATTGCCTTGCTCTGGTGGTGAGAGATGGTGATTTGTGCAAGGTCAGCCAGTGGGTTTCTGTGGCCAAGCAGGAATTCAAATCCTGGAGTCTCAGGCCGCTTCCGCACTAGAGTGTTATAGTGCTATGATTCCACTTTCAACACCCTATGAAATCCTGGGGTTTGCAGTTTAGGGAGGGGCCTCAAAGGCCTCCACTTCCTCCCCTCCTCAAAGCCCCCCCACAATGCAAACCCCAGGATTCCATAGGATGTTGAAAGTGGAATAATAGCACTATAACACTCTAGTGCAGAAATGACCCCATACTACTAGTCCAACACTCAAAACCACTACGCCACATTAGCTCCCACATCCTCCAAAATCCAAACTAAAACTTTAACCAAAGTTGGCCATGTTGCCAGGCCCCTCCCGCCGACAACACTTGCACCACAAAGTCCACCAGGCCTCCTGACTCTGTTTGAATCTCCATTCCAAGATCCCAGCTCCCCGAACATCAAATCCAGGCCATGCCTCCTGTCCAAACGGGCATGGTGCTGGAACAGCTATGAGCAACATGAAAAGAAACTCTCCGCTCTTGGCAGCCAGGGGCAAAAGCGCCCACAGCCCAACCATGCTGAATTAGCTTGTTGTTGACGGTTGCGCCAGCTGTCCTCGGCCTTGATGCACCACACCCTCATCTGCTGCCACCGGACGAGAAATTCCCACACTCCGATGGGGAGGAGCGGGCAGAGTCTGTGGTGTTCCCTACACTCACTCCCCCTTTCACCTGAGTGGCATGGAGTGCCAGTGGGTGGCACACACACAGCTAGAAAAGAATCATAGAATCATAGAGTTGGAAGAGACCCCAGGAGCCATCTAGTCCAACCCCCTGCCATGCAGGAACACCCATCAAAGCACTCCCAACAGATGGCCATCCAGCTTCTGCACAAAAATCTCCAAAGAAAGAGACTCCACCACTTTGAGGCACATATTCCACTGCCACACAGCTCTGGCCATCAGGAAGTTCCTCCTGAGTGTTAAGTGGAATCTCTTTTCCTGCAGCTTGAATCTGTTGCTCCTTGTCCTGGTCTCTGGAGCAGTGGAGAACAAGCCTGCTCCCTCCTCAACATGACATCCCTTCAAATATTTGAGCATGGCTATCATGTCCCCTCTTAACCTTCTCTTCTGCAGACTAAACATCCCCACCTCCCTAAGCCACTCCTCATAGGGCCTCATGGCTTCCAGACCCTTCACCATTTTGATTGCCCTCCTCTGGACATGTTCCACCTTTCGACATCCTTCCTGAATTGAGGTGCCCAGAACTGGACACAGGATTTCAAATGTGGTCTGACCAAAGCAGAATAGAGTGGTACCATTACCTCCCTCGATCTAGACACCATACTCCTATTGATGCAACCAAGAATTGCGTTGGCTTTCTTGGCTGCCGCATCACACTGTTGACTCATGTTCAGCTTGTGATCTACCCAGACTCCTAGATCCCTTTCACATGTACTGTTATCCAGCCATGTGTTCCCCATCCAATATTTGTGCATTCCATTTTTTCTGCCTAAGTGCAGGACTTACATTTCTCTCAGAAACCCAAAGGTCTGTCTTGCAGAAGATGGCTTTATTCCGTGTTGCCTCAGAAGGCAGCAACTCCAGTGGGTGAAAGCTGCAAGGAACCAGGTTAGCAACTGCAAGAAAGCAGACTATGGATCTTATCACACTTCACTGTCATAGCACTGTTATTCCACTTTAACTGCCATGGCAACATCCTGTGGAATCCTGGGATTTGCAGTTTAGGGAGAGGCATTGAGAATTTCGAGCTGGACAGCTCTTGAGCCTCAGTAAACTACAAACCCCAGAATTCCACAGGATGTTGAAAGTGGAATAATAGCACTATAACAGTGCAGTGTGATAGGGCCATATATTACATCTGGCTTTTTGATCTTTTAAAACTGGAGACCTGCCCACACAATGAAGGCCATTTCCGCACTAGCATGTTATAGTGCTATGATTCCACTTTCAACCTCCTATGGAATCCTGGGGTTTGCAGTTTAGGGAGGGGCCTCAAGGCTCCTCCCTAAACTGTAAACCCCAGGATTCCATAGGAGGTTGAAAGTGGAATCATAGCACTATAACAGTCTAGTGTGGAAATGGCCATCTTCTAGCTAGAAGGACATCAAGTTAGATTAAATGGTCTTTCTTCTGCCTCTTTAAGGAGCTGAAAAGGAATACTCCCCACATTTCACCTTCCTCTGGGAGTAACTTCATCACCAAGGATTTCTCCCTTAATTCCTAAACAGGAAAACATGGTCTCTGTGTTTGTGTGTTTGAAAGACAAGCTGCCAGCAACTGCGGTTGGTACTTAATGAATAACACTTAAGGACAGCACTTGGGGCCATCCCGAGGTCTCCGCAACCACAAGGCGTCGGACCATCCCAAACTGTCCACGCTATCCATAAACGGCAATTCAGTGGTTATGGGCACAAACATTTCAAACTGTTTGACATTAAAAAGTTATAACCCAAGGGGACCTTTGGGTAGTTCTGCTTGTTTTGCGGTGGGTTCATTTTTTATTTTGGAGTTTGGGGCAGTTGCATGATCCGCAGATGATCCCAGGGGGCAGAAAAACTGGCCCGGGGACCCTCTGTGGTTGCCAAACTATCATTCAAGTGCAGAAGGATCTATGCATCCCTTGGGCCTCTTCACATTTCTCTCTGTGCTTTTCGGCCATTTCTTCTCTAGACTGTTATAGCGCTGGACAGCCCTTCCCAAAACTGCAAACCCCAGGATTCCATAGGATGTTGAAAGTGGAACAATATTGCTATAACAGTCTAGTGCGGAAATGGCTTTCCTCTTGGGATCACAGTTACAGGTCCTGCAGGAGTCGGTGGGTGGATTGACCCTCTTAGAAAGGACAGCTTCTTCCATTACGGTTGCATGTATCCGTTTCTTCACAAGTTTGTGGTGGTTGCATGCCTTCGAGGCATTTCCGACCCATGGCAACCCCTCCCACAGCGCTTTCTTGGCAAGATTTCTTCAGAGGGGGTTTGCTTTTGCCTTCCTCTGAGGCTGAGAGAGCATGACTTGCCCAAGGTGGTGACCCAGTGGGTTTCCATGCTGAGCGGAGATTCAAACCCTGGTTGCAGTCCAATGTGCAACAACTACACTACAGTGGCTCTCAGTTGCAAACCCTTGTGTTTGGAGGACAGAGGCACTTAAGCACCCCTGTGGCGCCAGTTGAAATTCAGACGTCCAAGGCGAGGAGAGGGGCAAAGGGGGAGGTCACTGGGTTGTGTGTTGTTTTTTTCCCCTTTATTCTTTTCTGTGCTCTGCCGAGCTCTTTCTCCCCCACTGGAGCCAAAGGCCAAAGCAGAAGCCAAGCCAAATAAACCAATGAAGAAGGACACAATCTGTGCTCTAACTTCATTATTCTTCCGACTATTTATTCAGGCTGCTGAATTTGGACGGCTTTGGCACGGAGTAACTTGCATGACCTATTCCCCTCCCGCCTCTCACTTCTTCCTTCTCGCTGTGTGTTTGCTGCCCTGGCTTCTCTTTTCCGCACTAGAGTGTTATAGTGCTATTATTCCACTTTCGACATCCTATGGAATCCTGGGGTTTGCAGTTTAGGGAGGGGCCGGCCGGCCCCTCCCTAAACTGCAAACCCCAGGATTCCATAGGATGTCGAAAGTGGAATAATAGCACTATAACACTCTAGTATGGAAATAGCCTCCATCTCTGCCCACTGTTTTCTCTCCTCTACTTGCATTCTGATTGCAAGCGCTTTGGGGCAGAGAACTGACTCTTCTTTATTATTATTATTTTCTGCAATGGAGCCTGAAGCTTAAAGAAACTCCTTGTGACCAGATCGAAGAATCCTTACACTGTGCCTAGGAGAATATCCCACTCACACACCCCTGGAATAAAAGTCAGCCAGGAGAAATTCCCACATACCTTGCAGCCCCTCTTGCTAAATGGCTTAGGCAAGTACCTCCTCATATATATCAAAAGACATCCACACGGCAGTTTCAGGGACAATGAAGCCACACTGAGCCAGTTCTCCATATCTACCCAGATACCAGACTACAACGCCCAGAATCCCCCAGCCAGCACAAAAATTCAGACATCATGCCACCTTTCTTAATCTTGCTATCTATAACTATATATAACCATACATAACTATATAACTAAATATAATACAATTAGTATAATATAATTAATAATATAACATAATAATATAATATAATATAATATAATATAATATAATATAATATAATATAATGGCTTGGCTGCTAACACAAGCTTTCAGCTCCTGCTGTCCTGTTTTAGTGTGTGTGTCTATATTCTTTTAACGAACTCTAATATTTTTAATTGCATAAAACATTCAATTGCCCCTACATTTATACTTTTATGTAAGCTTTTATATAGTTTTTAATCTGCACTCTTTTTAAATACACTGTAATCTGCCTCAAGTCCCATTACTGGGGCAAAAGGCAGGATACAAACGATTACAATTAATTATTATTTTTATTGCGGTGCTGTTTTTAATTCCTGCTTCCAGGAGAGCCACAGCGGCCTGCCTCCTAGGGTTGTTGTGAAAAGGTAGCCTCAATTGTCAGCATCCATATTAGCAGGGCTCAGATTATGAAGCAAAAACTATGACATTGTGGTATTTAGGGCCAGAGCACAGTGCATGAAAAGAAATTTGTGTTAAACCTCAGGAAACTCCCGTTTATTTTTATTTACTTAATATCTCTCCTGCCTTTTCCTCCAAGAATGAAAAGCCAGGCAGCCACCTCCTTGTAAAAGACTGCAGCCCTGCTGCCAGACAGCGTAGGCTGTACTATGATACATGATAGGCACTACAGATCACTTTCCCCTGCTTTCCTCCTTCTTCTGGGCTGTAGCGTATTCAATACATTAACCGCAGCGGAGCCAAGAGGGGCTCTCTCTCTCTCTAACCCAGTGAACTGGCATCCCATCTGAAGTCGTTCCAAGAGAAGCTATTTTGAAGCATGAGCTCTCAGGGGCCAACCACGCAACAGCTGTCGGAATATACACAACCATGTAATACATTTCAGCCATGACTAAGAAGCGTTCTGTGTAACCGGGGAAGCTGGCGTGCCATCAGAGCTTAGTCCAAGAAAAATTTGCCATTTGTCCTG
Source organism: Ctenosaura bakeri (assembly GCA_948474755.1). NCBI lineage: Eukaryota > Metazoa > Chordata > Lepidosauria > Squamata > Iguanidae > Ctenosaura > Ctenosaura bakeri. The sequence goes on along the minus strand of CAOLHI010001351.1, from coordinate 650,115 downwards.
GCGGGGAAAGCGGGAGGGGTGGGGGGTTACAGGAAATTCTCCTGGGATAGTAACTGAAAATAAGAAGCTGACTCAAATGCACGTGGCCATTCTACTTATTGTGGCTGTTGCCACCGTCCGGACAAAAAGTTCTGTGTAACTTGGGAAGACTGCATTCTATAAGAGGCTAGGGCTAAGAAATAAAGGTACATTGATGATTTTGGGGTGGAGAGGAGGAGATCCCACCCACACAAGTCAGCTGTACCCCCAATTATTCTGATGAACTGATGAAAGACAGTGTGGTGTAGTGGTTAGAGCCCTAGTCTGGGGCCTGAGGGATCCAAGCTCAAGGTCCTGCTGAGCCATGAAGTTCAGTGGGTGAGATCTTGGGCCAATCTCTCTCTCATCCTGGCCTGCCTTCCAGGACTGTTGTGATGATAAAAGTGTAGTAAAAGACGGCCAATGACCTTGAGCGTTTTGGAAGACAGATGGACATCACCAGCATAACCAAGAACAAGTCTCACAGCTTTGCAAAGTTTGGTTTTAAGCAATGCTACAGACCCACGGAGTAAAGACACTTAACCATTTCCGCACTACACTCTTATAGCGGGATTATTCCACTTTCAACACTTTCAACAACACTCTTACAGCACGATGATTCCACTTTCAACATCCTATGGAATCCTGAGGTTTGCAGTTTTGGGAGGGGCCAGCCGGAACTGCAAACCCCAGGATTCCATAGGATGTTGAAAGTGGAATAATCCCACTATAAGAGTGTAGTGTGGAAATGGCCTGGGATGCTGAAATACACACAGATATTGATACGGCATACACAAGTGCCAAGGAGCCACTAAAGGTTCCCACTCTTTGGCCCAAATTCTTGGTGAACTCGAAATCACCTCCTGCTTTCCAGGGAAACTCTGTTCCTGTAAAATTTAGGAAACTACTCTTCACGCAATCAAACAGCTCCTCTTCTTTGATCTAGTGGCTATAAAACCACATCTATTCCACACAGTCATAAAGTTTGGTGCGGCTTCGGTTGTCATTGCTGCAATGTATGGAAGTCTGGCGAGGGATGCAGAGCTTTCTAGCAGAGAATCCTACTGCTCTTCCCTGAACTACAGTTCCCAAAGTACAGCGCTTTGAGAAGAGGGTCTGAGTTAAAGCTCAAAGTACCTGGAAAACTGCAGTTCAGGGCAAAGGATTAACGCTCTCCAGCAGTGCCTTCTAAGCCGTGGCCAAACTACAAATCCCAGGATGGTGCTACGGCAATTCAAGCGAGATGAAGATGACACAGCCAAGCAAGACTGAGGCCATTTCTGCACTGCACTGTTACAGTGCTATGATTCCACTTTCAACCTCCTGTGGAATTCTGAGGTTTGTAGTTTCCTGACGCCCAAGAGCTCTCTGGCTGAGAGAGCCCCTCCTAAACTGCAAACCCCAGGATTCCATAGGAGATTTAAAGTGGAATAATAGCACTATAACAGCGTAGTGTGGAAATGGCCTGAGATACCCTACTGGCGCATTCTGATCAAACTAGAAATCCCGGGAATCCACAGGCGATCGCTAGAGCAGTTAAAGCCGCATGACATTGATGTATAACCATGCCTGGCATAGACATGCCCGTAGGGGATTCTTAGCCCTTGTCCAAACTACAAATCCCCAGATCCCTTAAGGACAACTAAGCTAGGACAAGTAAGGGGATATCAGACTGATGGACCCGTGGACAACTAAGGGACTGATAGCCCCGTGCAGTGCGGAGGCGTCCTGGCAGGGCCTTGGCAGCCTGGCCCCAAACTACACATCCCAGAAGGGAGCCAGGAGAATAAGAGCGGTGCAGAGATGCCGCCCCGGCGCAGATCTCCAGACCTGCCTGCTGGGCTTCTGGGGGAGAGAGGGGTGGCCCCCCGACTCACCGATGGAGACGAGCTTGATGCGCTCCCGGTCGAGGAACTCGAGGGCCACGGAGACGTTCTCCAGCTTCATCTGCCGGAAGTTGGGCCGGGCGTGGTACTTGCGGTACATCTTCTTCTGGCTGAGCACCTCCAGGAGGGCGATGAGCTTGAGGCCGTCGCTGAGGTCCTTCTGGAGGTCGCCGATGCGCTTGTGGACGCACTTGAGGTGCTCGTTGCACCAGCGGGTGAAGGTGTTCTGCTGGATCTTCTTCCAGGGCGCGTCCTCGGCCAGGTCCTTCTCGGTGGCCGGCATCTCGTCCGCCTCCTCGCCCGAGCCGTAGCTCTGCGGGCCCTGCTCGAAGTAGCTGTTGCTGTTCATCGCGGCGGCGGCGGGGAAGGGAGACCGAGCGGCTCGGGGGGCGCGCGCAACCCACCGGTCAGTCCCGAGGACCGGCGAAAGGGAGAGTCCGACTCCTGGCGGCGAGGCGCGCCGGGCGCACTGGAGAGCCCCGGGGAGGGCAACCGTCTAGCCCCGATGGGACACGTCCAGCCCCGACTGGACCGAGGGACGAAGCGGGCCGCCTTGGCTGCCCCGAGTTTCCTTCCCTGGCCGGCGACCCCGACCCAAACGCGTATCCAAAAAGGCGAGCAAGGAGAGGCGCTGGGAAAGTCCAGGAGCGAAGGCGCACCACCTCTGCAAGTCGGATCCTTGCAAAGAGGGAGGGGGCTCCTTTGGTCTCCCCGATCTTCTTCTTTTCTTTTTCCCCCTGTTCTGCTGCCCCGGTTCCAAGAGCCGGGCTGCTTTGCCTTCTTCCTCCTGGGAGGGGAGAGAGAGGCGGAGAGCGAGCGCGGAGGCGAGAGGAGGAGGAGGAGGCGCGCGGCCGGTCCACCGCTGGGGTCATTCACGAGTGGCCGGTCCGGGGCCCGAGGAGGGGTTTTTAAAAGGCGGCGGCCCCCTCCCCCCGCCCCCTCCCCGCCCGATCTGCCCCCCCTCCCGCCCCCCTCCACGTCAGGGCGAAGGACTCCCAGGAATGCCTCCGCGATGACCGTAGGCAAAGGGAGAGGAGGAGGAGGAAGGGGGGCGCAGGCTCTCCCTGCGCCCCCCCACCCGCACCCACCCCCCACTCCGGCCGCTGAGAGTGGATTGGACGCTATGGATAGCCGGGGGCCGCCGATTGGCTGGAGCCACAAGCAGCGGGGGGGGGCGCACTCGCAAACTTTTTACGCTGCGCTCTGGGTGCCCCCCGACGGCGCGCCTCGCGCTTCTCTCCAAACGGAGGGAGAGCTATTTTAAAGTCGCCCCCTGGCCACGAAAGGAGGACCGGGGCGGGAGCGTGAAGGGGGGGCGCTGTGGATGCGCAGGGACCATCCTTGCTCTTGCTCCCCCCCCAATTCTTTCTCTTCCTCCAACTTTTGGGTCCATGGCTGGAGGAACTTTGGAGAGGTGGGGATGGGGAAGGGTTGGGGCTTTTTTGTAGCGGGGAGAGGAACTGGGGAGGGTTCTGGGGAGATGTGGGGAGGAGATGCCTCTTCTTCCTACCCCCCTCCCCCGTCGGATGCTGAGTTTGGGAAAGTTTGAGGGTACTGAAAGACCCAGAATCCTCTCCAACCAGCGCACACGCAGACTTAGCACACAATAGCTGAGATTTCATTCAACTGATCCTGCTTCAGCTTATGGTGGAGGTTAAATTCCTTTACTGGACTGCAACACCCAGAATCCCCCACCCATGGCAGATTTGGGACTTCTGAATCCTCTTTTTGGAACTTTAACACCCAGAATCCCTGGGTGGGTGTTGAGGTACCAAAATTTTTTTTAAAAAGCGCTAAGCTTTCCTAACCTCACCTTCTCAGAACTTTTCACTTGTGAGTATGGTTAGCAAAGGGAGAAAAATGGAAAGAGAACCATTTTTTAAAAGAATGAACTGGCAAAAAATAGATCAGAGTTCATTGGTAGATTCACTGATAGATCAGGAAGGATTTCTGATTCTTTGCTGTCCAACAAACCGAGCCACAACATGATCCTCCTGCCTCCAACCATGAATTATACTACCAAATTCAGCAACAACACTGCTAAACCCCCAGATTCCATAGGATGTTGAAAGTGGAATAATAGCACTTTAACAGTCTGGTGTGGAAATGGCCACAGACTCATAAGAGTTTGGAGAGAATCCCAGGGGTCATGTAGTCCATCCTCCTCTCTGTGTTTAAAAACATTCTAACACAATTTGTGGAAACAGTCAGAGATCCCAGTTGTGCAAATAAGGATCTCCACATGGGCTGCTTAAAATCCAGGCCGTAGGACAGTTGCTTTCCAAGGAGACCTGTTTGGTATGGAGACCTGCCAGTTTTCACTGCAGAGTTACAAAATATTTTATTACAAACATGCCCTTGATAGTGAACCCACAGGATGAGCAACAGATCAAAATGGTCAAGACAAACAGATTCATAGAATCATAGAAATGTGGAGTTGGAAGAGACCCCAGGGGTCACCCAGTCCAACCCCCTGCCATGCAGGAACACCCTCAAAGCACTCCCTTGGACAGATGGCCATCCAGCCTCTCCTTAAAAACCTCCAAAGAAGGAGACTTCACCACACTCCATGGAGGCAGCAGATTCCACTGCCAGAAAGATTTTTCTTCTGCTAGATGAAGGTTTGACTGTATGAAGCTGAGCCATATAGCCCAGTGTCCAACTGTCTGTCTGTCTATCTAGATATGTTGCAATCCTACTTTTCCACCAAAAAAATTAAAAAGCACCCAAGATGATTTATTTATTCCAGGTGTGTTTTCCAGCTGTGCTTCTGCAAGATCCATTTAACAGGAGGCAAACTCAAAGGATGGGATACAAGACCTATGATATACATCTCTTGTCTTCTAACCCTACTGGATAATTTCGCATGAACAGGATAAAAACTATCCTAGGGATTAGAAAGGACTGATGCTCAGGTCTTCCAGCTTCAACACAAAGGCCATTTCCGCACTACACTGCTATAGTGATCTTATTCCACTTTCAACCTCCTATGGAACTCTGAGGTTTGCAGTTTAGGGAGGGGCATTGAGAATTCTCAGCCGGAGAGCTCTTGGGACTCAGGAAACTACAAATCCCAGGATTCCACAGGATGTTGAAAGTGGAATAATAGCACTAGAACAGTCTAGTGCAGAAATGGCCCTAGACAGAAGCGTACAGCGGTTCGGTGATAAGGAATGTCTTGAGGCTTAAAAAATCCTTAAGAGAACATTTTTGCCAGTAGATTGAAAGATGTTTTTGCTTGTTTTCTGCTGCTCCAGAGACCAGGACAAGGAGCAATGGATTCAAGATGCAGAAAAGGAGATTCCACCTGAACCTCAGGAAGAATTTCCTGACAGTCAGGGCTGTCCGGCAGTGGAATCTGCTGCCTCCATGGAGTGTAGTGGAGGTTCCTTCCTTGGAGGTTTTTAAGCAGAGGCTGGACGGCCATCTGTCGGGAGTGCTTTGAGGGTGTTCCTGCATGGCAGGGGGTTGGACTGGATGGCCCCAGGGGTCTCTTCCAACTCTACATTTCTATGATTCTATGATTCTATAGAAATTTGCCACAATCATGCTATTTTATTAAAAGACTCTACAAAGCCCTGTTTGCCTGGAAAGAGAAGGAATCCAGGAATAGGTAAGAGTGTATTTTGATAAATTCCTCTTTGGAAAAAAAAAAAAACACCTAAGCAGTTTTGGTCAATAGTTAACAGGTTGTTAGGCAACCTTGTGGGCTTAATTCAATATACAATTTCTGTCCATATTTGGGGATCTTATGTCTATGCTTTATTTAGGGACTGTAGAGACCTATAGAGGCGTCTATGAATGTATATTTTCTCTGGATCTCTTACAAAATAATTTAAAATAAAAATAACTGCAGGCTCCCCCCTCCCCACTTATCTGACAAGTTAGGGATCGGAGTACTGTCAGAAAATGGAATTGGTTGAAAAGTGGGACTTACGCTCTGTACTGCAAGGAGCATAAAGTACTCATGGGCCGTTTCCGCACTAGCCTGTTGTAGCGCGATGATTCCACTTTCAACATCCTCTGGAATCCTGGGGTTTGCAGTTTCAGGAGGGGCCAGACAGCCCCTCCCAAAACTGCAAACCCCGGGATTCCAGAGGATGTTGAAAGTGGAATCATCGCGCTATAACAGTTTAGTGCAGAAATGGCCATGGAGGCCCACTTGGGACCAACTGGCTGCTGCTTGCAAAGTCTCTCAGCCAGCTTAGCACCATTTTTTGTCTCTTAGCTCACTTTGCAAGCAGCATGGACACGGTCCCAAGTCTGGGAACTTTTGATGGGCTTTTACAAAGAAAGAGAATACAATATGTAAGCTGTAGGTTTTAGTATATTTGGAAAAATAGGCAGTTGAACTATTTGGATGGTATTTACAATCCAAATACTTCAACTGCCTATTTTTCCAATAAGTTATTTTATTTTATATCATCATGTATAGTTTGCATTAGGAAAGCTAGAAGTCAAGTGTATATTGTCTTTTTATTGTTGTTTTTTAATATCAAAGTGGTCAAAGGCCTGAAAACTATGGAAGTGATAAGGGATGGCTTAGGGCGCTGGGTATGTTTAGCCTGAAAAATAGAAGATCAAGAGGCGACAGGATAGCCATGTTTAAATATTCAAAGGGATGACATAAGGCAGATGGAGCAAGCCTGTTTTCTGCTGCTCCAGAGACCAGGACAAGGAGCATTGGATTCAAACTACAGGAAAAGAGGTTCCATCTAAACATTAGGAAGAATCTCTTGAGAGTAAGAGCTGTTTGACAGTGGAATACGTTGCTGCCTGGAATTGTGGTGTAATCTCCTTCTTTGGAAGTTTTTAGAGAGAGGCTGGATGGCCATCTGTCAGAGGGAATGCTGGGACTGTGAGCATTTCCGCACGACACTCTTATAGTACAATGATTCCACTTTCAAGCTCCTATGGAATCTTGGGGTTTGCAGTTCCAGGAGGGGCCAGCCGGCCCCTCCCGAAACTGCAAACCCCAGAATTCCATAGGAGCTTGAAAGTGGAATCATCGTGCTATAAGAGTGTTGTGCGGAAAGGGTCTGTGTCTTCCTGCAGGCCAGAATGGGGATGGACTGGATGACCCTTGGGGGTCTCTTCCAAGTCCAGGATTCTGTGATACTATTTCTACTCTCCTTTCATTACGTTTCTTCTCCTTTGTTATTTCTGTTGGTTTGTATGTATCTTGAAAATGTTTAATAGAACTTATGGTGTTTTTTTAAAGAAGGAGGCCTTGTGGGTCACTCGGTAGAGGAGAAGGGGACAAACCATTCCTTCTCATCTCCTTTGGAGGGAGCAAACGACATCACCTTTTTAGAAAAGGCCTTTGATTCAGGGCAAGATCTTCCCCAGGTGGAAAGTGCTGGAGCCTTCCTCTTCTTCTTCTTCCTCCTCCTCCTGAGTGCTATTTCACCACCCAAAAAAAGGTGCCTTCTCATGGGATGGCCTAAAGCTGACTCGCCGGGCAGCTGCGGATGGATGGAGGGAGGGAGGAGGGAGGGAGGCCGCCCTGAGCTGTGTTTCATTCTTCTCTCATGATGCTCCTGCCACCCAGAATAGCTCATGACCTGTGCAGTCACCGTGTGATGAAGTGGATGACGTGACATGGCAGGCGGTTGGGCGGGAGGGACCGGTCTGGGGTGGGGGGAGAGATGTGCCGCTCCGGCACAAACTTGGCTTGTAAACAGCACCCTCTGAGCGAAGGGAGAGGATGACACTGCCGGGCTTGGAGGCCCACCTTGCTCTCCACCGACTCTGCAGCGTAGAGGAATCCATTTTCCCTTGAGGAAAGTTTTTGCCAAGAAGCCAGAGGGCCTGAAGCACCCCGCACCCGTCCTGCAGCAACCCTTCTTAAATTCCAAAACCAAGAGAGACCACAGCGGCGAGGCCTTTGCGTGCACAAAGACGGAAGAACTACCCGCTCTGGAGGAATGGCTGCTGGAGCTGACGGATAGAATCATAGAAATCTAGAGTTGGAAGAGACCCCAGGGGCCATCCAGTCCAACCCCCTGCCATTCAGGAACACCCTCAAAGCACTCCCTTTGACAGATGGCCATCCAGCCTCTGCTTAAAAACCTCCAAGGAAGGAGACTCCACTACACTCCGAGGCAGCAGATTCCACTGCCGGACAGCACTGACCATCAGGAAGTTCTTCCTGAGGTTCAGGTGGAATCTCCTTTCCTGCAGCTGGAATCCATTGCTCCTTGTCCTGGTCTCTGGAGCAGCAGAAAACAAGCCCTCTCCTCTGGCAGAAATGGCTAAATTGTCGGGTTTGACTGGAGAAAGGTCATTAGCGGCATTTCTGAAGGACTGGAAAACCCTTACAGACTTCTTTGCAAAAAGAAATAAAATGACTCGGTAACTTTTGGGTTTGATTATTAGAATGGGTAGGTTATCAAAAGAAGGGAAGACGTAATTTTGGGGAGAGGAGTGTGAATGACAGGTGTACATAACTGCTGAAAGGAAAATCAGAATTCACTTTTCTCTCTCCTTTTTGTGTCTTTTCTTTCTTTAGTTTTGTTTTAATTTTTACTTTATGATATTTCCGTTTTCTAACTTGTCTTTTTTCTGCTAATCTCTATAATTCTGAAAGTGTCTTTAAAAATATTCTTAATAAAAATTATTTTCAAAAAAACTGAGAGGGGGCAGCTGTCAACTCTGTATCTGAGTCATGTGTCATGTACTGGATAACCCACACTCCACAGAACCCACTCCGAGGTAGATAGAAGTTTATTGTGAATGGTTCTCGTGAGCAACAGAGCAGACTTCCACAAAAATTGCCAAAACTGGAGGTTACCTACAGCATTCAGCTTGTATAGGTTATCAATACATGCTTAAGCACACCAAGAAGTCAGTGGCCAAAGTCATAAATCCCCTCGTGTGTCTATCCCACCTTTTCTTTCCCAGGCCTGTATCAGCCACCCCCTTTTACGCCCTTGGACAAGGTGAACCCCTCTGGTATATTTCTCTCCGGGTTGTCTCTAAACAGCCCTGTTCCCAGAACATCCTTGCTTTCGGTTTTCCCCAGTCTCCTGTCACTTTGAAGGGATGCCATGTAGAGGAAGGAGAGGGCCTGTTTTCTGCTGCTCCAGAGACCAGGACAAGGAGCAATGGATTCAAGCTGCAGGAAAGGAGATTCCACCTGAACCTCACGAAGAACTTCCTGACGGTCAGGGCTGTCCGGCAGTGGAATATGCTGCCTTGGAGTGTAATGGAATCTCCTTCAATGGAGGTTCTTAAGCAGAGGCCGGACGGCCATCTATCGGGAGTGCTTTGAGGGTGTTCCTGCATGGCAGGGGGTTGGACTGGATGGCCCCTGGGGTCTCTTCCAACTCTAGATTTCTATGATTCTATAATTGTATGATTCTAAGAACTTCCTGACGGTCAGGGCTGTCCGGCAGTGGAATCTGCTGCCTCGGAGTGTAGTGGAGTCTCCTTCCTTGGAGGTTTTTAAGCAGCGGCCATCTGTCCAAGGGAGTGCTTTGAGGGTGTTCCTGCATGGCAGGGGGTTGGACTGGATGGCCCCTGGGGTCTCTTCCAACTCTACATTTCTATGATTCTATGATTCTAGCTAGAAGTACACCATTGTGACAGGCAGCCTTTGACTTCTACAGTGAAGCAGCAATTAGCAATGCTTAAACCTGGATACGAAGTAATCTCTTTTTCCAATACAAAGCAATGCCTTTTTCCAGTGGTAAAAACAAAGGCAATTTCCACACTAGGCTGTTTAGGGAAGGGCCTCAAAGGCCCTTCTCTAAACTGCAAACCCCAGGATTCCATAGGATGTTGGAAGTGGAATAATAGCACTATAACAGCCTAGTGCAGATATAGCCAAAGGTAACCACAAGGAACAGTTAGCAAAGAATACACATTCAACAAGTGAGTATTTTAGTGGCAAGGAGCTTAGTTTAGCAACCTGATATCATGCTTCTTCAGTCTAGTCTCTGATCTAAAATGTGCATGTGTGAGTGTGTGCTTGTAACTGCAGTTTTCAGTGACTGTGTCACAGTGAAGGAAGGGGGTGGGTGCCACCTTCCATTCAGGCTCAGAAGCAATTTTGCCACATTACCGGTGGCAGTGACATGCAACAGGACTCCAACTCAGCATCGGATGAAAGAGTTGCCCTTCTTGCAACAACACACTGCCTCAGCTCCAACAGGGTGAAAAGTCAACTGAAAAGTCAAAAGTCCACCATGTTGGCCTCTAAAATTATAAAGCACAAGCGTCCCCGCAGAAGTGCTAAAGATAATTGCCAACAGTCCATTTCTGTTGCAACTTGTGTCTCAATTCAGTAGTTTAACAGGAAAGCTGAAAGCCTTCTGGGAGTGAAAACTGGCCCATGAGAGAAAGCGCAGGCACAAGCCAGTAAGTTAGCCACGGAGGAGTTTAGAATGATGATCTCTAAGGAACCCTTGTTAGGTACCAGGATTTCCAAGACAGGGTTGAAGAACTGTGAGCTCTTGCAAACTGGGATGCCAAGCACATAATTTCAAGCTGCATAAGAGTTTGCATTTTCTTCTGCTATAATTGCATTCCCTCCAGCATTTCACAAGGAGAGTCCCAATTAATCCTGTGCCATCCCAATTTTCAGATGCTTTTAAAATGTCCCAGTTTCTCTGGTCTCCTCCCACTTTCTTCCTGTGTCCTCAGCTTACTTCAGTTGCTGCAAACCAAGTGGAAATTGCAAAAGCACTCCGTTCACTGGAGGAGGGAAAAGAGAGTCACGGGAGGAATCTTGTCCTTCCCAGTTGGCTCAGGCACAACTAAACTGCTGCGGCCTTTCCTAGCCTTTAAGTTTTTCCTCATTAATGACTTCTGCTATCTTGACTACTCTCTGATGTTGCTTAACCACATGCCCAGGTTTTCATCTGTGAAATGTTGGAAGGTTTGCAGATACCGCAACCTTGAGCAACATTGGGGCTGAAAAAGCTAACAGATTTACAAGCATAAAGAAAAGAACCCTCAATTTTTATAAAGAGATTGGAATGGGGGAAAGACATTGGTGTTAGGTCCAGCTCTAGGCACCGCAGTTCTAAGAAGGATGTTGACAAGCTGTAATACATCCAGAGGAGGGCCACCAAAATGGTGAAAGGCCTGGAAACCATGAAGCCCTCTTAGGGAGCTGAGGATGTTTAGCCTGGAGAAGAGAAGGTTGAGAGGTGACATGATAGTTGTGTTGAAATATTTGAAGGGATGTCATATGGAGGATGGAGCAAGCCTGTTTTCTGCTGCTCCAGAGACTGGGACGTGGAGCAATGGCTTCACAAACAACAGGAAAAGCAATTCCATCCAATGGTGCATCTAGTGGTACAGTGCCTAGGACAAGTGTGGAAGTTGCGCCCCTACCCTCTTAACCCTACCCCCACCCCTACATGCACAGTTTTTTTGAGTCCCATGGCACTGGTGCCCAAGGCATGTACCCTAGTTACCCAACCCTAGATATGCCTCTAATTCCATCTAAAGATTAGGAAGAACTTCCTGATGGTAAGAGCTGTTTGACAGTGGACAGTGCTACCTCAAGGGAGTGTGATGGAATCATAGAATCACAGAGTTGGAAGAGACCCCAGGGGCCATCCAGTCCAACCCCCTGCCATGCAGGAACACCCATCAAAGCATCCCCAACAGATGCCCATCCAGCCTCTGCTTAAAAACCTCCAAAGAAGGAGGAGATTCCACCACACTCCATAGAGGCAGCATATTCCACTGCCGGACAGCTCTGACTGTCAGGAAGTTCTTCCTAAGTTTCAGGTGGAACCTCCTTTCCTGCAGCTTGAATCCATTGCTCCTTGTCCTGGTCTCTGGAGCAGCAGAAAACAAGCCTGCTCCCTCCTCAACATGATATCCCTTCCAATATTTAAACATGGCTATCATGTCCCCTCTTAACCTTCTCTTCTGCAGACTAAACACACCCAGCTCCCTAAAGGCATTCTTCATGTGGCTTCATGGCTTCCAGACCATTCACCATTTTGGTCGCCCTCCTTTGGACATGTTCCAGCTTGTCGACATCCTTCTCGAATTGAGGTGCCCAGAACTGGACACAGTCTTCCAAATGAGGCCTAACTCTGGAGTCTCTTCCTTCTTTGGAGGGTTGAGGCTGGAGAGCCATCTATTAGGAATGCTTTGATCGTGCATTCCTGCATGGCAGGATGGGGTTGGACTCATTGGCCCTTGGCATCTCTTCCAGCCCTGGGTTTCTAGAAGCCTCTCAGGTGACATGGGCACAATTATTGTCTGCAGGCCCTACTGGCAAGATGTGCACATAGACCTCTGGGTGCAGTCCCTACACCATCTTGTCTACCAAAGCAAGGCCTGGGAGTGGGTGCAGACAGGAAACAGCCGAGGACCCCTGCCCCACCAGTCTGATGATAGGTATGGGGCTGTCAGCCATGGTTTGCTTATGAGACCAGTAATAGCAGGCGGGTGTACCAGATTGGCTGCTCTTTGCCCATCCACCCCCAACCTGTCTCTCCAGCAATGTGTGGCCACACTCAAGGGCTGGAAGAATAAGCCAATGCAATTGCTGTTGACAGAGGCAGCTGTGAGGAACGGCAGGGCGGCCAGGGCCCGGTGTGGAGACTCAGACAGACAAAACCATTTTGGAACAGGGAGCTGGATTTGGAAACACACTTGTGCCGTTCTGTCCAGAGCGGATATTTTCATCTCTGAAGTTAACGGGAAGAGGGATAATAGGATCATAGAATCATAGAGTTGGAAGAGACTCCAGGGGCCATCCAGTCAAACCCCCTGCCATGCAGGAACACCAATCATAGCACTCCCAAAAGATGGCCATCCAGCCTCTGCTTAAAAACCTCCAAAGAAGGAGACTCCACCACACTCCATGGAGGCAGCAGATTCCACTGCCGGACAGCCCTGACTGTCAGGAAGTTCTTCCTGAGGTTCAGGTGGAATCTCCTTTCCTGCAGCTTGAATCCATTGCTCCTTGTCCTGGTCTCTGGAGCAGCAGAAAATAAGCCCTCTCCCTCCTCAACATGGCATCCCTTCAAATATTTAAACATGGCTATCATGTCCCCTCTTAACTTTCTCTTCTGCAGACTAGACATCTCCAGCTCCCTAAGCTGCTCCTCACAGGGCTTCAGGGCTTCCAGACCCTCCACCATTTTGGTCGCCCTCCTCTGGACACACTCCAGATTGTCCACATCCCTCTTGAATTGAGGAGCTCAGAACTGGACACAGGACTCCAAATGAGGTCTAACTAATGCAGAATAGAGTGGTACCATTACCTCACTTTGTTACCCTGATTTCTGGCGGTCCCGTGAGGGACACCTAAATGCGCTCTGAATTATACAAGTTGGGGGAAATTAGTCAAAGAGTATAAGTTAGCACTGCGAGAGGCAGGGCAGCGGAGCAAGATCTTTTACCCAACGTCTACGTGGTCAGGGTGAGTCAAGGAGCGAACAAAAGTGAAATAATAATTGTTTTTATTAAAATACAAACAAACAGCGTGTGCAGCACACTCACACAGATAACTATAGAAAATAAAGGTTGGAGTGGGATAGAGGGATTTTTAGAGGAGATTCTTGGTTTGGGTAATACTACACCTGTCCTGAAGCCCGGATAGTCTGGAAATTGAGTTCGTAGGTATGCAGTCTCAGTACGTGGGACTGAGGGGAAAGCTCGCCAAGCAAAGCGGCAGCAAGGTGGGATGGAAGCCGGGAGTGATCCAAGGAAGCTCTCAAAGTCAGGGGTTTTTATAGGGGAAAATGTGGCTGTAGGCTAGTCCGTACTTGGGGAAAACAATGAGTTTCGGGCTGGAGACAAAGCCTCCAAAAGGTCAGAATTTAGCATGATTAAGTCCGAATTGTCAATGGAGTAGCCAGTATGCAAATGCAGAGTGCTTGACAGATGAGGATTCGTCTTAACCAAGCTGCCTGCTCAGGGCAGGGAGTCCTTTGTAAGTAGCCTGCATACATAATAGGGTACTTGCCTTGAGGTCGCCTGAAGCAGCGGGACGGCTATTTCTGGCCTGCCTGTATTTGTTGGGAGTATTACAGCAATTAGTGGCCGTGCCTGTCTGCAAGCTTGTCCGGGTGCCTCACAGCACATGGAGAGGAATAGGTAAAGAAGGCCAAATCATTGATATCAAAGTGATATCTAATATCCCCCAAGTCCGGCTAGAAACTTCAGTAACACCTTGATCTAGACGCCATACTCCTATTGATGCAACCAAGAATCGTGTTGGCTTTCTTTGCTGCCACATCACACTGCTGACTCATGTGCAACTTGTGATCTACCAAGATTCCTAGATCCCTTTCACATGTACTGCTATCCAGCCATGCATCCTCCCAGTAGGGGAGAAATAGAACAGAGGTTCGGAGAGTTACCTGGTGGACTACAGATCCCAGGATCTGGTGGGGATCTGGGAGTTGTAGTTCCCCCAGTGATCCTATTTCGAAGCTCAAGTGGGAAATGACAATTCAGCAAGCTGTATGCAGAGCTGATTGGCTGGTTCCTTATGATGTCACCCCAACGGCCTGCCTCCCCACACTGTCACAATTCTACATTTTTTAAAAATTATTTTTATTAAAAAGAAACAGAAAGGAAAAGAGGGGCAAGAAATACATACGGGAAAGTGCAACATTGCACAGATGAAAAAGCACAAAAAGAATATTACTCACCATTCTGCATTCTTGCAGAACAAGAATAATCATTGTGATTGTTAGCAGATAGAAACAGCTGATCTGGAGTCCTGGAGGAAAAGTAGCTTCCGATCATGATATTAATTAGCAGATAGAGACAGATGATCTGGAATCGTAGATCAGAGTTCGATAAGCTGTTTTGTCCGAAAAAGAATTAAACTGTGCAAGAAGGAGGAAGCCAGATTACTTATGGCTGAAGTTTGTGCTTAAGAATTCCCCTCTTCATTGTCTTTCCCTAATAGACAAATGTTGCTGAGAAAATTGATCCTGATCTTGGACAGACTCCATTTCCAGCAGCTTTTCATGTATCTTTCTCTGTTCCTTGCCACTGTCAAGTATGTTTCCAAAATGGTTTTTTAAAAAAACCTGCCATACCTGTTGACTTCAGGCAGGTAAGAGAAAAAGACAAGCTGGCCTTCTTTCAAATCACTTGAGAAAATGGCTATCAATTTCCTACGTCAAAGCCAAAGTCACTTACCTTAAATAAGGTCTGTTAATTTAAAAACTGAACATTGTAAAAATGCTAAATGCTAACAATTTGTAGCATATGATATTGGCCATTTCTGCACTAGACTGTTATAGCGCTATTATTCCACTTTCAACCTCCTATGGAATCCTGGGGTTTGCAGTTTCGGGAGGGGCCAGCTGGCCCCTCCCGAAACTGCAAACCCCGGGATTCCATAGGATGTTTCAAGTGGAATAATAGCACTATAACAGTCTAGTGCGGAAATGGCCATTGTCAAGTTTGCAGCAGGAGATCCATGGATCATAGACAGAAACGGCACCTTTCAAGCCGCCATCTGCAGTGGAAAGAAATCTGCCCCCATTGGCAAAAATATACACGCCATGTCTAGTGTGGCCTCCATGGAACAAAGAAAACGTGTCCCAAGTTACTTCTTGGAGGCCACAAAATAGAGACTTTGCTTGTAGACTCCTCCACCTGGCATGGCCATGGAAGCTGGAGACGAGGGGTCGAGAAAGTGTGGCCCTTGGGGCCCCTAAGTGAGGCCCTTGGGGTCCTGAGAAGACCTCTCCAACCCTCAGTGCCCTCCCCAATTTTGTCCCTGAACAGGCCAGAACAGCCTAAAAATGCACCCCGTTTCTTCTCTTAACCTTGCAAAGACCCCAAAGCTTCCCCAAATACCAACACGGAAGGGGAAAAATTGGTCCAAAATGAACCAAAATGGTGTCCGTAAGTGATATAATGTGCACTGAAACTTGTTGGTACAACCCACCCTGGGAGGTAAAATGGCACCCTGTGCAGTTGCCCACCCCTGCTGTAGACGAAAAAGTTACTTTTCCAAGCTCTAAAATCCTCTGGAACATATCAGAGCTCCATTGCAATATATGCCCTAGACTAATTTTCTCAGAGTTTTCCCTAACCAGTTCCTGCAAATTACTTAGATGTTCTCGAAGGTGTCTAATATTGTTCTAAAATTGAATTCTATGATTCTGTGATTGCATATGTTGGTTTTGGGGTGTTGTTGTTTTTTTTAGCAAGACGAGAGCTCACTGTGAAGCAACATTTCCCCACTGCATTCACGCTCCTTCTAAATGTGATTTCACCTGGTAAGATTTTGCATTTACCATATCCCATGGACACACTGGAAAATGTATGTTCTTCTGAAAACACGTTTTATTTTTTCAAATATGTTGTCACATGGGGGTATAACTCAGAATAAATTCTCAACAGGAGGGATTTACAGGGAAAAGCCACTTTGCAGTGATGTTGCAACTGGGACAAAATTGCAGAAAGCAATTTTGAAGAATACTGAGCACCAGAACTGACTGCTGTTTCCTCCAGAATTCTGTTTTTCAGACTGCTTTTAGGAGTTTTTAAAGAGCATTTTAATGAGTGTTTAAAATGTTTTTATCTTTGATTTGTTTTAATTGGTTTGAGTGTTGGGCTACTTGGCCCTGGAGACCAAGGTTTGATTCTCCGCTTGGCCATGGAAACTCACTGGCTGACCTTGGATGCATCACACCCTCTCAGCCCCAAAAATCTCCATGGTAGGTTCGCCATACATCGGGAACAACCTGAAGACACACAACTATGACAGTAGTTTTAATTGGTTTTTGTTTGCTCATTGCCTTGGGAGCCTTTGTGGGTTGGGAGGCAATACACAAATACTATAAATAAATTTTAATTCATACTGATAAGCTTTCTTCTTTCCCTAATAGTATCATTCTCTTCTCCAAACTGTGATTCAGGTCGGGTCACCTACTAGTTTTGGAAGATTTGTGAAGGCATTCCGAGACGTGAGTGCAAAGCAGTCATGGGGCTGGTTCACCGTGCATGCTCAGCATCCCAAAACTGACCTCTTAAACAGTTGTATGAATCACAGCCCATGCCAGGAAGACTGGAAGAAACTGTAGGTTAAAAACAGAAGACAGTGTAGTCCAAGGCATGAGTAGCCATGGTATGTCCAGGCGTGACTCAGCCTTTTTTGCAAAGGTCAAAGCCCACAGCTCACTCAACGAACAGGGGTCGAGGCCTTGCAAGCTTCATTTTGGCTGCTTAGCTCAGGACGGAGATTTTTAGATCACACAGACAGGTGGCTACTTTGGATTTCTGCCCCTGGCCTCACTGGTCCAGCAAAGGCACTTTTTGATTTTCAGGTAGACCTCAGGTTACAAATTGCATGTATAGCTGATAGGATTGCCAGTTCAGCACTGTTCCAGACCCTGGAATTTCCAGCCAAAACCCTGAGATTTCGGGATAGCTGTTACCCTGTATACTGGGGATCCCTGGAGGGGTGCCCAAATAACCAAACAAAAACACAAGATGGGGAAATTAACTCGAGCACTCTCTTTAGCTAGCGAGAGGCAGGGTAACTTAGCAGGGATCTTGCAAATTTATGTCTACAGCGTCAGGTCAGAGGAGCAGTCAGACAGTTTTAAAATAGTAAAAATGATAGTTTTATTAAAAGACAAACAACAGAAAAGACACCACAAGCACACAGCTAGCTAGAAATTAGAGATGAGAATTTTCAGGGGAAATGGGTGATACGACACCTTATCTCATAGTCCTGGAGAAAAGTGGAGGACTGCAGGAAAGAAAGCTCAGCGTGGTCCGCTGAGGGGAACTCTTCAGACAAACTGACAGCAAGGCGGCATGGAAGTCCAGAGCGATCCGAGGTGAGCTCGGAATCGGGGACCTTTTATAGGGTGGATTGTGCCTACAGGCCATACCATGCTCGGTGAGAACAAAGGAAATTTGGAACGGGATAAAAGCGTTGGAAAAGGTCAGGTTTTACATGATTAGCTTAGCGCTGGATGACAATAGTGTAGCCAGTATGCAAATGGATCAGCATTGAGAGGGTGCCGGCTCAGGGCCGTGTGTCCTTGTGTAAAGTCGCGCTTAACCAAGGTGTGTCTGCAAGAAATGCTCCCTGAAGCAACGGAGAGGCATTAATCTGCCTGCCTAAGTGGGGATTGGAATGTCCATCCATTACCGGCCGCGCCTGTTTACGTGCTTGTCCGGTGGCCTCGCAAACACGTGGAGCAGGGGGGCAGAGAAAGGTCAAGTGAAGGCCAAATAAGTTTGATATCAAGAGATATCTGGTGCTATCACCAGGCATGTCAGAACCGTGATAACATAGCCACTGGTGACATTATTAAGCACTATATATTGAGTTTCAATCACAGATATAGTTAAAAATGAAAATAAAAAAATAGAGAACAACAGATGCAATTAATAGATAGATAGTACAGAACACCAAATCAGCTATCTTATATTTACAAAAGAATGCCATCTGAATGTTGGCATGGATGTGGTTCTAAAGGAACTTATCTCCATATGTGGTGGGAGTTTGAAAAAGTATGAAGATTTTTTGAAAGAAATCAAACAGGAAATTAGTAGAATTATAGGAGAAAAGTTGAAAACAAATAAATAAAGATGGCTGGTTATTAATGTTGAAGATATTGGGGTATAAAAAGAGGAGGAATATTTAATTAAACAATCATTAACAGCGGCAGGGGCAGTGATTGCCTATGGGTGGAAGGATGGAGAAAAGTGGAAATATTGTATAGCAGGCTATATGCTGTTTGATTTTATGTTGAAGAAGAGCAGGTTATATTTATGTCAGCTGAAAGAAGAGAACTGGTCCAGGAGATGGGAGAAATTGGGTTTGTAAAGGAGAGAGAGGGCTACGAAGTTGTGGATGATAAAAGTTAAAATGATATGCCACATAAAGGGAAAAAGAAATTAATTATGAAATACCATTCCAGGGATGGAGGGGTGAGGGAGGAAGGGATGAAAAATAAATGTTGTGAATAATTTCTATATATGATGAATAATTAAATTTTAAAAAGTGAGTATCAAGCACAGAGTTGCTCACAGCTTGCCGTTAAAACACATGCACATGGAATATATTTTCCTGTCTGTTAATGAAGACACAAAGCTAACGAAGCTCCTCCCAGATCAAGATGAGACAGAGGGACTATTCCTTCTCAAATCCTCAGGGAGGTGGGATAAGGACCATTCAACCTACAGAAAGCCTTTCGATGCCCTGTTGTCTGACGACTCACTCTTTTGATGCTTCCAATTTAAGGGCAAGTCTCATTAATTCAGCAGGGGTTTGGCCCTTCTTCCGTTCTTCTTGCCCATAGAGGCTCTCTTGGAACTGCTCACATGCACATCCGGCTTGCAAAGCAAGCTGGGGAGAGAAGGAAAGGCCCCAAGCCAGCTGGAAGACTGTGCAAGTAGCACACACATAGTTGATAAGAAGGGAGCCTCCATAAGTCCTTTATGCTCCCTACAGTACAGTGCATGGGTTCCGCTTTTCAACCAGTTCCATTTTCTGACAGTGCTCTGGTCCCTAACTTGTCAGATAAGCATGGGATAAGCAGATTTCCACTGAACGGTGAGAGCAGTTTGGCAATGGAACCAACGTCCTAGAGAGGTGGGGAGGTCTCTTTCTTTGGATCTTCTAAAGGTGGCTGGACAGCTCCTTGCTGGGGATGTTCTAGCTGGAGACCCTGCACCGAGCAGGAGGTTGGATTCAACGGTCCACAAGGTCCTTTCCAAGGCCATTTCCGCACTTGTCCCTTATAGTGCTATTATTCCACTTTCAACATCCTATGGAATCCTGGGGTTTGCAATTTAGGGAGGGGCCTTTGAGGAGAGGAGGAAGCAGAGGTCTTTGAGGCCCCTCCCTAAACTGCAAACCCCAGGATCCCATAGGATCCTGAAAGCAGAATTAAAGCACCATAGCAGGCTAGTGCGGAAATGGCCCAGATCTTTGATTCTATGATTCTATGTCTTGAGTTGGCAGGGCAGAGGGGAGAGGACAGAATCTTGCCCTTCCCAGTCCGCACAGCCAAAAGCCAACTGCTGTAGTCTTTCCCAGCTTGTGGTTCTTCTTCATCAACAACTCTCTGGTATTGTTTTGCTACGTGCCTCAGTTTTCATCCACGGAGGCTGTATAGTTTGCTTCGCCTCTGCCTAATAGGCACCCAAAATTTTCTTCTCTCTTTGGAAGGGGATGGCTTTAAGTTCCTCTGAACAGGGTAGGCCTGAGTCCAGCAGTGGAGAGTGTTGCCCCCTTGGTAAATTTGGAACTGCAAACCCCAGGATTCCATAGGATGTTGAATGTGGAATCAAAGCGCTATAACAGTCCAGTGTGGAAATGACCTTAGAGATCTGATTTTTTTAAAATACTGGGGGAAACACTGAAGCCAGTTTATGTGTTTTCTCCTTTCCTCTCTGTTTCGCTCTTTGTGCATGCTCAGAGAAGGTTCTGGAGGCAGCTGCTGTTTACTTGCCTGTTGTAGGTGGACACACACAGCCAGTTGCGTAGAGCAGAATCTGCTGCCTCCCAGCTCCACTTTTACTGCATTGTTTACTGCAGATTATGTTGCTGCAATCTGACATTGAAAACGTAGCAGTAATCTCCTAGAATTTTCTTGGGAAGATTTCTTCAGAGGATATTTGCAATATTCCTCCCTCTGAGGCTGAGAGAGTATGACTTACCAAGGGTCGGACAGTGGGTTTCCATGACCGAGCAGGGATTCCGACCTGAGTCTCCTGGAATCCTAGTCCAATGCTGGAACCACTATACACTATAACAATGCCGATTATATTTATGGTGACCCCATGCCCCCCAACAATTCACAGATAAAAACCAAGACTCCTGTGGCCAGGCAACATCAGAGTGTGGCCAAGATGGCAAAGATTGTTAACGAAGAAAAATACACAAGCTGGGAGAGGCTACGGCAGTTTGCTTTTGCCTGCACCGACTGGGAAGGGCAAGATTCTGCCCACTCCCTTCCTTTCCGCCCTGCTAAATTAATTGAATGCAAAGAACTTTTGCACTTTTCTGCTGACTACCAGGTATTATGGACTGGAAGTACCGCTAGTCAATTATTCAGGTTCCATTCAACAATCTAGGGTTCCATCGCTGGATTGCATGGCCTCTTCCAAGTAGTGTCGCTTTTTACAGCGGTGCTACTTGTGATCCTATTTGGAGCGAATTCGTTCGGATGTCTTGTCAGTTTGTCTGTCATTGTAGTGATCAATAACACCAACATTTCATAGATGAAAAACCAGGACAGTGTGGCTGAGCAACAGCAGAGGGTGGGCTAAAGTTATTAATGAGGAAGAGAACACAAAGGAGGAAAGGCTGTAGCAGTTTGCTTTTGCTTGATCCCATCGGGAAGGACAAGACTCTGCCCTCTCTTCTCTTTTCCTCTCCCGCTTGCTGAGTTAATTGCATGCAAACTGCTATTGCACTTTGAACCACGGTTTGCAGGAATTGAAGCAAGACAAGGACCAAGGGGGGAAATGGGAGGAGAAGTGAGAAACTGAGGCCATTTCCACACTAGACTGTTGTAGCTCTGTTATTCCACTTTCAACATCCTATGGAATCCTGGGGTTTGCAGTTTCGGGAGGGACCGGCCAGACTCAATGGTCCTTGTGGTCTCTTCCAACTCTATGATTTTGGGATGCAGTTCTTAATTCTATCCTGCACCCAAGCACCCCCAAAATCAGAAAAGCAAAACTGCAGTCCATTGGATTAATAACTGCAGTAGGAAAAAGGGAGTTGGAAGGACGACTCAAACAGGACTTGGCCCCGGCAACTGAACTCTGTTGGAAGTGACCAATAAAATATACATTGGGGTTAAGAATTGATTTCCACACTAGACTTTTATAGCGCTATGATTCCACTTTCAACATCCTATGGAATCCTGGGGTTTGCAGTTTTGGGAGGGGCCACCTGGCCCCTCCCGAAACTGCAAACCCCAGGATTCCATAGGATGTTGAAAGTGGAATAATCACGCTACAACAGTCCAGTGCGGAAATGGCTTGAGACTTTTGAAAGCAGCTGAAAGACTAGGACTGTTCCTGCCAAACCAGGACATTGGGAGGGTATGTGTGTCTCTCTCTCCTAGGATTTTCTCAGTGAGATTTGTTCAGAGGAGACATGCCATTGCCTTCCTCTGAGGCCAAGGGAGGGAAGCTTGTCCACGGTCTTCCAATGGGTTCAACAACTGATCCAGAATTTGAGCTGTGGCCTCCTGGAGACCCAATCCGATGCTCAAACCACAAGGCCATGTTGGTTCTCTTGCCAAGAAACACTTGGCACAGGGATTTTAAACATGGAGTTGCAGAATCGAGGCAGTTCAACACACCTGGACCACGCCATATGCTCATGAGGCACTTTGGAGATTTGGTATCTCTAGTTATTATCTAAAAAAAAAAAAAAAAGCAATGGTTTTTGGCTTTTTAAAAAGCATTTGAAGGACAGGTGTGTTGCAGTCAGAGCAAAACCTTTAGAAATGTGTAACAGGAGTGTGTTAAGTTCCCAGGCAATGCCCCAGGGCTTGAAAATAGGAGTGCTGTGAGTCTTCCTGTATTTGCATCTGTGTAAGGCTGGACAGTATGTCCCTCCAGCGCACGCTCGACCTCCACTTGTGCCAATTTGTTCTCCTGTGAATCATTCCAACAACTGCCATGGAAAGAGAGGAGTCTCCCTCACACAAAAACCGGTCACGGCATTTTAATGTGCAAATGGATGCTTCTAGATGGAACTTTTTATGTGCAATTTATGTGTAAATCTGCCTTCATTCATGGATTTTCACAGAGTGTTCAGCTCAGACTATGGGAAGGGTACTTTTTGGGATGACAGCATCCTGAATGCCTCTTGGGCACTGTTAGCTGGTTTTTGTGTGAGGGAGACTCCTCTCTTTCCATGGCAGTTGTTGGAATGATTCACAGGAGAACAAATTAGTGCGGAAATGGCCTACGTTCCACTATCTTCTAAGTAGTGTCACTTTTTGTAGTTGTGATCCTATCTATGGCCATTTCATTCAGAGTTTTTGTAAAGCTGAGATTGCTCCCAGAGCACTGGAATCACTACTATTACTACTTCTATAATAACCATAATGACATTAAGAGTAACTTTCCCATAACAACAATATAGAGGACAATAAGTGACATGATTTGCATCTTTCCAGATCATATTACTTCCCCCCACTCCCCGGTCCCACAACTGTATAAATGTCCCTTAGGCTTTCATATCATTCTGTGCTGCATCCAAGAAGTGGATTTATACCGGTGAAAGCTCATGCTAAAATTAAAACCAATTGGTCTTAAAGGTGCTGCCGCATCCCTTATTTCTTCCCCTACCTTCCACCTTTTTTTGCTGCAAGAGACCATACAGGGATCTCCCCTTTACAGGGGGTCTCATGTTCCATGGTTTCAGTTACAAGCAGGCTGAAAATATTAAATGGAAAATTCAGACATTCAGGCGAGAGCAGCTACGTGGCTTGGTACAGGTCCTGCCCCCCATTTGAACCTCCCCTCCGGCAACACTGCCGCAAGAAATGGCTCTGGTATTACCAGAAGTAGTCCTCGTCCTATTATAATATAGGGTTTGGTACTATCCGCAGTTTCCAATCTCTATGGTGGGTCTTGGAATGTGTTCCCCATGGATAATGGGAGGCACAACTGTAATAACGACGACAATGGCTGCAATGCACTTGGTGACTTGCATCAGTGCAAAGGGACTTACTTCCTTCTGTGCAAAACAGAACTGAGCAGTGTCGAACATTTACATTCTGCAAGGGGTTGCGCATCACAACCAATGCACAGTGGGACCAATGTGCAATGGGACCCAATGCACAACAGATGTGCATCAGACTCTCTTGCCAGTATAGTGTCTCGGACCCTTTCCGCACTAGACTGTTACAGCGCTATGCTTGCACTTTCAACGTCCTATGGAATCGTGGGGTTTGCAATCCTGCAAACCCCAGGATTCCATAGGATGTTGAAAGTGGAATCATAGCGCTGTAACAGTCTAGTGCGGAAATGGCCAAATAGGCGGTTATTTTTTGACGCCCGTTCTCACTCCAGCTGGCAGAAGGAAGCCACAGCCTGGCACATACCATTCAGCGATGAGTTTTCCTAGATAGAAATAACCTACCCGATCCGTCCAGCCTGAATCACGGCCGGCTAGAATATCAGGCCAGGCGTCTTCAAAGGACAAAGGACACCATGTCTGTGTGCTTACATTTCCCTCCCGCTCGCTATGGGGTGGAAACGGGGGGGCAGGCTGAGCTATTCCCCAGATTTCACTTATCTCATCCATACACCAGTATTTAATTCTTTTAAAAAGTCATTTTTATTAGACATAATCTACATAAAATTAAAGTTAAATAAGATATATGACAAAGAACAAACTACACATGAGAACAAACTACACACTTTGTCACATTCCAACACCCTGATCCCAACCCCTACCTATATATAACATACACAAAATGCAACAAAAACCACAACTAACTTTTTTTTGCTAAAAGAATATGACTTCCAACTAAGTTTTCTGCAGATATACTTTAACTCTTAAAATCTACCTCTGTCTTATCTATAGGTTGCACAGCATCTATAGGCATTTCTGCACTACACTGCTAGAGTGCTATTATTCCACTTTCAACCTCCTGTGGAATGCTTGGGTTTGTAGTTTCCTGAGGCCAAAGAGCTCTCTCGCTGGGAATCCTCAATGCCCCTCCTTAAACTACAAATCCCAGGATTCCATAGGAGGTTGAAAGTGGGATCATAGCACTATAACAATGCAGTGTGGAAAGGCTCTAAGATGCCTCCATATTCTTCAAGGAGGAATGGCTTCTGTCAGAAGATAACTGATGTTTCCAGTGATAGAGGAAGAGTGTGGCCATTTCTGCCCTACCCTGTTATACTGCTATTATTCCACTTTCAACCTCTTGCGGAATTCTGGGGTTTGTAGTTTCCTGCAGCCAAAGGGCTCTCTGGCTGAGAATGCCCCTCCCTCAACTGCAAATCCCAGGATCCCATAGGAGGTTACAAGTGGAATAATAGTACTATAACAGTGCAGTGCGGAAATGGCCTACGTGTGGAGGTATCACCAATATAATCTTGAATAGTCAAAGGATTGCCTACCAGCATGCAAAACTGGCCATAAATTGGACCCAAAATGATTGACAGCACTAAGCCTGGGAAGCAGCCCTCCTTGGGGTGAGTAGGGTATGTGCCCTGGGCACCAATGCCAGGACAAGGGGTGCAAAAAAAGCCAAAGATTTAGCAGAGGCGGAAGGGAGGAGGACGTGGCCCTGGAGGTAGAGACGCAACTTCCACGCTTGCCCTAGGCGCTGTTTGTGCTGGGTACAGCTCTGCCCCCTTCCCTTGTCTGTCTCCTCCAGGGTGGGAGAAATATGGGCCAACCAGAACCTCCACCCCCCTCCCTGCCCTCAAGCCCTTGCAATAATCCCCCAAATTTTGCAAGGGGAATGCCACAAAGCAACCCCCTACCTCCCACAAAATCTCTCTTGCTGCACCCAGTGGCTTCCAAGAGCACCAAATCAACTTTAAAACAAACAAACAAAAAACACCACCACTGTAAATCAATAAACCTGACGTCACAATTAGGAATGACTTCCGGAGTGACTGCTTAGGGGATTCTGGGAAATGCAATGCAAATGCAGGAACTTTTCCCCAGCTCTGTATGCACACAGGGAGAGGAGAGTGTCGGGAAGGCTGGGTCTGTATCTCATAGAATCATAGACTCATAGAGTTGGAAGAGACTCCAGGGGCCATCCAGTCCAACCCCCTGCCATGCAGGAACACCCATCAAAGCATTCCCAACAGATGCCCATCCAGCCTCTGCTTAAAAACCTCCAAAGAAGGAGGAGACTCCACCACACTCCATGGAGGCAGCAGATTCCATCTCGCCATGCTCCGTCACAGGAGCCAAGGGCTGGCACCCTTCCCATCACCCTGGGTCCCGATCCAGTCCTACCTTGACTCAGCAGGTGCCTCAGAGGCGGCCCCGGGCCAGGAGGTCAGCCCCCTCCCCTTCCTTCCTCCCACCCACCCCGGTCCTTGGTGTCACGTAGCCCCCTCGGTTCCGCTTTGCAACGCAGGCCAAGGATTGGGTTCCTTCAGCAAAAGGGATGTATTACAGTGTGGTGACTTAACAGTCTCGTGGACCAGAGCAGGAACACGACCCTGTTGAGCCTCTTTGGACCCTCCGTGGTGCCAAGGGGGGCATGGGGTGGCAGGGGAAAGCAAGGAGACCGATGGAAATCTATCCACAAGATCAGTGACCTACATTTTATCCTTTAAAAAGCCTTTTTTTAATTTATTGATTTTATATTAAAAAAAAGAAATAAAATACATAATCCATAACCAATAGTAATATTTATAAGAACTGATCATACAATTATACGTATCTTCATAATCTTCCTCTATTCTTTCCTTAATGTTTGCAAATCTTGCACAACCATACTTCCAAAAGAAAGAGGAGAAAGTTCTAATTAACTTCTTTGATCCTGATATAAACTATCAAATAAGCATTCAATACACCACAATGTATAAATCATTGCACAGCATTGCTTATATACTTTACCAAGTATAACTTGTGATTCCCATCTTTGGTTTAGTCTGATTTTTCCACTACAAATTGCTGTGTGAGCTAGCCTTGAGTTTCGATTCTTTCAAGGTAATTGTTGAAGGGTGCAGATTCACTAATGGCTTTATCTTCTGTCCCTCCTTTTAATCTTTGAGTTAAGATACTGGCCAGCCGGCCCCTCCCGAAACTGCAAACCCCAGGATTTCATAGGATGTTGAAAGTGGAATCATCGCACTATAACAGTCTAGTGCGGAAATGGTCCTCGTCTCCAGAATTGTAGTCCAGTGCTCAAACCACCGGCTAGACTGGGGCACATACCATTAAATATGCCAACAACCGAAATTTCTGAAGCTGGCAAAAAATCTCGCTCCATGTTAAAGTGATTTATTTGGGTATTTTACATGAATGTAACTTGAATTATGTGTTGTCTTCTTCTAAGTTTTGTGCCTTAATTTATAGAATCATAGAATCATAGAAATGTAGAGTTGGAAGAGACCCCAGGGGGCATCCAGTCCAACCCCCTGCCATGCAGGAACACCCTCAAAGCACTCCCGACAGATGGCCGTCCAGCCTCTGCTTACAAACCTCCAAAGAAGGAGACTCAACCACACTCCCAGGCAGCAGATTCCACTGCCGGACAGCCTTGACCGTCAGGAAGTTCTTCCTGAGGTTCAGGTGGAATCTCCTTTCCTGCAGCTTGAATCCATTGCTCCTTGTCCTGGTCTCTGGAGCAGCAGAAAACAAGCCCCCTCCTTCCTCTACGTGGCATCCCTTCAAATATTTAAACATGGCCATTGTGTCCTGTCTTAACCTTCTCCTCTGCAGACTAAACATACCCAGCTCTCTCTGTCTATCCTCATAGGGCTTCATGGCTTCCAGGCCTCTCACCATTTTGGTCGCCCTCCTCTGGACTTGCTCCAGCTTGACCGTGTCCTTCTTGAATTGGGGTGCCCAGAACTGGACACAGGATTCCAGATGAGGCCTAACCAAAGCAGAGTAGAGTGGTCCCAGTACCTCCCTCGATCTAGACACCACACTCCTATTGATGCAGCCAAGAATTGCATTGGCTTTCTTGGCTGCCGCATCACACTGCTGGCTCCTGTTCAGCTTGTGGTCTATGAAGACTCCTAGATCCCTTTCACACATACTGCTATCCAGCCACGTGTCCCCCATCCTATATTGCTGTATTCCATTTTTTCTATCTAAGTGTAGGACCTTACACTTCTCTCTGTTATTATTGCTTTTTGTGTTTATCTCTGGTGTCACCCCTGAAAAAGGCCATTCAGTTCAATGCAAAGACTTGGAGCACGTTGGGTTTTTTACAGAATAGCATATTCCTCAAGGCTTTTTAAAGAATGCAAGATAGACCATTAGCAAGCATGTGAGAGTCGTCCCCTCCTTTGCTCGTGGATTGCAATCCCTGCTTTTCAGTACCTGTTCTTGGAAGTCCGTCGGGAGACATTTCCCTTAAGAAGAACAGGGACAGGTGCATTTCAAACGAAGATGGACCTCCAGTTAAATTAAAACACACAGTGCTAAAGCTGTATATTGAAAACAGCAAACACTGACCTCACTAAAACACTAACTTATTAATCGACTGAACAAGGCCATTTCTGCACTAGCCTGTTATAGTGCTATTATTCCACTTTCAACATCCTATGGAATCCCGGGGTTTGCAGTTTTGGGAGGGGCTGGCCGGACGGCCTCTCCCGAAACTGCAAACCTCAGGATTCCATAGGATGCTGAAAGTGGAATAATAGCACTATAACAGTCCAGTGCAGAAATGGCTCAAGTTTCAATTCCTTGCTCAGCCATGGAATCCCACTGGGTGACTGTGGGCACATCACGCACTCTCAGCCCTAGAAACCCTCACGACAGGGTCCCTTAGGGTTGTCATAAGTCAGAAACTACTTGAAGGCACACAACAACAACTAACAGAGGAAAAAAAGAACGTAAGAAAAAGGAAGTGGATCATAGAATTATGTAAAGGGTTATAGAGATTCCTACAGAAGTGTTCTCTCAGGTTAAAAAAAAAAAAGCATTCATAATTTTTATTTATTTTCATGGTTTTTCAGCTTTTGTGGGGGTCTTGCTCCTCTAACCCCAAGTCATATAGGGACGTGTGAGTGGCGGGCGCGATTCGCCCCGGGCGGCAAACTTTCTGGGGTGTCCTGGCCCATAGCCATGTCCCCGTGCATCCTGACCATGACTGCGTGCACCCTGGCTACGCCCCCACACACCGTAGCCATGCCCCTGTGCACAGTGGCCATGCCCCTCATGCCATATCCACGCCCCCTCCTGGCCCCCTCCACACACTCCAAGCTCTGCCATTGCTAACCTCACAAAACTGGAGGGTCCATTGTATAACTAAAACAAAGCTAAGGCCCTTTTTGCACGCAGTTTCTGTAGCACGAGGGCCCCTTGAGCGTCGCGTAAATGGGAGCCTCGGTCTGTACGACGCACTCCCATTCACGTGACGCTCACGAGCCTAAAGCGGGACGCGCATGCATTTTCTTATTTTCAGCTCTAAGCCGAAAATAGTGCATGGTCGCACAATGCTCATGGGACCCTCGCGCACTTACCTGCGTGCAGTGCATCGAATGAGCCAGGTCGGTCGCACTTCCTCCCCCAGCGAAGCCTACAGATCCCAGACTGCGCTGCGGAAGGAAGGGGCGGGGCATTAGCGTGACGGTTACACTACCAGGAAGCGACCTGTGGGACAAAGGAGCAGGGAAGCGGTAGCGTTCCGGATGGGGCTTTTCGCGCGAGACGTCCTCCCCAGTCACGCAAACAGGTAACGTGCGAAAAGCCTCTAAGATGCAATGACAAAACCCATTACTAAAAAACTAATCTGTTGCATTAAACACATCCTACCTAAAATAACTAAAACACAAAAGAACTCTGACACGCACACACATATGAACTATAAGGGGGGGAAATCCATTACTATTCCATATTTTATTCTGCCATACAAATCTATAATACATTGGGCTTACTAGAATTACTAATACAGTGGGCCCTCCTTATTTGTGATCTCCACATCTGCATTTCGAGCAGATATCAAGCATTAGCAATAGCAATAGCATGTGTATTTCATACCATTTATCATGCTAACTCCCTAAGCGGTTTACAATGTATTTAGCTAATCATCCCCAACATGCTGGGAACTCATGGAAGGATGGAAGGCTGAGTCAACCTGAAGCCCGGCAGGATCAAACTCACAATCTTGTGGCTGCAGTACCAGCATTTATCCACTGCACCATATTGCATCCTATACCTAAAATGGTGGCAAAATGCGCACAGATGTGCTGAGGCTTCCGTGAACACATCACCACCATTTAGCATTATGGGACACAAGCATTTGTCTTTTCTTTTTCTGCAGATACAGTGGCTCCATTGTAATCCTAATCATAGATTAATACATCATTCGATTTTTTTTATTGCTCAAAAAAATCCATAAACAGTTTCCAAAAAATCTTCAGTTGGTCTGTCTCTTAAAATCCATGTCAGTGTTGCCCAGCCACGGTTTCCAAAGGCCTGTTATGTTATGACAACACTATGTTGTCATCCCACCACAACGGGTTGTTCCCAGTGCAGGAGCCATGCTACCTTGCAATGCCATCACTGAACAGCGGCTATTTCATCCCCAACCATTGCAAATCTGCCCTATTTCATTTCCAGAAAACATCTGTTAAGAACTTCCTTTGGCACTAATCCTGTGAAAATGCAATCCCGTGAAAATGCAATAGTGTACCAGTGTTTCATGCCTTTACAACAGTGCTGCGCTGGTATGGCTTACCAAAAAAAACCCTACCCATCGGGAGCTGTGTGGGAGGGAAAAGGCAGGGAAAGGAAGTGGCCAAAGGACACTGTAGTGCAGAGGGAACACCGGCAGCAGTGATGCTACTCATCCATTTAAGGCTAAAGGGTGAGATAAAGAGCATTCCTAACCCAACAGCATCACGGAAATGGCAATGCTGGAAAAATGCACTATTGAGTATGGCAAGGTTTTCCAAATGGTGTGTTGTGACACATTAATGTGCCACCTGTAGTGTGTTGGTGTGTCCCCTCCTCAGTTGAGAAAGACTCCCCCCACCCAAGCCCAGCCCATTGCGATCACTCTTGTTGGGGCCTTTCCTTGGCAAGAGTGATGGCAGCAATCAGGACCGGGTGGGAAGGGGCTGCCTTTCCCCACCCTAGATAGACCTCTGGGTACTGCGCACGCTTGATCCGTTGGAAAGAGTGGAAGTGAATGTGAAAAGGCGCAGGAGCTCTGTAGGTGTGCACCACGAGGTATTGTTCTCTCCCCTTATCACTGAGAGAGTGGAGTGCTGTTATTTTCTTATTTAGTTACTTACCCTGCAGTTGAATTACCCTTAAAATGGATAAGCTTCCCATTAAGAAATGAAAAACTGGTGACGATGACGTTTGCAACAAACTAGTGCCCTTTTCGCACGGGCTTCCTCTCGCAAAATAGCCCCGTGTGCCTCGCGGGAGTGGGAGCGTCGCTCTGCACGACGCACTCCCACTTCCGCGGCGCTCACGGGGCCGAAGCGGTGCTCGCGTGTATTTTTTTATTTTCGGCTTGCAGCCGAAAATAAATGGCGCTCGCACAAGGCTCCCGGCGGCGTCTCGCATTTACCGGAGTGCGGAGCGCCATCACAGGCGGGCCTGTTGCGCTTCCTCCCCACTTCCGCCCCCAGCGCTGCCTATAGCTCCCAGGGAGCGCTGTGGAAGCTGGGGGCATGGCTGAAGAGCGCCCATTGTGGAAGAAGACGCCAGGTGCGGTAAGGATGCGGGGGGAAGCAGCGGCGTTTCGGGAGAGGGTTGTTGCGCGAGCCGCTCTTCTCCCTTGCGCAAGCGCTGGCGCTGCGAAAAGGGCCAAAATGTAGCAGCTGTAGAGGAAACCGCTCAAGAATCGAGTGCTAAACGGTCTGTATTAGTATGTAAGTCAGTTTAAAACTCTGGTTTGCTAGTAAAACTGAAATTACTGTGTCACGAAATGATGCACGTCTAAAAAGTGCGTCACCAACATGAAAAGTTTGGAAAGCTCTGGAGTGTGGTGTGGAAAGGGCCTTAAAGACTGCAGTTTGTACCTGTACTCCACCTCAGCCATCTCCCACCCAGAAAAAAAGAACTTGCGCTCCATGCTCAGCAATCTAGGCTGCTGTCCGGACGCTGAATCGGGCCCCACGGAGCTGAGGACTGGCGTTGCGCCATGCTGCGGAGTGGCATGCGTACAGAAACGGGAGGGACGGCGGCATCTTGGCACGGCTGGCCCGAGGGATTCCTGAATGCTCGAAGGAGCAGGGGAACATGGGACGGGGGCTTCTATTAATAACATGCCGAGTCAGAGGGGGCCACAAACGCTCTCTCTCCCCCCCCCCGGATGAAGCCGACCCCCTGGGACAGAGTCCCTTCCCGGGTCCCACCTGGGGTTGTCTGTCTCTTCACAGAGTCAACGGGATGACCAGCGAGGCGGAGAAGGTGGCGTTAAAGAGAAGGGAAAAACAAGCAAGCAAAATTTGGGAATGTGGCTCTCTCTTTGCGCTCATCTGCAAAGTAACATGGCTTAAAGAGGCTTATAGGGACCGGCCGCAGTCAGCACTTGTGGCCAAAATTTGTTTTTTGTTGTTGTTGTTGTGTGCTTGCTTCCGATTTATGGTGACCCCACGGGGACCCTATCATGGGGTCTTTGGGGGCTGAGATGGTGTGACTTGCCCTTGTTTCCAGGATCATAGTTCAGTTCTCAAACCGT
This sequence comes from Ctenosaura bakeri, assembly GCA_948474755.1. Lineage (NCBI taxonomy): Eukaryota > Metazoa > Chordata > Lepidosauria > Squamata > Iguanidae > Ctenosaura > Ctenosaura bakeri. The sequence goes on along the minus strand of CAOLHI010001351.1, from coordinate 617,915 downwards.
CACACCATGCTTGCTCTCGGTCAAAATTGATCTGGTTCAAAACCTTAACCGGGAGCTGGTTAAGAAATTAAACAATGTAATACTTTGTGGATGTGGTTATTAGTTGTTTGTTTAGGTAGATCTGTAAAGGTAATATAATATCATTTTTTGCTTATTTTCTCTTTCTCATTACAGTCCTTTTGTGCTTTAGTTATGTTACATTCTAGTTAATTTGTAAGTTCCGCACTGCATTCTTATCGCACGATGATTCCACTTTCAACCTCCTATGGAATCCTGGGGTTTGCAGTTTCGGGAGGGGCCGGCTGGCCCCTCCTGAAACTGCAAACCCCAGGATTCCATAGGATGTGGAAAGTGGAATCATCGCGCTATAAGAGTGCAGTGCGGAAATGGGCTTAGTGTCAGTATTGTAGTGAGTTCGTGTTTAGTGTTCTTTTAGTTCATTGTTTTAATATGATGTTTAAATTTTAGCTCATGTTAAAAATATTACTCGCCGTTTTTATTTTGTGTAAAACTTGATAAATAATTTTTTAAAAAAGCTTAACCAGGTGCTCACACACAACAGTTGTAGTCACTGTCCCCAAAAAGTTACTTTTGCAAAGGTCTGGGCTTTAGTAAATCGTCTTGTCTTAACTTCCACACTACACAAATATTTGATCTCACTTCAGGGGTCAGAGGTCTGTTCTGTGGAAACCTGGGATTTGTAGTTCCATGGAGGTGTGGATTCCTCTGCCGTAGAGTTCTAGCATCTCACCAGACTCCAGTACCAGGATGCAACCATGAGGCCTTTCACATTACACAATTATAGTACTTTCATCCCATTTTAACGACCGTGCCCCCCATGGGATTTGCAGTTTGGTGCGGTTTGCAGTTTGCTGGGATTTGCAGTTTGCTGGGATTTGCAGAATGCTTGGATTTGCAGTTTGGCAAGAGGTTATTTAGAATCCTTTGCCAGGGAGTTCTAGTCCCTCCCCCAACTACAAATCCCAGTGTTCCACGGGACTATTCCACGGGAGATCAAAATGCTATGTCACTCGATAAAATCTTTGAGTGACTCCCTTGCCAAGTAGTAAGAAAAGACATTGCCTCACCCGGACGCAAGAAGAGCCTTGTAGTACAACCAGGCCTACACATTGTTGATCTGTCATGCACCTCAATCAGACTGAATCTCATTCATGCTCTCGCCTTTACTCAGAGAGGATCCCACATCACCGTTTTTGCATGGCTGTTTACACGGTGACCTCATCTGCATGGCTACATGTCGGCTTTTTTTGGGTGGGATGTGTCTCCGGCATGTGTCAAAGTCTCTGTGACACAACCAAACCAGAGTCACCCAGGGATGTTTGCATCCAGTGGATTCCACAGCCACAAGGGCAAAAGTTGGAATTATCCATTTGGATAGAATCGTAGAATCATAGAATTATAGAAATGTAGGGTTGGAAGAGACCCCAGGGGCCATCCAGTCCAACCCCCTGCCATGCAGGAACACCCTCAAAGCAATCCCGACAGATGGCCATCCAGCCTCTGCTTAAAAACCTCCAAGGAAGGAGACTCCACTACACTCCATGGAGGCAGCCGATTCCACTGCTGGACAGCCCGGACCGTCAGGAAGTTCTTCCTGAGGTTCAGGTGGAATCTCCTTTCCTGCAGCTTGAATCCATTGCTCCTTGTCCTGGTCTCTGGAGCAGCAGAAAACAAGCCCTCTCCTTCCTCTACGTGGCATCCCTTCAAAGATTTAAACATGGCTCTCATGTCCCCTCTTAACCTTCTCTTCTGCAGGCTAAGCATACCCAGCTCTCTAAGTCTATCCTCATAGGGCTTCATGGCTTCCAGGCCTCTCACCATTTTGGTCGCCCTCCTCTGGACTTGCTCCAGCTTGACCATGTCCTTCTTGAATTGGGATGCCCAGAACTGGACACAGTATTCAAGATGGGGTCTAGCCAAAGCAGAGTAGAGTGGTACCAGTACCTCCCTCTATCTAGACACCATACTCCTAGTAATGCAGCCAAGAATCGCATTGGCTTTCTTGGCTGCTGCATCACACTGCTGACTCATGTTCAGCTTGTGGTCTATGAAGACTCCTAGTTCCCTTTCACACGCACTGCTATCCAGCCATGTGTCCCCCATCCTATATTTCTGTATTCTATTTTTTCTACCTAAGTGTAGCACCTTACATTTCTCTCTGTTGATGATCAAGCAAAGACAAGGGAAAGGGGGATCTGTATCCTATGCTCTGGAGCAGAAAACATGCTTGCTCCATCTTTCATATGACATCCCTTCCAATACTTAAACACAGCTATCACGTTGCCTCTTAAACTTCTCTTCTCCAAGCTAAATGCACCCAGCTCTCTAAGCTGTTCTTCACGAGGCTTCACGGTCTCCAGACCCTTCACCATTTTGGTCACCCTCCTCTGGACGTGTTCCTGCTCGTCCATATCCTTCGACTGGACACAGTGTTCCAGGTGGAGTCTGACCAAACCAAAATAGAGCGGTACTGTCACTTCCCTTGACTCAGACACCATACTCCTGTTGATACAGTCCAGAATCGCATTGGCTTTTTTAGATGCTGCATCACATTGTTGACTCATGTTCAGCTTGTAGTCTACTAAGACTCCATGATCCCTTCCACATGTAACGTGGTCAAGCCAGGAGTCACCCATCTTATATCTGTGCATGTCTTTTTTTCCCCTGCCCAAGTGTAGTACCTTACATTTCTCCTTGAAATTAATTTTGTTATTTTCCGCCCAGTTCTCTAATCTGTTAAGCTCATTTTGAATTCTGATCCTGTCTTCAAGGGTGTTAGCTACCCCTCCTAATTCGCCAGCATGTTCCAAGAAAGAAAGAATATATTCTTGTTTCCAAACACAGTGAAAATGCTTCATCTTCCCTTCTAATCATAAGACAGGAGTTTTGGATGATTCAGTTCTAAGTTGCCTCGAGCCCTTTTTTTGCAAACAACTCACACTCAGAACTGTCGCCTGGGGAAACGCTTGCTGTCAGGTCCCCTTAGAATAATTTTTTTTTAAAATTATCATTCATTAAACTATTTGTATCCCACCCAACATCATAAGATCTCTGGGTCACTTACAACAAAATCAGTGGAAACCATCTAAACATGCTAAAAACGAGAAATACGGGCAACACAGCATGTTGCAAAAATCCTTGTTCTACCAACACTTAAGGCTGCCAGCTGTCCCTTATTATAAGGCATGTTCCATATTTGAGGTCTCTTGTGGGGCGTCCTTTATTAAAGGGCCAGAAAGCTTGTCCTTTATGGGGTATCTCTTATTTGAGGGCTGGCAAATTGTCCCTTTGGAGTGGTCCCTAATTTGAAAGGCACAAAAACTTTGTCCCTTCTGGGGTGTCCCTTATTGGAGGGCAGATAAATGTGTCTTTACATCCCCTGGTATAAGGGGTATCACTTATTCAGAGCTACAATATGGCTTTTCTGGAGATCCAGAAATCTTGTCCCTTGTGGGGTGTCCCATATTTGAGGACTGGAAAACATGTCTGTTATTTGCTTGCCAAGTATCCCTTCGTATCAGGACTGTCTCTTTTCTGAGATAAGAAAGCTTCTCCCTTGTTCGAAGGCCAGAAATCTTGTTCCTTATGGGGCATCCTCATTTGATTTCTGGAAAGTGTCTCACTTATAGGGTTACCAGGATCCTTAATACAAGCAGTGTCCCTTGTGCGAGGACCAAAAGACTTGTCCCCAGCTCTCCATATAATTATCTGGCTTCTCCCAGGCTTCAAGGCTTAACCAGAATAAATTTCCATCTCCCCAAAAACTGTCCACTTCTAGTCCAAAACAGGAACAAGCTGATATTCCGGTTGATCCTTTTTCCCCCTTCCTCCTGCTTTGGTCTCCCCTCGTGTCCCAAAATACAGGCACTCTCCACGCTCTGGAGAGGCCGAGGGAGAAGAATGGCCCTGGCCCAGGCCCTTTGGCTCGCGGCCCCGGGGCCGTGAGCACTGCACTCAATATAGCCGATGAGGTTGTCTCTTTTGAGGCACCTGGCCTCCGACTCGGAGAAGAAGGGCTGGTGAGTAAGACACACGGCATGTGCCGCTCCGCAGGAGAACAACATGTGCTCCTGACAGTGTCTCCTTCGGGCCCAGCCAGAAAGAGCACCCAAGGCCCGTTCCTTCTGCAGAAAGGAGGAGGAGGAGAAGGCAGGGGCAGTGGGGAGGGGGGAAGGTGTTTTTGGCTGTCCTGGGAGGCAGGCCTGGTGTGAACCCGTCCCATCCCTCTATCCACCTGGGACAGGGTGGCAATTATAGTTGAGTGACTCATAGAAACCTTCCAGAAGCTTGGTTCCTACCCTGAGGCACCACTGAAGGACTCTTCACTAGACTTTCCGTGCAGCCTGCAGAACTCCAGCACAAAGACTGCGCAACTGCCCCAATTTGGCAGGGACGCTCCCAAACAGGCTCATGGAATCCTAGAGTTGGATGAGACCCCGAGGGCCGTCCAGTCCAAGCCCCTTCTGCCATGCGGGAAGACACCATCAAAGGCCAAGGGTGTGGGAGGCATCAGCTGCCACCGTTTTGGACCATTCCTCGGCGAAACAGAAAGAGGAGATCAGAACAAAAACAGACCTGAGACGGATACATTTATAAAGATCTTTCTTTCTTTCTTTCTTTTTTTCACTGAGCTACAACATAGAACAAAGACAAAGATCCACAGAGAGTCTCCGGTAGCTTTTTTGTTTTGTTTTTTTAAGCTCTTTTTTCTTAAAAGTGATCTGCCCCTTCTCAGATGGAAGCAGGGAGCAGAGGTTGAGGAAAGGGGGGCAGAAAAGGTGGGAGCAAACAGTCAGGTGATGGAGCGAGCACCCCCGGACACACACGCACACGCACACAAAATGAACCATGCAGGGCAAAGACCTCAGGCCCCCGGGTCCCAGGGGGCTCTGCTGCAGTCCAAAAGGCTGTCACTCCCCCTCCCGCTTGTGACTGGGGCCGGGGCGGAGAGGAATCCATTGCTGGTTAAACGGGTCTTCACAGCACAATTCTCCCCGACCCAAGACTTTTCTGCCTGGCCGTCCCAAAGTGTCCCATCACCTTGAAGTTGCACAGACCACATTCACACACACAGACCTACAAGTACTTCCCAAGGTTGTGAGCAAATTGGGGAGAGGAGGCAGGATGACCAGATGAGGGACGGAGAGGCAAGAGACCGTGGCATGAAGACACAGTGCATAGATTCAGGGGTCCAGGAATGACAGCGTTCTGTTCCTGGAGATGAGGGAAATACACGGAAGTTACTTTGGGGGGGGAACTGAGGGATAAAGGGGGTAGATAAAGCAAGATACACCTGTAGCTCTGTTCTACTCTGGCCAGCATCCCAGGTTTGCTCACGTGGGTCCCACTCACAGTGATAAAATATTGCCAAAAGAGAAAGAAGGGAAATTGTCACGGACTTTCCCTCACCTGTGAAACACCCTGCATGCTGTTTGATCCCCTGGATTGTAAAGAATTAAAGGTCCTGCGTGGATGGAAGGAGCCAGTGCCGGGCATCAGGCATCGCTCTCAGTCACTCTCTCTGCACAGAAGTGGCGTAGAACGGTCTCTAAGTAGGGAAAAGAGGGGGCGGGAGTCCAGGAGCTGGGCTTTTGCATCCCTTCTGCACCTAGGAAGGAGGCTGAGGTTCAAACACTCACCTCTCCTCCTGCCCCAACCATTCCCACTACTTTCAAATCAGGGATGATGCAGCAGTTTTGGAGTAACAAAGGAGTGATGAGAGAACAGAGCTCACTGGGGTCTTCCCCCCATGGTCTTCTCTGGTTTCCTACAGGCAAAGGGGTGGGGAGCCAGGATCAGGCTGGAAGCCCCGTTGTACAACCTAAATGCTACCTCATCCTTTCTCCCCACCCTGTCCCCTCCATTTGAGGCTCAGTGAAAGCCAGGGGGTTGGGTACAGGCAGGACACTGGTGGTTTCTACAGAAGGTAAGAGGCAGAGGAAGAGTGTTGCCCGGCATGGTGGCAAAGATTCGTGGCAGCCTCCTGGAAAGGTCAAGAGGACGAGCTCCCAGTCTCCACAGTGTAGGCTGGGGTAGAGGGTAGGGAAAGGGAATGTGCTTGGTTCTCACGGGAAGGGGATATGGGAAGGGGTTGTGGCATGTGTGGTCCTCTCCACACGGGGAAGGGGCACAGCGGCTTCCCCTCAAGTCCCCATCCAACTGTGGCTGCATCTCTTCAGGCAGGGGTACAGCAACAAGGCCCCAGCCACCACGACAAACAGGGCAAAGGGTTTCATCCCTCCAGCTGGGACCTAAATGAAAAGAGAAGAGAAGAGAGTGAAGGCAGTGATGGAGCCCTGCAACGCTCCCCCCACCCAACTGAATCTCCCTTGCATGCATTAGAGATCATTGAACCACCCTAAGAGCCATTGAAGTGCATTGTAGGCTTGTTTCTCCAACCATAGCTCTGCTGCTGAAGAGACGGAAGCACCAAGTCAGCTTCCATTCCCTTCTCTACCTCTGCATCTTCTACTTCAGTTAGAAGAGCTAAGAAAAAGCTCTTCTTCAATGGTTCCAAGTAATTCTGCTCCCAAACACACACACGCTCCATCAGTTCAATTAAGATGAAAGAAGTGCAACTGTCCAGGGATTAAAAAAATGGGTTTGAATCCAGTGAAGCTATAGTTCCAGTGTTGCCTGGATGTACTCAGGGGCCTTGGGCAAATCACCTTCTCCAAGCCAAAATTTCTCACCTGTGAAACAGTGAACTCACAAGACTAAGGCCATTTCCGCAGTAGCCTGTTATAGTGCTATTATTCCACTTTCAACATCCTATGGAATCCTGGGGTTTGCAGTTTAGGGAGGGGCCTTTAAGGATGCTGAAAGTGGAATAATAGCACTATGGCCATTTCTGCACTGGACTGTTATAGCGCTATGGTTCCACTCGCAACATCCTATGGAATCCTGGGGTTTGCAGTTTCGGGAGGGGCCTCCTGGCCCCTCCCTAAACTGCCAACCCCAGGATTCCATAGGATGTTGAAAGTGGAATCACAGCGCTATAACAGCCTAGTGCGGAAATGGCCTGTAACAAGCTACTGCGGAAATGGCCTAACCCACAGTGCAGGTGTAAGGAATCGATCCTTTCAAAGGCTCCAAGCTGCCAAGACCAGATCAGCAAAGTACTGTGGTCAAGGCAGGAGAGGAATTTAGCAACCCGAGTTTCCCTGGTGCAAATTCTCACATTACCTGCTAACACGCCAAATGGCTTTACAAGCAAGGCACTCCTCTCAGAGTCAGCTCTCTATCCGAAATACAAAGCCTACCTTCCCAGATTGATGTCAGGATTACTGATCTAATGTACGTGAATGTAAGTGCAGCCAATGGAGAACTTCCCAGCTGTACAAAGCTGAAGTGCCTGTGGTGTAACTCTGTACTCCACCAGTGCACCTGAAGAAGAGGATTGAAATCCACAAAAGCTCAGCCTAAAATAAATCAGTGAGCCTTAAAGGTGTTGCTAGATTCTTCCCCCAACTCCTTTGCCCTCTTCTCTTCAAGCTCTGTAGAGAGGCTGTGTTAGTATACTGCGGGTCAAAATGTATTTTGCTTAGAGGAAATTTTTTGCAGTGAACTACGGCGTGCCTACTCAGGGAGGGGGTCCTGTATCCTTGTGCAACCTCAGTGGTCCTTTTCTGTGAATTGGGAACCCATATTAGAGTCACACCTTGTCTGGGCCAGCCAACTGGGCTCATAAATACAGTACGTGCAACCTTTAAAGACAGCCTAACATCACCTCTGTTAGGTCATTTCCACACTACACTGTTATAGTGTTCTTATTCCACTTTCAATCCCCTGTGGAACTCTGGGGTTTGTACTTTACTGAGGCCAAAGAGCTCTCTGGCTGAGAATTCTAAATGCTCATCCCTAAACTGCAAACCCCAGGATTCCACGGGAGGTTGAAAGTGGAATAATAGCACTGTCACAGTGTAGTGCAGAAATGGGATTGTCTTCATTTCCACCTCACAGTCTCATTCCTTACTCTGGTCATCTTCAAATGTGTCAGACTATATCTCTCATCATCCTCAGCCAGCACGGCCAAGGTATGGGAGTTTCAGGCCATTGGCTGGGCTAGCTGGAAGATGGTGGGTGATAGAGTTCTACACATCCCAAGGGTGCCAGCTGGAAAAGGCTGCACTATGTTACACCTGCTGCTTTGGAACTCCAGTCCGCCCAGAAAAGACCAATCCTTCCATAAGTGCCCAAACGAGCATCTACTGGGTATAAATTCTGTGCCAAACCCAACATCCTTTCAGAAGCAGCTGGAGAGGCTGGGCGCATCTGAAAGACAAATCCTAGGTGTAACTCTGTACTCCATCAGTGCACCTGAAGAAGAGGATTGAAATCCACTTTCCATAAGTGCCCAAATGAGCATCTACTGGGTATAAATTCTGTGCCAAACCCAACATCCTTTCAGAAGCAGCTGGAGAGGCCGGGCGCATCTGAAAGACAAATCCTAGGTGTAACTCTGTACTCCATCAGTGCACCTGAAGAAGAGGATTGAAATCCACTTTCCATAAGTGCCCAAATGAGCATCTACTGGGTATAAATTCTGTGCCAAACCCAACATCCTTTCAGAAGCAGCTGGAGAGGCCGGGCGCATCTGAAAGACAAATCCTAGGTGTAACTCTGTACTCCATCAGTGCACCTGAAGAAGAGGATTGAAATCCACTTTCCATAAGTGCCCAAATGAGCATCTACTGGGTATAAATTCTGTGCCAAACCCAACATCCTTTCAGAAGCAGCTGGAGACGTTGGGAGCATCTGAAAGACAAATCCTAGGCACAATGCTCCTAGTCCGCAGTGTAACCAGTAATAGTTTGAGTTTTCCCGTTTAACCTACACATCGGAGAAGGGCTGTACAGAACTTCCAAGCATCGAGGGGCGCGTCCTCTTCACCCCAGTACCTCTTCATGGCCTTAAAACCTTTGGGACCTTTGCCTCTACCCTCAAGAGTGGGCAAAGTATGGCCAAGAGACTACACACTGCCCTCCAGGACCCTTTTCGTGGGTCCCCCAAAGGTTTTTAAAAAATGGCATCCTTAGAGGGAATGGGGAGCATTTTCTCCACATTTTTGTCCCTTTGGGCCAATTTAGGCCAAGAAGAAGCCTTTTAGAAAAGGAGGCAAACAGAAAATTACGTCTGCTCACTTCCCATTATGAAAAAAAGGGCACTCCTAGGCCTCGAATTGCCCAGGGAGGGTTAAAATGGTGAAAATGCCCCCCACAACTAGATAGCATGAGTGGGGGAATGATTTTTGTTTTTGTTTTTTGCAGGGGGTACAGCCCCCCAAGGTCTCCTGAGGTCAAGGTGTCCCTAGCCTTCCACAGCTGCCCACACCTGCCCTACTGGTTTACTCTGCCTAAGCATCCCATGCCTTCAACTCCTCTTTCTCCTCCAAAACACCAAGTCCAAAATGCATGTGTTCTCCTCATAGTCATCACAACCACAATGTGCAACCAGAATTCAACCACAATGTGCAACCAGAATTAAACCTGTGAATTAATAATGGTCACAGATTTAGTGCATCTACCTCAATGTGACTGCAAAAATGGATTTCTGTTTTGAATTCTAGCTCCTCCCAGGCAATGTGCCATGAAGCCCAGGGCAGTCATAATGTGAACAACCCCTCTTTGTGATGGATTCACATTATTGAAAACTCATTGTATGTTCAGAAGCACTGAGGATCCTCCAACCCACTCAGATTAATCCCAGAATAAAGTGGCCATTGCCAGGCACCCCCTTTGGCTTCAATCTAAGCGCATTATGCTTAACTTAACTGAATCACACTAAGGGCTACTGAAGTGCCTGGGAGAATGATTTTTGATAACAGCCATTTTGTGACACTTGTATATTTATTTCAATGTAGCATTCAAAGGCTCTGCTTAATGGAAAAGCAACCCCAGGGGCAGGGAAGGAAGGAAGACCCCGTCAACCTACCTTACAAGGTTATCGTTAAGGATTTTAAAAAATTGGAAAGAGGACCAACTTGTATGCCACTTTGTGGGCCTTGGAGGAAAAGTCAAATATAAATGTAACAAAGAAAGAAAGAAAGAAAGAAAGAAAGAAAGAAAGAAAGAAAGAAAGAAAGTAAAGAAATTGGAGAGACATGCTGGAAAGTGAGCAAGGTATGGTACATAATTAACCAGACTCTTGACTTGGGATCTATCTGCACTAGATAGTTATTTCACTTTCATACCACTTTAACTGCCATGGCTCCATCCCATGTAATCGTGGGATTTGCAGTTTAGTAAGGTGCTTTGCATTCTCTGCTAGGGAGTTCTAGTCCTTTCTCTTGAACTATAGCACTGGAAGAGCTATCTGGCAGATAAGTCTATGCCCCTCAGCATATTACAAATCCCAGGATATTATAGGAGGGACTCATGATGATAATTAAAGGAATGTGACACTGCTATAACCATGTAGTGTGGATTCACTCCTTCTTTGGCAAAAGTGCCTGAGCTGTGTCCCTCCAGATGTCCTTTGACTGCAGCTCTCGTAATCTTTGACCACTGGCTGGGAGTGATGGGAGCTGGAATCCAATAGTATCTGGAGAAAAACATGTTGTTCACCACTGCTTCAGAAATAACCTGTCTGTATGTGAATCATCTATTATTTAATCTATTTACTGTACTGGCCGCTTGTCATAACAAAGTGGTGTGTATTTTTAAAAAAGGACAACTATATTGATGCTTGTCCACCAATAAACGTTTCCCATCTGCTCACTACATGGAGACATGGGGGGACGGCCTGAGAGAGGAATCACGGTGCTCCTCGGGCTGCTTTTCTGCCTCCCCACTCCCAAGACATCTCTCACTCCATTGCCCTGATTTAGGTTTTGCACAAACCCAAGAGAATCAGCAGTCTCCAAGGACCACGTTGCTACTATAAAACAACACCCCTTTCCTTTACATACATCCTGGATTTAGTCTGCAGAAGAGAAGGTTAAGAGGGGACATGATAGCCATGTTTAAACATTTGAAGGGATGCCATGTAGAGGAAGGAGAGGGTTTGTTTTCTGCTGCTCCAGAGACCAGGACAAGGAGCAACGGATTCAAGCTGCAGGAAAGAAGATTCCACTTGAACCTCAGGAAGAACTTCCAGACCGTCAGAGCTGTCCGGCAGTGGAGTCGGCTGCTGCCTCCATGGAGTGTGGTGGAGGCTCCTTCTTTGGAGGTTTTTAAGCAGAGGCTGGATGGCCATCTGTCGGGAGTGCTTTGAGGGTGTTCCTGCATGGCAGAAGGGGGTTGGGCTGGATGGCCCCTGGGGTCTCTTCCAACTCTAGATTGCTATGATTCTATGATTCATCCAAGTTTTCACAAGGACGGGGTGGTGCAACCTTCCAAAAGTCTGGAGGTGTGTGAGGGGAGCTATTGAAAGTTAGTTCAAACTTGCCTACTTCACGATCATTTCTGCACTAGATGTTATAGTGCTATTATTCCACTTTCAACATCCTATGGAATCCTGGGGTTTGTAGTTTGAGGCCCCTCCCTAAACTTCAAACCCTAGGACTCCATAGGATGTTGAAAGTGAAATAATAGCACTACAATAGTCTAGTGCAGAAACGGCCCGTGTTTTAAAGTGGCATGCTGGTTGCATCTGCATTTCACATATTTGGACTTTTTTAATGTAAAATTCCATTACATCCAGATTAGGATAATTAATTTAGGGGTAACTGAAATCAGTGGAGCAAGACGGATGTGATTCTGGTCCCAGTAACCTGAATGTGAAGCAAGTGCAACACTCTTTTGGCACCTAACCTGTTGTCAAAGGTGGGTTATGGCATCCTCTTTGTGCAGCCCCCATATTTTTTAAAAAATAAAACCTAATGAAATTAGATGTTTGTAGCTCCTGGGAAAGATCAGGAGAGTCAGCCTGGGGGACACTTCAGAACTGGGGCTGGGTGGAGGCTAGAGAGTGATGCCAACAGTTGTGCCCCACAATGCATCCAATGAGGTCATGTGATTCTCACAAGTGGGTGACCCCCTGTCATTGATTGACAGGTAGACTGGAAAAACGGTATCTTTCACACTACCTATTTGTAGCACTCTGATACCACTTTAACTGCAATGGGTTTATGCACCAGAATCCTGGGATTTGTAGTTTTATGATCACCAGAGCCCAAAGGGAGCCAGTGGAAGCCCACTCAGTGCCTTGGACAAGGCACACTTTCTCATCCTCAGGTGAAGGTAATGATGGCAAACCCACTCCATACAAATCTTGCCAGGAAAACCCCATGATAGGTTCACCTGAAGCTGGAAGTGACTTGAAGACATACCACAAGAGCTCTCTAGAAGAGAATTCTTAGGACAGCCCCAAAAACTACAAATCCCAAGATTCTGAAGTATGGAGCCAAGGCAATCCAAATGGGACCAAAGTGCTATTCTTGTATAGTGTAGCAGGGACCCAAGGCTGGGAAATGTGACGCTGGGGACTACAAGTTCCAGTATCCCGCACCAGACACCACAGCCAGTAAAGCATTCTGGGCCTTGTAGTGCAAAAGAAGTTTATTCCCTTCCTCAGTCTTTCAAACTCATTCCCACCACCGTTTTTTGGCAAGTGGCTGGAACCCAGCCTTCAGCCAGGGGCCTGACCACACCTGTCTGGAAAAGGTCCTTGCGTGGGAAGGGGAAACAAGGGCAGAGACAGGAGACGGGGGCGAGGGGGCTGAAGAGGCAGAGGGCAGGAAGGCAGGTAGGATGCGATCGCAGCAAGGTGGGAGGACAAACAGAAAGCAACAAAAATCAGGAAGAGGGGAAAGCGTGGTCTCGTCATGCGGGCAGGCAAAGCGAAGCGCGTCAGCCCGGTGGAAGAAGCAGATACCAACAATACCTGGTCGGGATTAGGATGAGGTCTCGGCCCACCAACACCAGAGCAGAGCCACTATGACAACCAGTCCTATGAAAGGGAGTGAGATTATGGGAGGGTCGGGCGCACGTGGGACCTGGGCGGGGAGCGAGAGGAGGGGAGAGCGTGGAATGGAGTGGTGGAGGTGACGCCACAAAGACCACAAAGGGGGTGATGAGCCGAGGCGGGGGAGAAGGAGAGAAAGAGAGAGGTTAGAGACCACGGAGGGGGCCTCTCGGCGGCAGCAGCAGCAGTCCCAGCCCAAGGGGAGGGGCCGGGCTCTGGGAGTAAGGGCACATCCGCACGGCACAACAAACCCGCTTTTCAAACCTGTTTCTTATGCCGTGATATGGAGTTGCAGGTCTCTGCCACGTTTCTTCCTAATTTAACTGCCACAGCTGCATCCTACAGAATCCTGGGATTTGTCATTTAGTTGGGTATTTAGAACTTGCCGCCAGAGAGCTCTAGTGCCTCCCCCAAACTACAAATCCCAGGATTCAACAGCATGCAGCCACGGCAGTTAAAAGGGTATTAAAGTGCTCTGACTGCATAGGGTGGAAGAGAGCTAAAATCATGTTCATATTCCCTTCCATTCTTAGAGGCAGCCTGTGTCTGGGTTTCAGTTGCCGGGGAGCATGAGATGCAGGGAAACTGTCGCACTCAGGTCTGGCTGGTGGGCTTCCCACTGGGGAAACCGGGTGCCCCCCTTCAGTCTGATCCAGCAGGCTTCTTAGCTCTCCCAGCCACAGAATCCAGGAACTGCAGTTTTGAGGAGAAACTGAGAGAAAATGAACCTCCATGCCATCCTGAATCCTCTCATCTGATTCTGAAAGCTAAGCAGGGCCAGGCCCAGTTAATTATTGGATGGGAGGCCACCAGGGAACAACAACAGGGATCTCCAAGTAAGGCTGGGAAGAAGCCGGCACGAGACCCTGAAGAGTCGTGCCTGCCAGTCAGAGCTTCCTATGTGGAAAGTTCCAAAATCTGAGTCTCCAGAGGCCTTAAATAAATAAATAATTAACTAGATAGATAAATATGTGAATATTTAAATTTTGAGTTATGTCTCGTGTGACCCTGGCAAAAAAATTATATTTTTAGGGGGTCCCTGGTAAAGAAAAGATTATGGTCATTTCCACAGTATCCTGTTATAGTGCGATGATTCCACTTTCAACATCCTCTGGAATCCCGGGGTTTGCAGTTTTGGGAGGCCCCTCCCTAAACTGCAAACCCCAGGATTCCAGAGGATGTTGAAAGTGGAATAACGACACTATAACATACTAGTGTGGAAATGGCCTGAGAATCACCAATGTAATCATTTTGCATCTGGATACGGAAATATAGCCAGAAGCTTCTCTGATTCTATGCATGCATGCACACACGCACGCACACATGCATTTTCCACCAGCCACTGAATGGCCACGGGAGCAAGCCACAACACTGAAAGGACATAGTTCTGTATACAAAATCATTACTTCGTGTTGTGTCCTGCAGGATCTCAGCCACAGTGACATCTCACACCTTGATGCTACGTCTGTCTTTTTTGATCCTAAGCACATAAAGAAGAGACTGGCTGGATCAGACCTGAAGAGCATTTAGATCAGCATCCATATTCACAAAACAGTCAACCAGATGGTTCAGGGAAGCCCCCTCTGTGAGGCCTGAAAGCGACAGTCTTTTCCCACTATTGCTGCCCAGCAACTGCAATTCAGTGGTACTCACTGCTCCCGAAGACAGAGGTCCCACTGAGCCATCCTGACTCCTGGTGAATGAGCGACCTATCCTCTGTCACCTATCCTCGCCTTTCTAAGCCTTCTAAAGTAGTAATCATCACCCGATCTCTCATGGCAGCCAATTCCATCAGTGAGTTATACGTTTCATAAGCAAGATGGACAAAATATGGAACTGTTGGAAGGATACCTATTTGTACATAAAGCTGCAGCTGCTGGCCCCTCCCCAGCACATCTTCTCCAGCACTGGGAAAATGTTGAAGATGCACAATACCCAATAACTGGGAAAGCTTCTGTGCTATACGGTGCCATATTTACAATAGAGCCTGACTGTGATGTGAGGGGATTGATTTATCTGGAAAACTACATTCCCAAGTCAGAAGCTGGCATGACTCCCACAAATATAGACATTAGCCAGCCTTTCCAGTAGGGAACTGAGCTGTTTCTGCTCCCCTTCTGAGCCTGGAAAAGTTATTTTTTTGGACTACAGCTCCCAGAAACCAGCGATGCCTGGGAGTCCTAGTCGAAAAAAGTAGCTATCTCAGCTCCAGTACCTAGGTTCCTTCACTAATGGGCCAATATGGAATAACACACCATGGGCTCCACTCCCGGGAAAGACAAATGTTTTACAACCGTTCTACTTCCTCCATCAAGGGATGGCCTACACACCAAGCGCATCCAGGGAGGCAGGCAAGATGTCTCAGAGACAAAACAACCCGAAGCTCATCTGGTTTGATTTGTACGTGCTGATGGTGGGCATGCGTTGGAACCACTGGCATCAAGCCCTCCAGCTCAGCCCGGGAGCCTAGATGCCCCCTCCCTTCCGAGCCCATCTCCCTGCCCCACCCACAGCTCTGGCAGGATTACCCGTCCTCCTATGGGGATTGTGCCGTTGAGCCGCTCGATCTCCTCCTTGCACAACCGCAGCTCCTCGTGCAACTGCTCCCACTCGGTCTGGCTGACCTGGTACTTGCTCTCCATTTCACGGAGGTTGTGCTGGGCTTGGTCATGCTGCAAGGGCAGGAGGAGGGGGGAAATAGCAGAGAGAGCAAGCTGTCAAGGGAAGGATCACTGTCTCTGTACCACAGCACAGTTTTCCCCCAACCCAGCACCCTCTGAGTGTGCCAGGTGACAAGCCCCTAAATAGATTCATAGAGTAAGAAAATAAACAATAAACATCATAGGATGCAATGGAATGTAGTGACAAAATAAAATGAAAAAAATATCTACTGCCAATGCATATTATTATTATTATTATTATTATTATTATTATTATTATTATTATTACTACTACTACTACTATTACCACTACTACTACTACTATTACTATTACCACTACTACTATTATTATCGGTTGATTAAACCATGTCCAAAATGCTGGGAACCACAGGAATTTTGGGTTTCAGATTTTGAAATATTAGCATATTTGAAATATTTAGGGAGCTAGGTATGTTTAACTTGATGAAAAGAAGATTAAGAGGTGACAGGATAGCCATGTTTAAATATTTGAAGGGATGGAGCAAGCTTGTTTTCTGCTGCTCTAGAGACTAGGATATGGAACAATGGATTCAAACTACAGGAAAAGAGATTCCACCTAAACATCAGGAAGAATTTCCTGATGGTAAGAGCTGTTCGACAGTGGAACATGCTGCCTCAGACTGTGGTAGAGTCTCCTTTTTTGGAATTTTTTAAACAGAGGATAGGTGGCCATATTTCGGCAGAGTTTTCGTTGCATATTCCTATATGGCAGAATGGGGTTAGATTGGATGGCCCTTGGGGTCTCTTCCAACTCTATGATTCTATAATATTGTATCTGTTCTTTCAACGTTGGGTCCACTCTTTCATCAGTTCTTCTCCTCTTGCCTTCTTCTTCTAGGGAACGTGAGCGAATCATGCTTGGGATCACGAGGCTTCCGTAATTCCCTCACATTCCCTTAAGGACCGAGTTCCACTTTTCAAAAGTTTCAGACTTTGGAGCATTTCGGATTTCAGATTTTCACATAAGAGAAACTCAGCCTGTATAACGGATGTCATAATGCACAAATTCAACAAGAACGTAAAACACTCCACACCCTACAGTATTTCATGTGCAATCAAGGAACATCAGAGTGTGATCAAGATGGCAAAAGTTATTCACGAGAAAGAACAGACAAGCCATGAGATGCTCCATCAGTTTGCTTTTGCCTGAGCCTCTCATGAAGAGCAAGATTCCACCCTCTTCTCTCCTCTCCCCACTGCTAAGTTAATTCAGTGCAAAATACTTTTGCTCTTTGAACTCAGTTTGCTGCAACAAAAGTCAGCTGAGGACAAAGGAGGAAAGTGGAAGAAGGAGAGAGAAACTGGGACATTTTAAAAGTAACTGACAAAGTGGGACGGTAAGGGAATAATTTGGACTGTCCCTGCCAAATCCAGACAACTGGAGGGTGGCATGTACAAGAAGCACAAATTTCAGGTTACAGGATGTATTTTTGCAAACTCTTTCAGATCTCACTCATACTGAGTTGACTTCTAATATTTTGTTATGTCTCTTGGTTGTGCTCTATGTACGTTTGTCTTCTGGGAAAAAGTGTGCTTCAAGTATGTTTACCTTCTTGTTAAATTGTGTATTTTAATATTCATTATAACTGAGGTTTTGCATGGGCCGTGACCATTATTTTCATGTTATTTTGCCACGTCTTTCCATTACCTCAGGATCTTTTTGTTTTGTTGTTGTTTATACATCTGCAATATGTTCTTGTGGGTTTCTTGTGGTTTGGGAATCTTTGGCTAAGGCCCATCCTTCCTGTTATTAGCCATTTCCACACTAGCCTGTTATAGCGCGATGATTCCACTTTCAACATCTTCTGGAATCCTGAGGTTTGCAGTTTCAGGAGGGGCTGGCTGGTTGCTCCCTAAACTGCAAACCCCAGGATTCCAGAGGAGAAAGTGGAATCATCGCGCCATAACAGCCTAGTGCGGAAATGGCCATTGTTGCGATTACAAGCCACACCACTCCTTGGTCAGCATGGTACAGACTTTGGCCTCTGCCACCAGGAAGATGGGTTTTAGAGTCCTCATCACAGAATTGGAAGAGACCCCAAGGGCCACCCAGTTCAGCCCCCTTCTGCCATGCAGGAAGACACCATGAAAGCATTCATAGAATCATAGAATCACAGTTGGAAGAGACCCCAGGGGCCATCCAGTCCAACCCCCTGCTATGCAGGAACACACATCAAAGCTTTCCCAACAGATGGCCATCCAGCCTCTGCTTAAAAACCTCCAAAGAAGGAGACTCCACCACACTCCATGGAGGCAGCAGCAGATTCCACTGCCAGACAGCCCTGACTGTCAGGAAGTTCTTCCTGAGGTTCAAGTGGAATCTCCTTTCCTGCAGCTTGAATCCATTGCTCCTTGTCCTCATCTCTGAAGTGGTAGAGAACAAGCCTGCTGCCTCCTCAACATGACATCCCTTCAAATATTTAAACATGGCTATCATGTCCCCTCTTCACCTTCTCTTCTGCAGGCTAAACATCCCCAGCAACCTAAGCAGCTCCTCATAGGGCTTCATGGCTTCCAGACCCTTCACCATTTTGGTCGCCCTCCTCTGGATACGTTCCAGTTTGTCAACATCCTTCTTGAATTGAGGTCCCCAGAACTGGACACAGGATTCCAAATGAAGCCTAACCAATGCAGATGGCCATCCAGCCTCTGTTTAAAAGCCTCCAAAGAAGGAAGCTCCACCAGAGACAGCCCATTAACAGCTCTCCAGTGACATAAGGTTTGATTAGTATTCAGTAAGCTCCACTACATAGTTTTGTTTTAGCACGGTGGATCAAGGCTGAGAAGAGGCAGGTAGCTGAAAACAGATTGGAGGAGTAAACTTTCCCATTAACAACCTGCTTGCAATTTTCATAGCAATTGAGATGGGAGATGGGTCAAACCTGGGCAGTTTAGTTATCTGTCTGTGTCTGCACTATATAACGGTTGGAACTCCATTTCCATGGGCTTCAACAGTGGCAAGAAGGGGCAGATACACCCCAGCCCAGGGATTCCATTTAGCCAGCCATGGGGAACTGGGGTGAAACCCTTGGAAAAGATGCTAAGGGGACCCTTGGCTACCACTTGCTGCAAGGAGATGCCAGTGAAAGGACAGTGATGTTTCCTCATCTGTAGACCACTTGCTGCACCATTCACCACCAATAAAGGTTGCTCTATAATAGAGGTGTGTGTCAGTTTTGGGTAACAAATGATGTCTTGATAGGACTGGCCATGCAGCCAATTCCAGTTCAGAACCCATGGCCAATGGGAACTCTAGTCCAACTCACCTAGGTTGACCTGTAGGTTACAGAAGGCTGCTTTACCCTGTTTTTCTCACCAACACAAACTGACTCAGACTCACTGGCTAGGCACAGATGTCTGCTGGGATCTGGTCCATCTCCCAGTTTTGCTCTGCTATTGGAAACTGTATAAATGGAGAGGGGATGACCATCAAACAGGCCATAATAGTGAGCCAATGGGTTGCAGCTAGATAGTTTGGAAGTAGTTTGCAAAGTGGCCAGGAGAAATTGCTTTCTAGCTTTTGAAACAAATCCTTTGAAACAAATCCTTGAATAGAAAAGGATCTGCTGTTGTTGGGATGCTCTACATTGCAATGGAGTTGAATAAAAAGATATTTGGCCCATGGACCCTGGTTCCAAGAATGCCAGTAGCATGAGGGAGAAAGGTAGGAAGCCAATCTATGTCCCATTGCACACTTATCTGGAAGTAAGAGCACCTGCAGACACCCCACCACCACAGAAAACCTACCTCCAGAACCCAGAGATCATCTCATCTGTCTTTTTTTTTTCTAAATTCCAGAATCCAGAAGTACAATTTCACATCTGCACTACAAGCCAGTCAGGGTTTCTAATGAGACCAACCATCATAATTTCCACAAATGAAACCCGAGGAAAGTCTTTTTCTTCTTCACTTTGTCTGGGTGTTGGGGCATTCTGTACTAAAAATTTTGATGACACATAACACTATATATGTTAAAATATAGTGTTTTCCCTTCAAACTCAGGGCATTTTGTGTATATCTGTACCAGCTACAACAAAATTGTAAGGTTGGCTATCATGATAATTTCTGTATCACTGGGACATTGCTAAAGCAGACTTCCTATCCCTCCTTCTGGGGGATTCTGAGCGCTTTAGTCCAGTATTCTCAACCTGGGGTCCACAACCTCCCAGGAGTCCACGATGTCCCACAGGGGGTCCACGAAAGGCTCAAAGGCTGTTCAGCCCATTTTCTTCCCATAATGGAGTGGCAGTGTGACAGGATCCAAGTCAAAAGGAGACAGGTAGGCTGGCTGGCTGGGCCTCCACACTGCCTGTCACATGGCTACTCCACTGCAGGGAGGAAGTGGCCTCAGCTACTGAGTGACAGTGGAACTGACAGCCAACCAGTCAGTCAGCATTTGCCCTTCTTCTCTTTCTTTCCTTCCCCTCCTTTTCAGCAGAGAGCAGGCCACAGTCTATTGACAGAAATGCTCAAGCATCTCCCCTTCTTTTGCCTTCTTCATCAGAAGGAGAGGAGACTGGATGGCTGGAAAAGAGGGAAGGGGAAGGGAGAGAGACAGAGAGAGAAAAGAGAAGAGAAGGGCACATGCTGGCTGGCTGGCTAGGCCTGCGCTTTGCTGTTCAATCCACTCCAGCCTTCAGCTGGCAGGAAGAAGCAGGAGAAAAGTCTTCCCTCTCCCTTCAGTGCCTCTCAGGGAAGTGTGCATTTATGTATTTCTCCTTTCTCTTCCAAGTTGAAGACCCTTGATGAGCAATATTAAATAAATTTTTGACGTACTTTAGGGTTTTAAATCTTAAGTCTTGGGGATCTGTGGCAACAAAAGATGTTTAAAGGGGATCCTTGGCAAAGAAAAGGTTAAGAACCACTGCTTTAGTCCATAAAAGTAGTTTATTCAACTGTTCACACTCACCTTGAGGATCTTTTACTAATGAGCAAATATGCTGTACACGTACCCACCCACCTCCAAAAAATGCCACCCATTGAAGAAAGCATGGAAAGAATACAGTGGGCCTTCCTCTCACACAACCCCCACACGCACAAATACAAGGTTGTGCAAAGCATCACATCCCATTATAGTCAATGGATGTGGCAGGTGTGCATTTGTCACAGGGGTGTTGTACATTTTTCAAGGGTCAGGAGACCCTGATGAGAAAATAACAAACTGATCAGGATCTTCACAGTTCAGAACTTATTCTGCACAAAACTCACATGTTGCTGTTTTGTGCAGAAACCAGTATTTTCTGTGTAGAAACTCATATAAGTATTTTTGTGCAGAACTAAATATTGCTGTGCAGAAATACAGTGTGCCTGCTGTATATGCAGGGGTTCTGTTCCAGGAAATGCTGCAGAAAACAAAAAAAATGTGAAGCATGGTGTCCCATCACAGTCAATGGAGAACACAGTGTGCATGGGCTCACAGCAATGTGGCTGCACGCCAATTCCATCCATTCATCATAATGGGATGCAACGCATCTCGCAACCTCACATTTGTGGGTGTGGAGAATGCGTGAGAGGAGAGCCCACTGTGTTATTTTCTGCACAGAAAAAGTTGCTTCCAAATACATCTCAAATTTGAAACCTGCCTGGTTTTCAAACATTTGCTCCCAACAGTAAGAAAGTTGCTAAAATTATTCATTGCTTCCTTTACAAAGAAAATTAATGAGGAATGATACCCCTTCCCTGGAGCTATACTCTTTCTGCACTGGGCTTTCTAATTTTCTCTAAGGCTGGACAACAAGGACAGGGCTGAAGTGGTCTGTTTCCTCTCTGCCCTTAATCCTACCTGGAACTGGCTCGCTTGCTCCTTCACTCCACATTCTCCTTGGACTTTTGTCCAGTTTCTTTTATCAACAAAACATCTTCCATTCCTACCTTACTTTCATCTTTTTTTTTTCTTTTGGCAGAATCTCTTTCCTTTTTTTCTTTTACTCTAGTCTTGCTCTCTGTGTAGCTGGGCTGGAACTCGGCCTCTGTTCTGTACCAACTGGGCTCGGGTTGGTCACACTGCTGATGCAAGAAGGAGGAGGCACAGAGGCGAGATGTCAAGGAAAGCTCCATGTGTCAGCCAGGCATTCCCAACCGAGCACCTCCCAGAAGCCCTGGGCTACAAACCTCAGCATCACCAGCCAGCAAAACCATGTGGTGATGGGAACTGTAGCAAAAGACAAATCTTGAAGAACATGTAACACAATCCACAGGTAAAAAGGGGAGACAGTCTCCAAGAGGTCTGTAGACGGTCTTTATTTATTATCTGAAATGAGCACATCATAGTTTGCGTAATTGTTTCAATAGCCTTCTTTAGGGATAGCATATGCAACTAGCAGCAGAAATTTCTGGAACTGAAAAATCTCTTTCCTTTTGCTGAACCAATAAATAACCGAAGACCCAGGTTTGAGGTTTTATATATATATATTCTGTTGCTAGTTGCATATACTGCCCCTGAAGAAGGCACTGAAACAATCACATAGGCCAAAATTTGCTGGACTTGTTTCAGATAATGAACAAAATCCTCTACAGAGCACTTGGAGACAGGTCTGTCCTTTTCCCCCATGGATGAGAACTGCAGTCCAACCCATCCGGGCTGCCTCCTGGGTTTGAGAAGCCTGATTTAGCTCTCTCATTTACAGAAATCTAGCAGGACAGACCAACTACTTAAAGAAGCCATCTGGTTTGTTTCTCATTTTTGCTGCATCACCTGGAACTGGAAAACAATGTGGAGGGAAGATGACCGTGAGCCAGACCATAACACAAAGCTGATGGACTGTGAACAGTTTGGCGGTGAGTCACAGTTGGGGCAAGAAGGCTTGCTTTCTGTGAGATCTTCTGTCCTTGGATTACAAATCCCTAAATACACAAGGGCATGGTTTGCTTTATCAGCCGGATGCTGTAAATCATAGCTGAACTGCATAAAAGAAAATCAGGTTTTATAGATCCCAGTTCTGAGAATGTAAGTAGCATTAG
Source organism: Ctenosaura bakeri (assembly GCA_948474755.1). Lineage (NCBI taxonomy): Eukaryota > Metazoa > Chordata > Lepidosauria > Squamata > Iguanidae > Ctenosaura > Ctenosaura bakeri. Next base: position 595,329 of record CAOLHI010001351.1, on the reverse strand, counting down.
GGAGAAAGATATCTCCCTTTTCCAATTGGGACAGAATAGTAAGAAACAGAACAGAACCAAATATTTTTGGAACATTTTGCCTAGGATCAAGAAGCAAAGCAGGAGAACGATTTACTGGATTATATGAGGTCAACAAAGAATGTGTTTGTTCATTGCAAACACATTATTCAGGCAACCAAAGAGACAACTGTGTGCATGCACATCACCTATAAATCAATAGACAACATAACTGAAAGCAGAAGATGGAGAAGCCTCATTCTGTCTGCAAGAACAAGATCAGGAACAGATTGTGGAACACAGCATGAACAGCTAATATCAAAAATTAGAGTAAAGCTAAAGAAATATACTAAATATATCACCATGCCAAAATACAACCTGAAGAACATCCTTGTAGAACTGAAAGATTATGTAAAGCAGCAGTTCCCAAACCCTGGTCCTCCAGCCACTTTGGATTTCATCTCCCAGAATTTCTGACTGTTAGCCAAACTAACTGGAGCTGTTGGTAGTTGAAATCCAAAGCACCAGGAGAAGCAAAGTCTGGGAAGCACTGATATAAAGGAAAGATTTCCACTATTAAGCTCAGTTGACCAGAAGCTAGAAGAACTCTGGAACAAAATCAAGGAAGATTTTTTTTTATCTTTATTTTTAAAATTTGCCTGTAGCCAAACAACAGATTGGCCAACAGATGAAACTCTTCAAACAGTTAAGTACACTTGGAAAGCAAAAGCAGAGGGTGATAAAAATAGGATGAGAATCCTGAATGAAATTGTTCAGTGACTAATGCATAGGGACAAAGAGAACTGCTATAATAATGAATGCAAAATATAAGGTAACAAAAAAGGTAGAACAAAAGACCTCTCCAACAAGATCCAAGTAATCAAAGAGAAATTCAAATCAAGAGTGGGTATGCTATACAGCAATAGAGGAACACAGTATATGACCATTTTTTAAAAAGGCAATGGAAGCAATAAACTGAAGAAATAAAAGTGATTAAAGGATGGCAGATTCATTCAAGGAAGAATCTTTTGTTGATGAACTCAGTTTTAGAATGTGAAATGAACGGCACAAATGGCACACCAATAGAAATGTTTCAAGCTAGAGAGAAAGCATCCATGCAAATTCTAAGTAAAATCTGTCAACAAATATCCAAAAGGGACACCAGAGATTGCAGTAACCATCACATCATTAATCTCCCGTGCAATCAAACTGGTGCTCAAAATATTAGAACAAAGACTTTTACCAAGCATGGTCTGAGAAGCACCAGCTATTCAAGCTGGATTCAGAAAAGCAAGAGGTTCTAGGGATCATATTACAAACATACATTGCATAATGGGTCACCAAAGAATTTCAGAAGAAGATCAGTCTGTGCTTTGTAGTTTATAGAAAAGCCTTTGACTGTCTATATCATGAAAAATTATCAATTGCTCTTAAACAAATGGACGTATCACTATATTTGATTATTCTAATATGTAACCTGTACTTGGGACAAGAGGCCACTTTTGGGTCAGAATATGAAGAAACAGAATGATTTCCAGTTGACAAGGGGGTCAGACAAGGATGCATTTTATCACCCTATTTGTTTAATGCATACACTGAACATCTATGGAAAACTGGATTAGACTTGGAGGAAGCAAGTGTGAAAATTGGGAGAAGGAACATCAACAGTTTAAAATATGCAGATGACACTATACTATTGGTGGAAAACAGCAAAGATCTGGAGCAACTATTAAGGAAAGTTAAGGATGAAAGTGCCAATTACAATTAAACATTAAAAAAATAAACATGATGACCAGAGATGATTTACATAACTTTATAGTGAGAAATACTTAAATGTCAGTGTCTTTGGTTCAGTCAATAATCAAAATGGAGGCTGTAGTCAAGAAATCAGAAGTCTAAGATTCCAAAAGGCAGCTATAAAGGAACTAATAAGATCCTCAGTTATAAAGGTATAGCACTAAATGCCAAAGTCATAATCGTCCATGCCACAGTATTTTCAGTTTCCATGTATGGCTGTGAAAGCTGGACAGCAAAGAAAGCTGTCAGAAAGAAAATAACCGCACTTGAAATGTGGTGCTGGAGGAGAGTTCTGCAGGCACCACGAACTTCCCAACAGACAAATAAATTATTCCAGGAGCAAATCAAGCCTGGACCCTCCCTAGAAGACAAAATGACTAAACTGAGGTGACTAGGCTTACCATGAGACAGTGACCCTCAGGACAAAATGGAAGGCAGTAGGAAAAGACGAAGCTCACATTACAAGTGAATCGATTCAGTTAAGGAAACCACAGCCCTGACTTTACAAGACATAGGCCATTTCTGCACAAGACTGTTATGGCACTTTGATTCCATTTTCAACATCCTATGGAAACTAAACTGTAAAGCCCAGGATTCCACAGGATGTTGAAAGTGGAATCATCGCGCCAGAGCAGTATTGTGCAGAAGCGGCCAAACTCTGGTCTTCTGGAATCCTAGTCCAGCACTTAAACCACTATATGATGCTGGCTCTACAGTTACGTTCAATACTCTACCAGTGATGATGATGATTAGAAAGCAGGACGTTTTATAGAGGCCATTTCCGCACTATATTGTTATAGTGCAATTATTCCACTTTCAACATCCTATGGAATCCTGGGGCCTCAAAGGCCCCTCCCTAAACTGCAAACCCCAGGATTCCATAGGATGTTGAAAATGGAATAATTGCACTGTAACAGTATAGTGCAGAAAAGGCCTCAAGTGTTTCTAATAAAGTCTCTTCCACACTATACCATTGTAGCACTATGATCTCACTTTAACTGCCATGGGTCCACCATATGGGCTGATAGTTTGGCAAGGAACTTAGAATTCTTCGCCAGAGAGCTGTAGTTCAGAGGAGTGGAATAGAGAAATCCAAGTCCCCTTTTTCCAAACCACAGATTCCAGGATGCCATAGGATAGAGTCATGGCAGTTAAAGTGGGATCGAACCACTGTAACTGTGCCATGCAAAAGAGACCTTAGGACTTTGCAGATATCTTTTTCTATAATCTCCATATCCCTTGGCTATCACTCAAGCCAATGGAGTGAAGTTTCTCTGAGACCAGAAAACAGGGACATAGCGGAACAGATCTTTTCCTTCTCTCCTCCCTTGAGTTTTGCCCACATCTTTACCAACATGGAGTTTTCCTTCCCTACCTCGCCTTCATATTTCTCCCATCCTGTTGCAGATTCTCCCTCCGTGAACGCTTTTGCCCTAATCTCCCACTCACTCTTGCTGGACTGGTACATGCTGCCCAGGTCTTGCAGGCTGAACTCGTCCCGGTCATACTGCCAGGACAAAAAAGAAGGCACAGAGAAGGTAAGTATCCACCCACGCTCATCGAAAACACTGTCTAGCCCTTCCCTCTGACATAAAGAGACATTGCCAACCTCACCTACATTCCTCCTCCCTTCTCTGCCCTTCCCTGCCTATTCCTTTCTCTCTTCCCCACAAATATTGGGATATGGGAGGGGGAGCCAAAATGAGAGCATTGTCCCATCCCCAATAAAATTTCTGCCACCTAATGAAATGTTATTTCCGTTCCCAAACTTCTAGCATTGCATAGGGTGAAACACTGAAAAATTGTTTGCACCAACAACTCTTCTGTTTTCCGTGGTTTGCATTTGCTTAGTGGCTTGGCTGTCCCCTTTTCTGTGGACGCTTAAATGCTATTTCTAAATACTCAGCTGAAGTGAAGTACAGTATTTACAGCAATACTACAAATTTGGGGATTGGAAAAAAATTGCATACAAGAGGCAAAATCCATGTTGTTGTTACTGTGGTTGTTGTGCACCTTCAAGTTATTTCCAACTTATTATGACCCTAAGGTGAACTTATCATGGGCTTCTCTGGGACTGAGAGTGTGTGATGCGCCCAAGGTCATCCAGTAGGTTTCCATGGCCAAGCAGGGAATTCAGCCCTGGTCTCCAAGGTCATTGTGCAATGCTCAAACCACTACTCTCCCCTGGCCCTTGCAAAATTCTACTGGGGGGTAATGCCCTCACTCTCCTCACCCATAACTACCGCCCCATCCTGGGTTCACTCTATTCCTTTGCCCTCTCTTAAATCTAGCGCTCCTGCTCTGCCTTTGCTTCCAATTCTCCTTGTCCTCAGATTCATTCCCTGACTTAGGCCATTTCCATACTACACTCTTATAGCGTGATTATTCCACTTTCAACCTCTTATGGAATCCTGGGGTTTGCAGGCCGGCCCCTCCCGAAACTGCAAACCTCAGGATTCCAGAGGATGTTGAAAGTGGAATCATCGCGCTATAACAGGCTACTGCGGAAATGGCCTTCAATTTCCGCCCAGTCCATTTCACTCAGCATCTCCCTTTACATCTTCTCTCTCACTAGGTAATCTTATAGTTTCTACAACCCCCAGTTAAGTAACTAACTAACGAACTTACTTACTTCCCTCCTTTCTTCCTCTTTTTAGACAGATAGATGGATAGACAAGATAGACAGATAGATATTCACTCTTCCCTCCCCCAGACTTCAACATACCCTCCAACATTTCACAGATGAAAACCAAGATACATCTGGCCAAGCGATATCAGAATGTGGTCAGGAGGGCAAAAATTGTTAACGAAGAAGAACACACAAGCTAGGGAAAAGTGCAGCAGTTTGCTTTTGCCTTAGCCTCCCTGCTGCACCCCTGACCAAAAAGACACAGCTGCAGACATGTGCACCCGCCTAAACAATGAATCTAGAGGCCAGCTTTGAATCTCCACTCAGCCATGAAAACTCACTGGGTTACCTGAGGCAAGTCACACTCTCTCAGCCTCAGAGAAAGGCAAAGGCAACAAATATTACCAAGAAAACTCCCGTGATAGGTTTGCCTTAGGTTCACCCTAAGTCAGTTTTCAAAGGGGAGAGACTTGACAGCTAGCAAAAACCTCCACTGCTCAGCAGCACTTTGTTGTGTGCCTTCAAGTCACTTCTGACTTATGGCAACTTTAAAGTGAACCTATCACAAGTTGGGGGGGGGGTTGGTTATTGGTTTGTTTTTTGCAAGATTTGTTCAGAGGAAGTTTGCCTTTGCCATCCTCTGAGGCTGAGAGAATGTGACTTCCCAAGGTCACCCAGTGTCTGAGCAGAGGTTTGCATCCTAGTGTCCAGAAGACATACATACATACATACATACATACATACATACATAACTGTACTTTAATATTTTATTATAAATTTAAATATTTAAATCTTGAGTTAAGTCTTGGGAGTTCCTGGCAACAAATTATATTTGCAGGGGATCCTTAGTAAAGAAAAAGTCAAGAACCACTGTGCTACTCTATGATTTACCCCACCCGCCCCAAATTGCCTTCTACAGTCAGAACCTGTTAGTCATCTGGATTCTTCTGCTCATGTATTTAAATATCCAGTACCAACTCATTTCTCCACATCAACATTCTCTTCCAACTTACCCACCTCAAATATCCTTTTTCAGAGTTTTGAGACATTAGGGTGAATGCTAATATGTTCAAATTAAATCACCAAAGGGCAATTAATGCATCTCAAACTATTAAAAGAAAATTATAAGATTAATTTGCTACATCGTTATTAAAATGTTATTAATGCACTAGTTTTAAACTGTGAAAAAAATCAATTCAAATTACTAAAAATAACCAAAAATGGCATAGAAAAGCTCAATCACCTCACATGAATCTTCTTTTAACATTTCCTCTTGCTACTCTTACTTCATACATTAATTTTTTCTGAAAGAGCTACAAGCCATATCCTATTTAACTGCTTGTGTATCGAAATTATTTGGAAGCCATTTATTGTTTATATTCATCAAGGCGATACTGGACTTAAACCTCCTTTGCCTCAGAAGAGATTTTGGAAAAAATGTTTCTGAAAGTTATGATTAATATATAACTACATGGAAGAAAATCTATAATTATGGTGATTAACAAGGGTAAGGCTTATGATTCCATGATTTGTAGAAGGGAGGGTGAAACAGAAGGATAAAGGGAGAATTTAAACAGAAAATAATAATGATACCTGTGTATGGAGGAGGACTTGTTGTATGTATCAGGATTATAATTGTTGTTAAATAAGTAATTTTTAAAAAAAAGAAAAGAAAAGCCCAATTCCCTACTAAAACAGAGATGGGCAACTGTGGCTTGTCTGGAGACAAATTCACTGCCTCAGAATCCACCAGGGGCCACAGGGACTGTCAAAGATGCCCCCCAAACCATAAAAATCTAGAAATGGCTAGAAGTCCACTTTAGCTTTAGAATTTTTTTTTTTATTTGCCCGTGCAACCACCAAAATAACTTCAAAATAAGATTTTCAAGAGAGGCAGTTTATCCTTACACTTTTTTTGAGGGGCACGAGGGCCATTGAAGAGTGGTCTGGAAAATTTTAGGCTATTTCCACGCTGGCCTGTTTAGTGCTATTATTTCACTTTCAATATCCTATGGAATCCTGGGGCTTGCAGTTTAGGGAGGGGCCTTTGAGGCCCCTCCCTAAACTGCAAGCCCCAGGATTCCATAGGATGTTTAAAGTGGAATAATAGTGTTACGAAATGGCCTTAGAGTGGCTGAAGGCCAAAAAAGAGCCTCGGGGGTCATATATAGACACAGGGCTTCAGTTTGCCCAGCTATTTCTTATAAGTGATGAATGTAATAATTACGGGACGGGGGGGGGAAGAAACAATAAATTTTAAAATCAGCTTCTCTGGCCTCTTACAGGGCAGCCTGCCCTGATTTCCTTGTAGGAGAAACAGTTTAAAAGCCATTGAGGTGTATGGCACAGAGAGCTCCAAGGTGGGCATCAGTGCTCCAAGGGGAGGGAAAGCTCCTAATCCTGGGACTCATACTTGTGCCTGGACCATCTCCATTTTCTCTTCCTCCATTCTCAGCTGGCACTGCAGTTCATATTCGCTTTCCTCCTCCAGCTTCTCCATCTTGTCGTCTTCGTTGTAGTCGCCGCCCACGCCCACAATCTCCACCGACTTGAAGGAGACGCTGGCGCCCGAGTGTAGGGTGTTCCTCCGGGCGATGGAGACCCGGCGGGTGCCACGCTCGAGGAACTCTGGCTCCGAATCTGAGTCACAGGACTGGGAGTCATCCGACTTGCTTCTGGACCTGTCAGAGGAAGGAGATGTGCTGAGAGGGAGATGCATGTGAAACGAGCAAGGGAAGAAGGGAGTTATGGGAGAAGGGGGTGTCTGAAAGGGGCAAAGAATGGGGGAAGGACAGAGAATTCGGGAGGGGATGGTGGTGACTGGTTGGGATTTTGGCAAATATGCTTCTGCCAATCAGGGATCTGGAATCCAGAAGTACGACTGTATAAAGACAGAGCATTCATAGAATCATACATTTGGAAGGAACTTTGGGAGTTGTTCAAACCAATTCCACCAGCTTCAGAGATGTTCTCTGCACCGAACAGATCTTGGAAATGTTATTTTGGGGGAAGTAACTGGCTGGGGGGTTCTGTGAGTTGGGAGTATCCCCAAAAGTAACATTTCTAAGCTCTGGCCCTAAAGAAGCTGGATTCATCAGGTTAGAACGACCAGCACTCTGACATAGTTTTAGGCAGCTTCCCTACTCGTATGTCCTAGCATATGATGTAAATGATTTAGTAGTCCGAGGGATAGTGCATTATTTTCTTGTGTCTTAATAAACTTCCACTTGTTTTATGTAAAGTCGAAGGCTTTCATGGCCAGAATCCATAGGTTGTTGTGGGTTTTCCGGGTTTTGAGGCCATGTTCTATTAGTATTTTCTCCTGATGCAGGCGACACGTCAGGAGAAACACTAATAGAACACAGCCTCAAAACCCAGAAAACCCACAACAACCTATTCCACTTGTTTGTTTTTACCATTGTTTCTGTCTGTTTATATTAAACTTGGTGGAAGGCCTGGTTGTGTTCACTACACTGAACACACTAAAAACAACACAGCCACTGGTTCACAACAAGGGGTCCTCTTGAGGTCCAAGTATCTAATCCAGGAAGGGACAAAGGGAGAAGGGGCAAGGTGAGCAACAGGAACCCAGGGTTGGAACTGCGGCACCAGCCTGCCAATTGGATCTGTCACATCCTATCCCCCACCAGAAAAGTATTTGCTTTTATTGGCCTTGATGCAGACCAATCAACACCGCATATACACATGCCCACCAAAGCCCCAACATTGAGACTCACTTGTATTTTATAGCTTCCAGTCTCTCCAGCTGATGGACCATGACCGTGTTGCTTGCCTGCAAGATCTGGTATTCATCGCTCAGCTCCTGATACTGAGCCCTGAGGGTCCTGAGCTCCTCTGCAAAGTACACAGACCTCTATGAAATGCAGAAGTACTGTTCACCGAGAGTACTTACTTCCAAACCTGCTTCTCCACCACTGCAAAGATGCATGGAACTTATGCTTGTTGCAAGACTTGGAGCAGAAGGGGTTTGGGTTGAAGCCATTCTGATGGGCTTTATTCCACTGTTGAATAGCTCTCACAGTAAAAAAAAACAAGGTTTTTATAATGTTTAAGTGGAGTCTTTTTTCTTGACATTTGAATTGGTTCATGTCCTCACTTCTGGAGCAGCAGAAAAGAACCTTACTCCTTCTATACAACACCCCTTCAGGTATTTAGTAATGGTCATCATGTCACCTCTCAATTTTCTCTTTTCCAGGTTAAACATGCCCAGCTCCCTATCCCCCTAAAGCCACCCAGAGTATGTTGGAAGCAAAGAGGCATCAACACTGGTATAAAGTGATTAGAGAGAGGGAATTCTAGAGAGCAATTCTGCCCGTTTGTTTTACCTCTTTCTTTCTTTCTTTCTTTCTTTCTTTCTTTCTTTTAAATAATTTCATTGAAGTTCCGTAATATAAAATACATATATAATTGTATATATCATTGAATTATTTCTGCTTATCTTCCATCCCTCACTAGATTTCAATTTTTTCAATATAATCATCATGTTAAAATTAAATGTACCACACTATGAAATGATAATATTTCATGCTAGATCCTGTTTCTTTCTTTGAGCTATGTATTCAAGCCTTTTTGCTTCCTGCCTGCCTGCAGAGAGGCCTCTTCTCCCTTCTCCCAAAAGTTAGTTGGTCCTTTGTCTCCCTTTGCCTGGGAAGGGAACATCCATAAAAGCCAGCGTTTAAGGGCACTTTTACTGATATGAAGGGTATCTTCTTTTGCTTGTCTCCTTTCCTATCCCAAAGGATTCTTTGAAACAAAAAATCTAAGTTTTCCCTTTTTTAACCTGTCAAGAACTTCCTTACAAGAACCTTTATCTTTTTTACCTTACAAGAACGTCCTATCTTCTCCTCTTTCCTACCACAAGCTCATATTGCACTGGCTTCACTGCACTTGACACAGATACCAAATGCTTCTACACATGGTAAATAGGCCACAAGTACCTTGCAACCTGGCCACATCCTCTGCAGCGCTGGAAAGGCGTTCATCAACGTGTGGCATCATAACCATCTCCGGAGCAGGCTGGCTGTCCGCTGTGCCCAGTCCCGTCTTCATATTGATCTCAGCACGCAGGGCAGTGACCTCCATGTCATACTCATTCCGGACGAGCTGCACCCGATCCAGCTCAGCTTTCAGCCGGCAAAGCTCCTCCTGCAGGCCAGCGATTTCATTCTCATGTAAGGCCGCCGCCTCCTCGGCATCCAGGCGCAGATTATGGATCTCCTCGTTGGCTTCCCGTAGTTCTCGTTCGAGGCGTTCCAGCTCGACATCCTTCACTTCTTGCAGAGAATCGAACTCATCCTTCAGAGAACGCATCTGAGCTGGATTGGAGGGGAAGGAGAAGCAAAGGAATGAGATAGAGTTAAGTTTCATAGAAGCATTGATGTCGGGAAGATAGTGAAGGAGGCCAGAGAAACACAGTCTTGGGTGGCAGCAGTGTGCCTGCATCAACCAATGCGATAAAACTTAAGTTGGAAAAGAATGGGATCCGGCTCTAGCCAATCCTACTATAGTGGTGCATAACTGCCTTCAACAGGCAAGGTAAACAGCAGCTGCCCCCAGAGAGAAAAGAGGAAAGCAAATAAGCCTGCTTCAGTGGCTACCCCAACATGGCATTTCTGCACTAGCCTGTTATAGCCCAATGATTCCACTTTCAACATCCTCTGGAATCCTGGGGTTTGCAGTTTCGGGAGGGGCCGGCCGGCCCCTCCCGAAACTGCAAACCCCAGGATTCCAGAGGATGTTGAAAGTGGAATCATCGCGCTGTAACAGGCTAGTGCGGAAATGGCCCAGGTCAAGAAATCATAGGTCTAGAAGTTTGGCCACCAAAATGGAAATCATAAGAAAAGCAGAAGCTGGTGAAGGAAAAGCCATCTTCTCTGGATGGCTTTTTGAATGCACTTGTTCATGAAATCATAGAGCTGGAAGAGATCCCAGGGCCATCCAGTCCAACCCACATTCTGCCATGCAGGAATACACCATCAAAGCACTCCCTTTGACAGATGGCCATCCAGCCTCTCTTTAAAAGCCTCCAAAGAAAGAAACTCCACCACACTCCACTGAGGCAGCAGTATATTCCACTGTCAAACTGCTCTTACAATCAGGACGTCATTCCTAAGGTTTACGAGGAATAGATTTTCCTGTAGTTCCATATCCTAGTCTCTGGAGCAGCAGAAAACAGGCTTGGCCCGTCCTCCATATGACATCCCTTTAAATATTTAAAAAGAGCTATCATATTTCCTCTTATCCTTCTCTTCTGTAGGCTAAATATACCCAGCTTCCTAAGCCACTCCTCACAGGGCTTCATGGTTTCCAGGCTTCCTATCATTTTGGTTGCCCTCCACTGGACACATTCCAGCTTGGCAATATCCTTGAATTGTAGTGACCAGAACTGGACACAGGATTCCAGGTGGGGTCTTGCCAAAGCAGAATAGAGTGGTACTGTCACTTCCCCAGACCTAAACACTATACTATTGATGCAACCCAGAATTGCATTGGTTTTTTTAGCTGCTGCATCACACTGCTGACTCATGTTCAGCTGTAATCTATTAAGACTCCTAAGTAAACCACATGTTTTTGTTTAGTTAGGCAAGGCTTACCCAATTTGATTGCTTTGTTTCATATGTGTTTATTGTTAGTTTTGGATAAATGATTTGTTGAAACATGTTGAACCACTCTTCTTTTTTTGTGGTGCAATAACCTACCCCTATTCTGTCTCTTTCTTTCTGCTTCTAGTACCAAATTTTCCGCGGAGCTATATCTGTACGTCTTTCAATAACAATTATAACCCATGGACCACCCCCCTTTGTCCAGAACTAGGGTACCACTGACTACTAGTCATAGAATCATAAAATCATAGAGCTGGAACGGACCACAAGAACCATCAAGTCCAACCCCCTTGCCATACAGGAAATGCTCAAAAGATAACAAACAAAAGTTCACATGTACACAAAATGAGCTGGCTAAGACCAAAGTCCTATCTAGTTCTTTCTGTTGCTACAGTGGCCACCTAGATATCTCTGGGAAACCTCTAAGCAGGCTATGAGGGCAAAAATACTCTTTTCCCTTTTGTGTTCCCCAGCCAGTTGGCATTCAATATCAGGTTGCTACTGTTCCCGGGGCTGGCATCTATTTATTTATATTTTTATTTTATTTTATTTATTTGTATTCCGCCTCTCCATATGGATCGAGGCGGCGAACAACTTACAAATAGCATGTATTTCGAAACATTTCTATACATGCCCCCAACAAGCTGGGTACTCATTTTACCGACCTGCAAAAGGATGGAAGGCTGAGTCAACCTTGGAGCCAGGCAGGATCGAACTCACAACCTTGTGGCTTGCATCTACCCATTATGACTAACAGCAATGAATATCCACGAAGTTTTCTAATTCCCTTTTTTTTTCCTAATTCCCTGTTAAACCCGCCTAAGTTGGCAGACCTCTTGTGGCAGTGAGTTCTGCAGCTTAACCAAACACTACGAGAAGAACCCCTTCCTTTTATCTGTGCCGAATTTTTCATTTTTTTCTATATCAAAAAGAATATAAAACTGCTTCAGCTGCTCCAGTTTGCCTATGATAATTTAATTCAAACTCTCACTACTTTGAAATCGATTTTAATTGGAAATGTGGCAAAATTGTTAATGCTAATGATACCTTTCACTACAAAAGGGCAAATTGAGGTCTTAGAGTGGACAAGGGACCAGAGAGAAAATGTCAGCCTGGCCTAGCCTTCCTTCTGTAAAAATTGTTGCTGGACACACAGGGAGACCTATTCTGCCCTCTCTTCTCCCTTTGCTGAGTTAATTGAGCACAAGCTACTTTTGCAATTTGAACTCAATTTGCAGCAACTGAAGTATGCTGAGGACAAAGGGGGAAAGAGAAAGAACCTGGGACATTTTAAAGCAGTGGTTCTCAACCTTCCTAATGCCGTGACCCTTTAATACAGTTTCTCATGTTGTGGTGACCCCTAACCATAAAATTATTTATTTATTATTTACAATGCCTCTCCCCGCCCCCAGGCAAAGGCCACCTCGCCAGCCAGGAACGGGGGGGGGCGGACAGGGAGGGAAAGAGGAGCTGCACATCTCCCCCGGGAAAAAACTCCGAGAATCCACCCCCCCCCGGGCTCTGCTTCTGCTTCGCTCTCCTTTCCGCTGGGGGGGGGCAGTGTGGGAAAAGTTTCCAGAGTGTCGACCCTGGCCAGAGGGGAGGAATCCCAGCGCCTTTCTCTTTTGTGCCGGGCGCAGCTCACTCCCCTGGAAAAGCGCCACCTTGCGGCCCCCCGGCCCTTCCGCAGCGCCCCCCTCTGTGGCAAGTGGGGCAGGGGCCGTAGCGAGGAGGGGGCCTGCCCCCCGTGCTGCAGCCGCCCCCCCCAAGCTGGCCCATCAGACGGGAGGTTCTCCCGGTAGCGGCGAAGGGGAGCGATTTCAGTCCCTTCTGAACAGGGAGCAGGAGGACGCGAGTGCATGGCTTGCACTTGCGCACCACCACCGAGGAGGGAATGGAGCCTTAGACCATTGGAAATACGTATTTTCCTATGGTCTTAGGCGACCCCTATGATAGGGTCGTTCGACCCCCCCCCCCCCAAGGAGTTGCGACCCACAGGTTGAGAACCGCTCTTTTAAAGGCAGCAGGAAAAGTGGGGCAGCTAAGGGTTAATCAGGACCACCCCTGCCAAATGGGGGCAATTGGAGGGTATGATGAAGCCAAGGAAAGCAAGTGGCAAGCCCATACTGGCCACCATTTCATGGATAAAAGCCACATAACATCAAGAGTGTGGTCAACATGGAAAAAATTATGAATGAGGAAAGACCCATAAGCTGAGAGATGTTGCAGCAGTTTGCTTTTGCCTGAGCCGACTGGGAAGGGCAAGACTCTGCCCTCTCCTCACCCTTCCTGCTGAGTTATCTGAGTGCAAACTACTTTTACACTTTGAACTCAGTTTGTAGCAACTGAAGCCATTTCCACACTAGACTGTTATAGCACTATTATCCCACTTTCAACATCCTATGGAATCCTGGGGTTTGCTTTCGGCTTTGTTTGGGCTTTGAGGCCCCTCCCTAAAGTGCAAACTGCAGAATTCCATAGGATGTTGAAAGTGGAATAATAGCACTATAACAGTCACATGCGGAAATGGCCCCTGTTATAGTGCTATTAATCCACTTTCAACATCCTGTGGCATTCTGGGGCTTGTCGTTTCCTGAGGCCCTCTAAATGCCCCTTCCTAAACTGCAAACCCCAGGGTTTGATAGGATGTTGAAAGTGGAATAATAGCGCTATAACAGCCTAGTGCGGAAATGGCCTGAAGCAAGCCAAAGAGGGAGAAACAGAGTGAGAGAAACGAGGGCATTTTAAAAGCAGTTGAAAAAGTGGGGTTAATCAGAGGAGTAATTAGGACTGTCTCTGCCAAATTGAGACAGTTGGGGGGAATGCAGTCCCCTCCTTTTTCCTTTTGGCCAGGGGTCTGGGGGACACTTGGAGGGTATGAGATCCCAGCTGGTTAATGGTAGGGCCAAGTTGGCACGTGGGCACTTTTTGGGAGGGAGGGCAGGGGTCAGAAATAGGATCTGTGGGTACGGCAGGGCTGCCCCCTCCACCCCTGGCCATTGCGCCGTAGGGGGACAAGAGGCCTAGGCCCGGTTGCCACGGCAATGGGCCACACTGCCTGCTCCTAACTCCCTTCCCGGGCCCAGAACTCACTGCTAACGGAGGAGCTGGAGGGGACCTGGTTCATGGCGGCGGCTGGCCCAGGCCTCCCTGGTGGAACCACCCCGGCCCGGCCCCTGGTGCTCGGCCTGGGAGGGTCCCCCTTCTGCCTTTAAAGCGGCAGCATCCCTCGGAACCTCTCGGGCTAGGCCGGGGCCTGCCGTTCTGCGCGAGGCCTTGGCCCGGCTCCCGAGGGGGATTCGGGCCTAGTTAACAGTGGTGGTTTTCTCTGAGGGGGGACATAATGGTGGGGTGGTCCAAAAATGGGGTTCGGGGAGGAAGAGGTCCCATACCCATTGGAGAGCGTCTCTGGAGGGGTCGAGGGGGAGAGGAAAAGGGGGGGTCACAGGGCCATGGCAGCCACGACAGCCCCAGATAGATGGGTGCAGCCCTCCTTCGCTTTCCACAGCCCCACGGTCTCCATGGAATTATTTTGGGTTGCCAGGGTGAAAGCCAGAGAGGGCGCCTCTACCTTCAGTAGAGGCCGACCCAGTCTATTTTCAATTGTGATGTATTTTAATTATGATATACTTGTATTTGAATGGTTTTAGGTTGTTAGTGTATTTTAATCATAATGTGTTTTTAACTGATGTGCTGGTTTTAATTGTATTTTAACCTCTGCTGTACCTAACCTTGAGCTTTGAAGAGAGGCAGGTAACAAATTAATAACAATATATTATATGATAATATATTGTATAATAATAATATTATTATAATAATATAATATAATAATATTATAACATCATCATCATCATTATTATTATTATTATTATTATTATTATTATTATTATTATTATATCATTCTGTAGAAGGGAAAGTTCAGCAGGTTTCGCCTGCTACCTGGTTGCAACACCTGCTCAAATGTCCTCCTCTATGCAACTATTAAATATACAGGAGCCCTGTTCCGTACTTCACCAGGCAACTCTATCTCTGAGTCATTTAAGCCCCAGGAGTAGGGCTGCCAGACTGAAAACTGGAGAGGGCTCCTGTAACTTTAATGGCTTTGTACAAAAGGGAAAGTGTTGGCTGTTACCTGGTTGCACGGCAAGCAACACCGGCTAAAACACCTGCTCCTCTGCAGTCATTAAAAGTACAGGAGCCCTGTTCCATATTTCACCAGGCAACCCTACCTTGCAATCATTTGAAGCCCAGGATTAGGGCTGCCAGAGTAAAAACTAGAGAGGGCTCCTGTACCTTTAGTTATTGTGTAGAAAAGGGAGGGTATTACCTGTTATCTGGTTGCATGGCAAGCAACACCTGCTAAAACACCCATTCCTCTGCAATCATTAAAAGTACAGGAGCCCTATTCCATATTTCACCAGGCAACCCTAACTTTGAGTCATTTAAGGCCCGGGACTAGAGCTGTCAGAATGAAAACTAGAGAGGGCTCCTGTACCTTTAATTATTATGTAGAAGGGGAAAGTTCAGTACATGTCCTGACAAGCAGCATCTGCTAAAATGCTTTCTTCTACACAATTATTAAAGGTAGAGGAGTCCTGTTCCTTATTTCAGCAGGCAACCCCACCTCTGAGCCATTAAAGGCGCGGGACTAGGGCTGCCAAACTTAAAAAGTATTTATTTAATTATTGCATTTGTGTGCTGCCTTTCTCCCAGAGTGAGACCCCAGTGACAATCAATTAAAAACATTTACAGTGCAATTTAAAAACAAGTAAAATGAACCACATAGAATCAGTATAAAGTCATTGTAAAAACATACAAAGTTTAAAAAAATACCAGCACAATAGAAATAAAAAGCAAGCAAGGCTCAAAATTCCACAACCACTTTGAATGGGTAAATTCTTTATAACTGGATTTCAATTATGCATTTCCACCTATTTTATATCATTTATTCACAGTTTTAAGATTTGCCTCCAGACTGGATTGCTGTATTATTGAGAAGCACATACAGAATAGTGCCCCTCTAGCACCTCATGGGATGTATGGAATTTTGGGGACATTTGTTGTGTGTTCAGTTTAATATATAACTATTTGTATTGTTGTTTTAGGGAGAAAGGGGAAAAGAAAGAGAAAGAAGACTTAAATTGCAACTGTGTTTGCAGGATTCATTTATGATTGGCTTCAAAGAAGAGGTACACCACCATTTGTGTCAGTGTGATGGAGCTGTTTGTGTGTTGGTCTAGGCCACTTGAGAGTCTAGGGCCTTTTCCGCACGACACTCTTATAGCGTGATTATTGCACTTTCAACCTCCTAGGGAATCCTGGGGTTGAAAGCGGAATAATCACGCTATAAGAGTGTCGTGCGGAAAAGGCCTAGGATTCGAATTCTCGCTCAGACATGAAAATCTACTAGAGAACCTTGGGCAAGTTGCACTCTCTCAGCCCCAGAAAAATGCAGTAGAAAACCTCCCCTGAACAAATTTTGCCTAGAAAACCCTAGGATAGAGTCCCCACAGTTTGGAGTTGACGTGAAGGTTCATAGCAACAATGAAACAACAAGCAATTTGCAGCGCTTTTCTGAGACACCCAAATCAGAAGCAGCTGCTTCATCCTACCTGTCAGTAGGGCTGGGAGAGAAAAGGAGAGAAAAGAGGGCCATTTCCACATTACACTGTTATAGGGCTATCATTCCACTTTCTACCTCCTATGGAATCCTGAGGGGCATTTAGAATTCTCAGTAAACTACAAAACCCGGAATTCCACGGGGTGTTGAAATGGGAATAATACCACTATAACAGTAGTGCAAAAATGGCCGGAGAGAGATTTTCCCCCGGGGAGGTGTGAGCAGGCTTGTGACTTAATATAGCTGCCTGTTATCTCCTATTCAGCATGATGCCAGCTCCCTCTTGTGCGCTGCTGCATGACTGCTAGCATCCATATAGGTGTGTGTGACATTCCACTTAATTCTTTGTTAACAAAGGCCATTTCCACACTACACTACACTAGTGTGATCTACCGTTAGTGGAATTCTGGGGTTTGTAGGCCAAAGAGCTCTCTGTTTGGGAATTCTAAATGCCTCCCTAAACTGCAAACCCCAGGATTCCATAGCAAGTTGAAAGTGGAATAATAGCACTATTAACAGTGTAGTGTGGAAATGGCCAAAGATTAATTCAAGCATTTCACAGATGAAAACTGGGATTTGTGTGGCCAAGCAACAACAGAACATGGTCAAGATGGGGGGAAAGTTATTAAAGAAGGAGAATACAGCAGCTGGAAGAGGTTGCAATGGTTTGCTTTTGCCCAAGCCCACTGGGAAGGGCAAGATTCTGCCCCTCCTCTCCCGACTGCTGGGTAAACTGAATGCAAACTGCTTTTGCTCTTTGAATTCAGGCCATTTCCACCCTACACTGTTATAGTGCTATTATTCCACTTTCAGCATCCGTGGAATCCTGGGGTTTGCGGTTTAGGAAGGGGTCTTCAGAATTCTCAGCCAGAGAGCTCTTTAGCATCACTAAACTACAAGTCCCAGAATTCCACAGGATGTTGAAAGTGGAATAATAGCACTATAATTGTGTAGTGCAGAAATTGCAGCAACTGAAATACGTTGAGGCAAAGGGGGAAAGTGGGAGAAGGAGAGAGAAACTGGTATCCTTTCTGCAATACACTGTTAGAGTGCTATTATTTCACTTTCAACACCCTATGGAATCCTGGGGTTTGCAGTTTAGGGAGGGGTATTGAGAATTCTCAGCCAGAGAGCTCCTTGGCCTCAGTAAACTACAAACCCCAGAATTCCACAGGGTGTTGGAAGTGGAATAATAGCACTATAAACAGGGTAGTGCAGAAATGGCCAGGGACATTTTGAAGGCAGCTGAAAAAGTGGGACAGTAGAGGATTAATCAGGACTCTCCCTGCTAAATTGGGACAGTGGGAGGGTATGCATCAGGGAGAGTCCACACAAATAAAGCCTTAATTGGAACTTCCCCACCAAATCAAAACAGGTGGAGGGTATGCAAGGGGTGTTTCTCCATCATGCAAATCCCTACTTCTTTAGCAAACACAAAAATGAGCCCAAAATGCCCTAGAAAGACCCCTGTTTGGCTCATCTGAATCCCAGACTGTCGAATATCTGAGGACAGCCCATCCCCTTATGTTTGCTCTTTCCCTTTTCCACCCCTCTCTTGAAGGCTGACCCTTCTCCACCACCCCTCCCGCTGTCTCTTGAGTTCGTTCAGGCTCCAGGCAACACTGTCACATATAGACTTGCCACCTGCTACTCCCGAGACACGTGGGCGTGCGTCGTACAGTGGGCGTGCTATTTATAGCGGCACTGCGCACAGATGAACGCTCGCTCGGCAAGAGGTGTTTGAGGCAGAGTCCTATAAATACACATTGAAAGGGACTGGGAAGGCTGGCGAGAAAATTGGGGGGGTGTGGAGCTGAGCCCCCCCCGGTGGCCCCTGGGAGAGAAAAGCCATGACAGGAGAGGAGTAAGGCCATTTCCGCACTAGCCTGTTATAGCGCAATGATTCCACTTTCAACATTCTCTGGAATCCTGGGGCCAGCCGGCCCCTCCCAAAACTGCAAACTCCAGGATTCCAGAGGCTGTTGAAAGTGGAATCATCGCACTATAACAGGCTAGTGCGGAAATGGGCTAAGTTGGGAATTGGGGATCCATTTACCTCTCTCATACTTGGGCCATTTCCGCACGAGACTGTTATAGCACCATTATTCCACTTTCAACATCCTATGGAATCCTGGGGTTTGCAGTTTAGGGAGGGGCCTTTGAGGATGGCCTTTGACGTCCCTCCCTAAACCGCAAACCCCAGGATTCCATAGGATGTCAAAAGTGGAATAACAGTGCTATAACAGGCTAGTGCGGAAATGGCCACGGTTTGGCATTTCTACAGGAGCAAAATAAAGCAGCCTGCCCAAGAATATCAATTCAAGAGTGCCACACAGAGGAAGAAATGGGAAGGAGACAGTTGGGAAGGAGACACTTGCAAATCTCTCTGTTCCATAGTGCTGTCATTATCATTATTACTACTAATAATAATAATAATTTACATACCATATATTTTACCAAAATCAGGACCCAAGGCAGCTCACAATTGAAAAGAACAATGCAATACAATAAAAACATACACAATGTAAAAATTAAAATAGTATTTAACTATTTACAGAATTAAAACAATCACACCTCAGTGAAAGAATTAAATGTGAGTTTAAAAGATTTTTTTAAAAACTCCTAAAAACAATTAAAACAATACAGCACCCCCTAGCCCATTCCTTTGGTTTTAAGAACCTCTCTGATTTTTATTCCTCATGCTCCTTTTGCTCTTTATTAATAATTTAAAATAGATTTTAACTTTTTAAAGAAGTTATCATTTATTTATACTATTGATTTGTTTATCTAACGTGGTCTGGTGTACACAAAATGGAACTGGTTATTCCCCAGGTACCATAAAATTTTTTGGTGTTTTTGCTGAAACGGACTGACTCCTTCCTACTATATTATTTATACACACACACACACACACACACACACACACACACACACATATACTCTCTTAATTTTAGAACACTTTCCTAAGAATTCCAGTTAGGAATTCCAAATTCCTAAAAGGTCTTGCTAAGAATAAGGAGGTTAGGCCTCCTCTTTGCTATCCTTCCATCCACAAGTGAAATCAATCAATTAATTAATAAATTAATAAACTTTTTTCTCTTCCAACAAGTTTGTGAGAAATGACTACAAGGGCTCTTACTGGTGTGCTGTTCAAGTGATGTTTATCTTAACGGATTTGCTTTAAAATTGTTTTAATTCTACTGACAGTTTAACAGCATTGTAACAATGCCTTTTTGTACGTTTTTACTTATATATCTGTAATTGTTTTCCACTGGGTTTTTTTTTCTTTTTTGTTGCCAAAAGACAGACAGACAATGTGGTTCATAATAAATGAAAACCAGAGAACTAGAAAAATAAAACCATCCATAATATCATGAAAGCAAAACATCAATGACCATAAAAAGCATTTTTGTGGTCTAAAAGGAAGTTAAAAGAAGGAACTCAAGAGACCAGAGAGAGACAGCATGGTTTCCACGTTGACTAGGACCCTGGGAGACCATGGTTTGAACCCTTGCTCGGCCACAGAAACTCACTGGGTGACCTTGGGCAAATCACACTCTCTCTGCCTCAGTGAAGGGCGAGGGCAAAGCCCTCCTCCCTTAAAGCTATCTCCGGTCAAAGTGAAGCAAGGAAGCCAAGTTCTCCTCTTGCTGGTTTTCAAAAAGCAGTAGCAGCCATGAGGAATCTGGATTCGCATTCAAGGGCCAAGTGCAATCCTCTCTCCCTTCTGGGACTCACCTTGGAGCCTCTGGATCTGCTTTGTGAAGATCTCCGCCTGCTGAGCGCTTGCTAGTCGCTCGTCTTCCAGCAAACCTGCCACAGAGAGACAAGAACAGAATCAAGAACTGGCACCACTGATAAAGATCTGGGCCGTTTCTGCACTAGCCTGTTATGGCGCGATGATTCCACTTTCAACATCATATGGAATCCTGGGGTTTGCAGTTTCGGGAGGGGCCAGCGGGCTAGTCCAGAAATGGCCCTGGATAGGAAATATGGACTACTTCCTTGATGGGTGATAACAGCTGCAAGAGTGCAGAAACGGACTGAACTTGGACCGAAGCGCTGACAACGGAAGAATGGGTTGTGTAAAGTTGTGGATCTTGCCCAAGTTACAAAATTGTGTGGGTCCAGCCAGATGTATGCTTTAGTATATGTAACAGAATGGCTCCATTAGATCAAATAGGGCATAACTTGCTGAAGCACTATTATGTACCCATTGCTAATTGCTACCTGCAACTAGGTATCCAGTTGGAATTCTTAACGAATCCCAAGGCTCCAAATGGTTAATTGGTGCATTATTCAATATCACTTCGTATCCGGGCAAGAGGGAAGACGATCAGAAGCGGGGAAACGCAAAGTAGCAGGAAGGTGTTATGGGAACAGGTTATGCAAAAATAAGGGGACATGAACTTGTTTCAGCTCCCAGGATGAAAGATATGTAAATAACAGAAAGCTTGGAGAAATACTGTGCTGGAGGGGTGCCTTGCCATTTATGACTTTTAACCAATCATTGGTGTGCGCATCTAAATTTGTATGACAACATATAAAACCTATAATCATCTTAGATTCTGTAGTCTGCTTGCTTTTCCTCTAAATAAATGCTTCTGTTTGAAATTCTGTGCAAAGTTTGTGAGAGCCAGTTATTTAGGACATGACAGAAACTGACCTGGATTTTAAAAGAGAGAAAAGTTGAAGGTTTTATGAAACTCTGGAAACATTATGGGTATTTTTTTTAAGCTATAAGAAATCTAATGATGTAATAATCGGTGGTTATGGTAATTCTAGCAAGCTGAATATAGATCTGTAATGATAGAATAAGATACTGGACATTAGCCAAATTTTAGTTTTTCATTGCAATTGGTATTGGGGGGTCAATGTTCTTTTATGCATGAGGGTACAGTCAACCCTCCACATTTCCGGGTTTGACATTCACGGATTTGATTATTTGTGAGTTTCTCCAACCCCTGCCCCCCCACCTCAAGTGCCTCTTTTTGGGGGGAACCTTCCCTCTTGGTGGCTCCAATAAGGCCGCATAGCCGTTCAAAACCCACCTCTGGTCCTCCTCTTCCTCTACCACTCTCTGCCTGGCCGGCTAAGGATGGCTCTTTGCCCAAATTCTCAGCACCACAAACCCTGTATCCAAGCCCCACACGCACCCAAGGACGGAGATGGGCAAGAGAGAGGAAGTACAGGGCAACCATGCCAACCATCTCCTTTCCCTGACCTGGTTTAGACCCTGGGTGCCCACTTTCCCCACCCGTCCCTCAGCCCCCTTCCCACAGACACACAAATGTTAGTTGTGAATTTTTCACTTTTGCAAGGGTCCTGCGTCCCCTAACCCTGGCAAATGTGGAGGGCCAAGTGTAGCTAGGATTTACTGAGTGTGTTATTGTGTTCTAGTCTCAGTTCTGTCCAATTTGGTTTAGTTTAGTTCTAGTTGTCCATGTATATCAGTGGTTCTCAACCTTCCTAATGCAGCAACCCCCTAATACAGTTCCTCATGTTGTGGTGACCCCCAACCATAAAATCATTTTCGTTATTATTTATTTATTTATTTATTTATTTATTAGTTAGTTAGTTAGTTATTTCCAACATCAAATAGATTGGAAACACTGCCCTAAATCACTGCTCTGGATAGACTTCTAATGCCTAAAAACTGGTACCCCCCCCCGCTTTTTAAGCACAGAAAGCATCCATCAATGCCAGAATTACGGCAGTAGTTCTAGTTCTGAATGTTGGGTTTCCACAGTTCAAAAAGCCAGTCACTCCCAAAGGCAATGGCGAAACAGCCCGCATTTTACACGAGGCACAGGGAGGAAAGGACAGGGAGAGAGGAAAGATGGTGGCGGCATAAGCAGACGCGTTTTGTTTCACTCCCTCCCTTCCTCCCTCCCTTAAAGAGAGTGCGGACGCTGAACATACAAAAAGCGAGGAATGCAAGACAGTCAGGGCGAAGAACACAACACGTGCGTGTGGCAAGCGCCAAGAGTCCATGCACAACAAAAGCGAGAGGAGAAAGTCATCCCGGCTATTTCTGCACTAGACTGTTATAGCGCTATTATTCCACTTTCACCATCCTATGGGATCCTGGGGTTTGCAGTTTGAAGCCCAGCGCAGGGGTCTCAGAAGCACTGCTCCCATTGGCTGTGAGGCCACCTTCTTTTAAAAGAGGGGGCAGGATTGAGGAGCGGCGACCCCTGTGAAATGGTCGTTTGACCCCCAAAGGGGTCCCGACCCCCAGGTTGAGAACCACTGATGTATATTGTTGATGTATAATTTGTTTTGTTTCCTCTTGGCTTTTTCCCCCTGTAGTTGTGGATTAGTTTATTTATATCTCCTACTAAAATTAATAAATACTAAGTCCAAAACAAAAAAAGATGGCATGCTAAGGAAGCCATCAGAGAAGATTTGGGACCAAGATAGCACCTCACAGCCATCGTCTGCCGCTTGCCTTCTCCTCCCAGTGAACTGTTTCTGCCTGACATTCCTGCTTCGGTTAAGGAAGAAGAATGGAATCCACTTTGGCAGCTGGCTGGCCAGAGCTGTCCTTACAAGGGCCAGTTTCAGCGTGTGTCATGTTGCTTAGAGAAGACCCTGGCAGCCAACATATGCTTGTCCAAATTGGCCTTCCCCGTCTAAATAAGATCCATCTGCTCCGGCATTTTCAGCCCAAGAGAAGCCACGTAGGCCCATTTTAGAGCTCTCCAGAGGAACGGAGTGGAATCACAGAACCTCCATGTAAAATAATAGGGGCTGGAATTCTGTTGGTGCCTTAGGAATGTGGGCCAAAATATCCTAAAGGCACCAGATCCCATCTAATCTTGGAAGTCAACCAGGGTCAGCCCTGGCTAGTTTTTGGATGGGAGGCCACCAATGAATACCAGGTGTTGTAGGCTGTATTTCAGAGGAAGGACCTGGCAAAACCACCTCTGAGGATTTCTTGCCTAAGAAAACCCTAGGAAATTAATGGGGTTGCCATAAGTCAACGAGCAACTTCAAGACACACACACAAACACTTATGCACACATAACTTCTGCTATAGAAGCAGTTGGACAATTTTGTTCTGTGCAGAACAGCTGCATCCCATTCAATTTTGGAAACTGAATTCCACACATGGGGCCATTGTCTGCACTGTGCATGGGTGCACACTGCCCTTTGTGCAGGGACGTGCCACATACCTGCACATTTGTTTGTACATTGGTTGCACAACATAGAAATTCACTAAGGAGACAGTGTTGTGCAACCGCTGCGGAACTCTGTGAGCATAAATTTATCCTGTGCCTGCTCAGTATATGATTTTGGCCACAATACCCTCTATGAAAATATTTCATTGTGTTATTTGCTGTTGTTGTTTGCTATCAAGTTGACTTTGACCTATGGCAACCCTCTGAATGAGAGATTTCCAAGACATCCTATTATCAAAGAGGCAGGCTCAGGTCTTAACGAACGTTAGGTTATCAACTGCCCTGCTCAGGTCTTGGAAATCTGGGCAGCCGGGGCTTCCTTGGCCAAGTCCACCATTCTGTAGTGTAGCCATCCTGTATTCCTCCCACCCTCCACTTTATAAGGCTTTGTTGTACATTTCCAAAGTATAAGAGACCCAGGCCATTTCCGCACTACACTCTTATAGTGCGATTATTCCACTTTCAACATCCTGTGGAATCCTGGGGTTTGCAGTTCCCGAAACTGCAAACCCCAGGATTCCATAGGATGTTGAAAGTGGAATAATCGTGCTATAAGTGTGTAGTGCGGAAATGGCCCCCATTTCATCCACCTCACTTCTAGCATTCTCACCCGGAACTTTTCTAATTTCCTGTGTTTGCATTACTTTGGTCACTTTGGCTTAATGTTTTCTTGGGATATCTAAACTTGTTATTTCTAAATGCTCAAAGTTTTAATTGACCACAAAGTTAAAATTCAAAGTTTTAAGTGACTAGAAAATTTGGGGACAGAAGGGAAATTTCATTTTGAGTGGCAGAATTCTCTTCAGGAGGGCAATGCCCTCATTCTTCCTTTCCCCATAGCTATCCATTGGCCCCTCCATGTTCACAAAGGTTTGGAGTACAGAACCCTCACAAAAGTGGAAAAATCACAAATAAATGCCCCCGGCAATCCCGTTCCCGTTCCCTTACCTTTTGGCCTGGCACGCAAGCCTTCCTTCTCTATGCTGGGGCCAGAGGCAAAGGAGGTAAACTCTGCTGCTCCAGAGACCAGGACAAGGAGCAATGGATTCAAGCTCCAGGAAAGGAGATTCCACCTGAACCTCAGGAAGAACTTCCTGATGGTCAGGGCTGTCCGGCAGTGGAATCTGATGCCTCGGAGTGTAGTGGAGTCTCCTTCCTTGGAGGTTTTTAAGCAGAGGCTTGATGGCCATCTGTCGGGAGTGCTTTGAGGGTTTTCCTGCAAGGCAGGGGGTTGGACTGGATGGCCCCTGGGGTCTCTTCCAACTCTACATTTCTATGATTCTATGACAGTAGAGGGAGCCCCAGAGGGCAGAAGGAAAGTGCATGTGTGGCTTCCCCATGCCCATTCCTTTGCCTTTTCCCAGGGCATGCTTTCCTTCTTGCAAGGGAATGGGAGGAGGAGAATAGGGGTGGGGGGGGTAGGCAGGAAGGCATAGGCACCTTGCAAATAATCAAATTTTGGAAGGCCAAAGCAGTGAATGTGGAGGGAGGACTGTACCCCTGCTTCTGTTTACTCCTTGATTCACTGGGATTTCAGAAAGAGCCACGGTGCATTGTTCTACATTGCACAAGCGGACAAGGAGCAGGCACAATGGCAGACACACACAACTGATTGTACAGTGTGACTATTTAGCACAAAGGTTACTACACAAGTGAGATGTAGGATCCTGGCAAGGGTTTGGGTACAAAGGTCAATTTTTGGCTTGGTTGCATATCTAGCAATATTAAGAGGTACAACTGCAGGCCTCTCCCCACTCATCCATTTTGGTCCTAGTTCCACCCCCTTTGGCTCTGTCCACACCCTCAACTGAAATGTGGGTCCCCAACACATTTTGACCAAGGCAGTGAGGACCTTGAGAAGACAACAACTTTCCTTTGCCCTCTAACTTGTGGTCCTCCAGAGGTCAATGGGTTCCAACTGGGGTCCAAACCATGAAGCCCCATGAAGAGCGACTTAGGGAGCTGGGGATGTTTAGCCAGAAGAAGAACCGGTTAAGATGGGACATGATAGCTGTCTCGAAATATTTGAAGGGATGTCCTATGGAGGATGGAGCAAGCCTGTTTGCTGCTGCTCCTGAGACTAGGACACAGAGCAATGGATTCAAACTTCAGGAAAAGAGATGCCTTCTAAACATTAGGAAGAACTGCCTGATGGTGAGAGCAGCTGGACAGTGGAATATGCTGCTGCTTCAGTGGAGTGTGGTGGAGTCTCCTTCTTTGGAGGCATTTCAAAAGAGCCTGGATGACCATCTGTTGGGAATGCTTTGATTGTATCTTCCTGCATGGCAGAACAGGGTTGGACTGGATGGCCCTTTGGATCTCTTCTAACTCTAGGATGCTACGACCATTCCTGTACTACACTGGCCATTTCCACACTAGACTGTTATAGCACTATTATCCCACTTTCAATCTCCTATGGAATCCTGGGGTTTGCAGTTTAGGGAGGGACCGGCCAGTCCCTCCCTAAACTGCAAACTCCAGGGTTCCATAGGAGGTTGAAAGTGGAATCATCACGCTATAACAGTCTAGTGCAGACATGGCCACTGTTATAGTGCTATTATTCCACTTTCAACACCCTGTGGAATTCTGGGATTCGTAGTTTACTGCGGGCAAAGAGCTCCCTGGCTGGGAATTCTAAAGGCCCCTCCCTAAATTGCAAACCTCAGGATTCCACAGGAAGTTGAAAGTGGAGTTATAGCACTATAACAGTGTAGTGTAGAAATGGCCTATGACTGAAGGCACACGATAATATAGGCGGAGATATTTTCTTCTTTAAAAAATGGAGAGTGCTTTGACTGTGTCTTGGACCGCATAGCCCTTGGGATCTCATCCAACTCTAGGATTCTAGGATTCTAGGAATTTCTTGGCCGAAATCCCAGATCGAGCAGACAGGCCTGTGCAGTTCTGTTTTCCCGCTTCCCCCACGGGCAGCCGTCAGACCCCAAGAGGAAACCCTGCTGCTGCTGCTACTTATCAGAAGCGAGGGTGGGGAGGAAGAAAAGAGAACTGAGATGCTGAAGAAACAACAGGTCTCGGCTCAGAGGGGAAAAGAAACAAGAATGGACTCCCGGGCCATTTCCGCACTACAGTCTTATAGCGTGATTATTCCACTTTCAACCTCCTATGGAATCCTGGCCGGCCCCTCCCGAAACAGCAAACCCCAGGATTCCATAGGAGGTTGAAAGTGGAATAATCACGCTATAAGACTGTAGTGCAGAAATGGCCCCAGATGGAGTGCAGCTGCCTCTTCTTTCCCTTCCCCTCAGAGCCCAGACCAGACACATTATCATCTGAATTGCCTCTTCCTTTCCTATTTTTAAACAGCCTCCCAGGGCCTGATAGCTGTTGTTAGCAGTAAAAGAGTACGGACAAAATCAACAGTGTTTCCCATCTTTGTCCCTGGTCTACTCTGCAGGGCTGTTAGGAGATTCAGTGTGTCCTGGACAGTTCAACTCACAGAGGGTGTCGTCTGCTTAAACGTCGAAGCTGAAGAAACTCTATCTTTTTGCATTTGCTTAACTAAAGTCTTCCATTTTGATTTCTAGTCAACTTTAAAGGTTCTTCTTGTTAGCCTCTCGCCCTATTTAAAATTACGCTGACATTAAATTGGCAAAGTCAGTTCTTAGGTTCTCAGCCTGGGTTCCCAGCACTCTCTGTAGCAATATTTCTTACACTTCACTGCTGATTCAGGGTTCATTGTTGATTGTTAACCAGAAGCTACTGTATCATCAATCAGGTTTCAGAATCTTAGTCCTGGGAAAGCAAATATTCTTGCACATGCGCTGTATGCTCTATGAGATCATTCTCATCCCAAATCTATAGCCATTTCCGCACTAGACTGTTATAGCGCTATTATTCCAGTTTCAACATGCTATGAAATCGTGGCGTTTGCAGTTTCGGGAGGGGCCGGCCCCTCCCGAAACTGCAAACCCCACGATTCCATAGCATGTTGAAACTGGAATAATACGCTATAACAGTCTAGTGCGGAAATGGACTATATAACCCCTGCCTTCTTTCAGTTAAGAATCCTTCTCTTTGCCCGTGTAAGAAGTGGTTTTGACTGCATTCTTGCTGAGCGAGATGAGTCCATTTGGCCAAAGTTGGGGATCTCTCCAGGCCGATTCAGAGCTCACCCGCAATTGCACAGACTACTCAGAATAGTAGACCACTCGGTGTAGTCCATGAAGACCTCATATTTTAGGTCTGGCCCCACATATTTTTCTAGGGTCTAGGGGAGAGTGCCAACTGTGGATTTGAGTCCTACTTGGCACCAACACTGTTAGGGATGAAATTTAGGATGGGGTGCCATATGCTACAGAATTAAGTCCCTGCACCCTGTCTAAAGAAGAGACATACATCTGAGAAACACTTTCTGCACACATTCTGTGTTCTCTCCAGTCTTGATTCCAAAAGAATTCCCTGGGCCTATCCTTCACTGTCCGATCATATTATGAGGGGCATGTAGGGGGACCTTCTTTGTGATTTGAAGGCCACACAAAGGGCATTAGGGCCACGTGTGGCCCACAACCTCACTTTCCCCAGCCCTGATCTAATGCCATTTCCACACTACATTCTTATAGTGCTATTATTCCAGTTTCAACATCCTATGGAATCCTGGGGTTTGCAGTTTTGGGAGAGGCAGCTTTGGCCCCAGTAAACTACAAACCCCAGAATTCCATAGGATGTTGAAACTGGAATAATAGCACTATAAGGGTGTAGTGCAGAAATGGCCCTAAAGAATGGAGAGGGTGGGTGGGAACAAGTCCTGACTTCACCCCCTCCAGCAGACAGTGGTTCTGCCTCTCTTGCAGAAGGGGCCCAATCCTACCTTGCAACTCCAGTGAGTCGTCCTCATGTTTGAGGG
Source organism: Ctenosaura bakeri (assembly GCA_948474755.1). NCBI lineage: Eukaryota > Metazoa > Chordata > Lepidosauria > Squamata > Iguanidae > Ctenosaura > Ctenosaura bakeri. Next base: position 566,615 of record CAOLHI010001351.1, on the reverse strand, counting down.
CCATCTCCCGAGCCTGTTCCAGTTCCTCCAGCAGTTGAAGCACCTGAGCTCTTAAGTTCTGGTCCAGCTCCTGGTCTGACAGGTCCAAGTCCTTCTCATCATCCAAGGAGCCCAGGTTCCTCACCGGCTCCCCTCCTCCTCCTCCTCTTCTTCCTCCTCCTCCTCCTCTTCCTCTTCCTCCTCATTCACTTCCATGGTAGGAGAGTCCACCTCACCTAGGAGAAAACACCTCTCCATTAGCAAAATGCATGACGGGAAAACGAAACTATTGTCCGCAAGGGGTGCAAAGGCAAGACAAAACCTCTCCATTGCAGCTGCCTCCAGAACTTGGGAATGCTACTTTTTTTGGACACCAATTCCCAGAATTCCCCAGCCACCCCAGTTTTTGACCAAAACTGGAGTGAGCTCACAGCAGTCCACTAACACAGAAGCTGCCAGCAGCCAGACTCCATGCAGCTGTTTGCTTGTGCTCTTTACAAGGCAGGTAGGTGGCAAAAGAAGGGCCTGCTTCCCACACGAGTTTGCAAAAATCTGAAGAGCTTCTGTTGCACATTCTCCATTTCCAAAATCTCCCAAACCAGTGAAAATGCAATGGCTTTTGCAAAGCCAGTGGAGAAAGACTGACAGACAGGCAGGCAGAAAGACACACAGGTTAAGAAAGAGCTTTTAAGACAGTGCTGGACTGTTTTAACTGCATCAGGTAAAAAGACTTTATATGATTTTTAATTGACCATTTCTAATAGCGATTGATGGAGGAAGAAGAGAGACAATGTTCTAAAGGGCTGCACAACCTGATCAGAGCTGCCCAAAGGGAAGGTTCCCCTCGAAAAGAAGTACCTGAGGTGGGGCAGCAGAGTTGGAGAAACTTGCAAATCTGTGAAAGTCAAACCCACAAATGTAGAGAGCCGACTATTCTATTTGCAAGCTGCCTTGACTCAACCATGTGAATCAACACACACACACACTCCTGTTCTCCCTCCCCATTACATCAAGAGGGGTAATACCTGAAGCAAATCAAGTAATTATTAGCATCCATGACAGGAGAAATTGCAGTATTTATATCATTAAATCCTAAAGTCAGAATTATATGTGCCGCAGTATTTCCAGTTGCTATGTCTGGATATGAAAACTGGACAGTGGAGAAAGCTGACAGGAAGAGAATCCCCTCATTTCTAATGTGGGGCTGGAGCAGAGCTTGACAGACGCCACAAGCTGCCCAGAAGACAAATAAAAGGAACCGAGAACAGATCGATCCTTAAGCCTTAAGAGCTGAGGCTATTTCTGCATGGCGTCGCCGTCTCAGGTTTGGGATGCAATGGCAGCGGTCCATGGGTCGTGCTTTTACCTGAGCGATCAGGTAAGATGCAGAAATGGCCTGAGTCTATCATACTTTGGACATATCTTTAGGCAACACGCTGTGCAAAGACGGTAATGCTGGAGAAATTGGAAAGCAGCAGGAAGAGGAGAAGACTGCACACAGATGAATAGATTTAAGCAATGAAGCTTGAGTTTGCAAGACTTGAGCAGGGACCAGGGCTCTGGGATGCTGCTCAGCCAAAGCCAAACTGACCACAAACAGTGGCAATAACCATGCTGTTGAATTCCTAAAATCCATCACAGAGGCAACACTCCCTTCAAGATAATCTTTTCTCAACTGCGGCATGTTTGGTGCGCATCATACATTGCCGAAGGTCTCTCTCTCCCCCTTCCTTGCTTTCCGTCTCTTCTTTCCGCTTGTCACACCTGCAATGAGGGCCTTTTCTGCACTACACCCTTATAGTGCGATGATTCCACTTTCAACATCCTATGGAATCCTGAGGTTTGCAGTTTCGGGAGGGGCCAGCTGGCCCCTCCCTAAACTGCAAACCCCAGGATTCCATAGGGGGTTGAAAGTGGAATCATCCCGCTATAAGGGTGTAGTGCGGAAAAGGCCAAGGGCTGCTGGGGATGCAGGGGGGGTGCAGCATCTGGCAGGGAGAGAATGAGAAAGCATTATGAACCGGAAAAGCATGAGCATCAGCGCACGTAAGTGGCTGGCACTGGAGAAGAGGCCCAGAGGAAAGTCAGAACGCTAAAGAATTTTAGAAACAAATCCACAGTCTGATTCAGATTTTGAAAGTTACCACTCAACTGAAACCGCAATTGTATTTATTGGGACTGATGGATGACCAAATGGAGAAAAGAAAGGGAAGATCATTACAATATATAAGCACAGCAACAAGGTTATCATATACAAAGAAATGGAAAAAATACCATAATTCCAATGAACCAAGACTGGCTGCTGAAATTGACCGATCTAGCTGAAATGGACAATCTATCAACACTGGTTAGGCGAAAATCATTGGGGTCATTTGTTAAAAAACTAGGAGGCTTTGATTGTCTTTTGGCAAAAAAGAGAGAATAACATGTTCACTGTAGGGTATGATCATTAATAGCTTTTGTTAAGTTGAAGCCACTATTGTAGTGGTTTGACCGTTGGACTCCAACCCCGGAGACGAGGGTTTGATTCCCTGGTTGACCGTGGAAACCCACTGGGTGACCTTGGGGGTGTCACACACTCTCAGCCCCAGAAGACTCCATGATAAGTGTACCTTAGGGTCACCATAAGTTGGAAACAATGCGAAGGCACACAAAACAAGCTGCAAACTCCTCCAGAAAAGGCCTTACTTTTAATGGTGTGTGTGTATGTCTGCGTTCCATCTTTATTCTTATTGCTGTGCTTTTTTTTCCAATGTATTTTTATAAGATATTATATAATAATAAAATTATAACATACATATTATTCATTTCATGTTATCTTACCTATACAAATATTTACATATTTTCGTGGAAACGTATTTCATTTTTCACTTCATACGTACAACTTTCTATATTCTGTTGTTTTATTACATTTCCTTGACTTCCTTGTCCTCTGTCCCAGAGTCTTTTCAACACCACTTTGCTTTCTAGAAACTCCCCAATTTCTTCTTAAATAATAAACAAAAGCTTACCCATATCTTTCTCATATCCAATTGCCTCATTTTGACTTTACCTATTCCTTTCTGCATGTACATTATTTTAATAATATAATTTAATAATATATATAAGCTCTTCTCCTACCAACTACTTTCTCACACTTTCATATTCTTGTATCTTCCCTCATCTTGATAGCCTATATCTTAATATCTACTACTTTACGATGTCAAAATCAGTCCCAGTATCCTTTTATCTTCATAAATTGTGCTACTTGTTGCCTCTCATTCTCGATTGTATCTGTACGTTTCCCTTTTAAATGTAAAGAAAAAATATCGAATTGTTTCAACTCAGTTATTTTTTGAATCCATTGTTCTATTTCCAGAACTATTGGTAGTTTCCATGATCTAGCTGTGCTTTTAAAGAATTATATATTGTGTTACAGTACTGATGTTTTAATAATAGTCTTTAATGGCAGGGGGTTGGACTGGATGGCCTCTGGGGTCTCTTCCAACTCTACATTTCTATGATTCTATGATTCTATGCTTCTGTTGCTAGGTTTAATTTTCTCATTAGGTTTAATCTTTAGTTAGTGTTGCAAGGTGCCTTTTGTCCTGTCTAGGAGAAAGGTGGGGAGAAATACGATAGAACGGAACAGAGCAGAAGAATGATCTTCTACACGGCCACGTGGCCAAGCACTGATTCCCATTTAAAAGAAAAATAAAACTGACAAAATTAAGCCAAGACCAAGTGTTGGCAGTAATCCACGTTACCGTACGTAGCCCTACATCAATGCCTACCTGCTACACGGCGTGAGCTTCCGTGGACCCCCGTCCACCAATGACTCTGGCGAAGTAGACGGGAGTCCACCAAGGCTTCTGCTAGAAATGGCCTTTTCTCGGCCAGTCTGAAAGGTGCGGCAGGTTCCCTTTCCATCTCCTTAGGATGGGAATAGTCATTCATAGAATCATAGAATCATAGAAATGTAGAGTTGGGAGAGACTCCAGGGGCCATCCAGTCCAACCCCCTGCCATGCAAGATCACCCTCAAATCAATCCCGACAGATGGCCATCAAGCCTCTGCTTAAAAACCTCCAAGGAAGGAGCCTCCACTACACTCCGAGGCAACAGATTCCACTGCCGGACAGCCCTGACCGTCAGGAAGTTCTTCCTGAGGTTCAGGTGGAATCTCCTTTCCTGCAGCTTGAATCCATTGCTCCTTGTCCTGGTCTCTGGAGCAGCAGAAAACAAGCCCTCTCCCTCCTCTACATGGCATCCCTTCAAATATTTAAACACGGCTGTCGTGTCCCCTCTTAACCTTCTCTTCTGCAGGCTAAACATACCCAGCTCTCTAAGTCTATCCTCATAGGGCTTCATGGCTTCCAGGCCTCTCACCATTTTGGTTGCCCTCCTCTGGACTTGCTCCAGCTTGTCAATATCCTTCCTGAATTGGGGTGCCCAGAACTGGACACAGTATTCAGGATGGGGTCTAACCAAAGCAGAGTAGAGTGGTACCAGTACCTCCCTCGATCTAGACACCAGACTCCTATTGATACAACCGAGAATTGCATTGGCTTTCTTGGCTGCCGCATCACACTGCTGACTCATGTTCAGCTTGTGGTCTATGAAGACTCCTCGATCCCTTTCACACATACTGCTATCCAGCCACGTGTCCCCCGTCCTATATTTCTGTATTCCATTTTTTCTACCTAAGTGTAGGACCTTACATTTCTCTCTGTTGAATTTCATTTTGTTCGCCCTGGCCCAGCTCTCCAATCTATCCAGGTCATTTTGAATTTTGATCCTGTCCTCTGGCGTATTAGCAACCCCTCCCAATTCATGAGTACCTCCTGCCTTTGGGAAAAAGGAGCACCTTGCCCAGGGAGAGCGGAGGCTGAGAGCTTGTGGCCTGAGGTATGGTGGAGATGGGGGAACAAGAGCTACAAAATTTGGGGGCGAGGGGTAACATCCAGGTGGTGAGGAGGATAGAGCCCCGCTGGTTGGACTCACCATGGACTTGAACCAGGACTGGACCCCTGACACAGGGGTCAACCTTCCCCTTCTGTGGATCTCAAAAGGGAGACATCTTTCCTCGGTAACTCCAATGCGCTCATGCACACACACGCACCAATCTGCCAAGATCTCAGCCCAAAACACACACACACTCTTTCTCTCTCTTTCCAAGCTTGCTAAATGAGGATTACATAACTGGGTCATTTGTCACTTGAGGAAAGGAAAAAAGGAAAAAAGAGAATTTTGAGAAGGAAGAGTGTGCAATTCCTCTGACTGTCCCTCCCTCCAAACTCTCCCCACCAACACCACCGCAGCTTTATTGGGGTCCCCTTCTGAACAGGGAAGAAGGGATGCAGACCCAGATTTGGGGGGAGGTGTCTTTGTACCCCCCCATCATTCCAAAATCAGAGAGACTTTAGCAATTATTTTCTGATCCCAACCAGAAGGGAATAACACAATGTGCCCCCCCAACATTTCCCTCCTCCCCTGCAAAAAAAACACAACTTAATTTCTCTTAAGAGGCCAAACTAATCGTTGTTACGCAGGGGAGGACCCCTGTTTTCCAAGCCTCCTTCTCCACCCTGCCCAGAAACGAGAAGGGGGCGACAGGCACTAGATCCCCTCTGATCTTGGAAGCTAAGCAGGGTCAGCCCCGGTCTGTCCTTGGATGGGAGACCGCCAAGGAATACCAGGTGCTGTGGGCTCTATCCAAGGACCGCCAAGGAATACCAGATGCTATGGGCTCTATTTCTAGGGAAAGAACAGACAAAGCCACCTCGGAGGACCCCTTGCCCATGCAAACCCTAGGCAATTCAGGGGGAGAGCCAGTTCCTTCCCACCCTCTTTTTCCCTCCCTACTTGGCCCTCGGATGACATCATCCCCCCAGCTATGATGTCATCGACCCCAGGTGCAACCCCTGGGGGGAGGAGGCAGGTAGCAAGCAAAGCCAAGGTCGGCCAGGGTGGGCCCTGGAATGGGAGCCCCCCGGTGCGCCCCCGGGAGCGCAGAGCCACAAGTGGGAAAAGGGGACCCGGGGGAAGAAAGGAGGAGGCGGGGAGGGGGATGGAGGGGGATGGAGGAGGATGGAGGGATGCAGCCGCCCCAGGAGGAGGGGGAGGGGGCAGGGGGGGTTGCAAAAGGAGGGGGGACCCGCAGGGGGCGTGCACGGCGCCCCTTCCCGGCCCCCCGGCCGCCACTGACCTGCGCCTTCCTTCCGCCTCCCCGGCAGCTGCAGCCCGGCCGCCTCCATGGCCGCTCCCGGAGCCAGCAGCAGGCGGGGGGGGAGGAGGAGAGGGAGGGGGAGGGGGAGGGAAAGGAGGAGGAGGGCCCACCCCCAAGGCCCGCACCGCACACACGCACCCAAGGCGCTCCGCTCGCCAACCCATCCTCAACGCCATCGGGGCTTTCCGAGTTTCCTTTGCGCGCACCGCACGCACCACACTCTCGCAGCGCAATGATTCCCTTTGCAACCTCCTATGGAATCCTGGGGTTTGCAGGATCAGAGCGTTGTGCAGCAATGACTCTCCTACCAGAGGAAGGGAGTTGGAGGAGTTCCCCAGGGCCATCCAGTCCAACCCCCGGCTGCCATGCACACTCTAAGAATTCCCCAACCAATGACCATCCACCCTCTCTCCTTAACAACCTCCAAGGAAGGGGACTCCATCACACCCCCAAACAGTCTGTTCCACTTTGGAATGGCTCTGACCATCAGGAAGTTCTTCCTGAGGTTTCAGTGGAAGGGCTTTCCCTGTAGTTTTAAGTCGTTGCTCCATGTCCTGGTCTCCGGAGCAGCAGAAAACAGGCTTGCTCCGCACTCCATAGGACATCCCTTCAACATGGCTATCATGTTCCCCACTTAACCTTCTCTTCTCCAGGCTAAATATATCCAGCTCCCTAAGCCGCTCCTCATAGAGCTTCATGGTTTCCAGACCCTTCACCATTTTGGTTGCCCTCCTCTGGATACGTTCCAGCTTGTCAATATCCTTCCTGAACTGTGGTGCCCAGAACTGGACACAGGATTCCAGGTGAGGTCTAACCAAAGCACTATTACTTCCCTTGATCTCAACACTATACTCCTATTGATGCAGCCCAGAATCACATTGGCTTTTTTAGTTGCTGCATCACACTGCTGACTCATGTTCAGCTTGTGGTCTCCTAAGACTCCTAGATCCTTTTCACCTGTACTGTGGTCAAGCCAGGTGTCACTCATCTTATATCTATATCTCGTATCTATATCTATATTTCCTTTTTTCTGCCCAAATGTCATAGCTTACATTTCTCCCTGTTAAAATTCATTTTGCTAGTTTTGGTCCAGCAATCTAACTCATGACTCATGTTCAGTTTGTGGTCCACTAAGACTCCTAGATCCCTTTGATGCATACTGTTTAGCTGGACTCCCTTTTCATGTACTTTGAAGCCATTGGTCCATATCCTAGTCTCTGGAGCAGCAGAAAACAAGCTTGCGCCATCTTCCACATGACATCCCTTCAACACTTTTGATAGGTCCAGTGCTGTTCAATATTTTTATCGACGACTTGGATGAAGGAATAGAGGGCATGCTCATCAAATTTGCAGATGACACCAAATTGGGAGGGGTTGCTAATATGCCAGAGGACAGGATCAAAATTCAAAATGACCTGGATAGATTGGAGAGCTGGGCCAAGGCGAACCAAATGAAATTCAACAGAGAGAAGTGTAAGGTCCTGCACTTAGGTAGAAGAAATGGAATCCACAAATATAGGATGGGGGACACGTGGCTGGATAGCAGTACATGTGAAAGGGATCTAGGAGTCTTCATAGACCACAAGCTGAACATGAGTCAGCAGTGTGATGCGGCAGCCAAGAAAGCCAATGCAATTCTCGGCTGCATCAATAGGAGTATGGTGTCTAGATCAAGAGAGGTACTGGTACCACTCTACTCTGCTTTGGTTAGAGGTCATCTTGAATACTGTGTCCAGTTCTGGGCACCCCAATTCAAGAAGGATATTGACAAGCTGGAGCAAGTCCAGAGGAGGGCGACCAAAATGGTGAGAGGCCTGGAAGCCATGAAGCCCTATGAGGATAGACTTAGAGAACTGGGTATGTTTAGTCTGCAGAAGAGAAGACTGAGAGGGGACATGATAGCCATGTTTAAATATTTGAAGGGATGCCACGTAGAGGAAGGAGAGGGCTTGTTTTCTGCTGCTCCAGAGACCAGGACAAGGAGCAATGGATTCAAGCTGCAGGAAAGGAAATTCCACCTGAAGCCCAGGAAGAACTTCCTAACGGTCAGGGCTGTCCGGCAGTGGAATCTGCTGCCTGGGAGTGTAGTGGAGTCTCCTTCCTTGGAGGTTTTTAAGCAGAGGCTGGATGGGCATCTGTCGGGAGTGCTTTGAGGGTGTTCCTGCATGGCAGGGGGTTGGACTGGATGGCCCCTGGGTCTCTTCCAACTCTACATTTCTATGATTCTATGATTCTATGAATCTTGGTCATCATGTTTAATTTGCGTTCACGTGCACACAGAGAGATGGGATGCCAAGCATCTTGAATCCAATGCCTCAATGCCAAAGTGAGCTGGCAGCCGCAAATCACAAGCCCATATTTCTGAAGTCCAGGCTTGCACGCACACCTCATGGCCACCGACCCCCACGAAGGGCTAGGTCAGTTCTTCAGCCAGGAAGTTTTCCAGTTAACCAAGGAGGGATGGAAGCAAAGGGGGTGCTTTCTCAGAGAAAGCCTAGAGAGAGGGGCAGAAGTGAAAAGCCACTGTTCAATCTGGCCAGAGAGTGTGGCCTTGATTGAGAACATAGCCTTTGGCGAAAAGGGAAGCTAGAAGGCTGTGAGTGTGTGACCTTTATGCCATTGCAAAGAGGTAAGAAACTGTTTAAATGCATTCTAAAGATCTGTTTGAACTTGGACATACATACAAAACGAATGCTTTACTCTGTTTGCTGTTTCAATAAAGATTATAGTGTACAGTCATCCTTCCACATTTGCTTGTGTTGGGGCACGAGACCCCTGTGAAAAAACCGTGAAAAAACCGTGAATAACTCAAGGCCCTCCCAAACCATATTTAACACACACAAAAAGTATGCTCACCCTATTCCACCCACCGTGGATTCCTTTGAGGCCTCAGGGTCCCTTCGCAAGGTGGAAGTGGGGGGCTAGTGGGGTTCACAGCCACCCCCATTGCTGCCCCTCACCATTTTTAAGAGGGACTTACAAGCCTCCTTTGCAGTTTCTCAGCCTCGTGAGACTGGCAGTCCCTATTAAAAATGGCACAAGGAGGCAGCAGAGGTGGCAGGAAATAATCCGTGAATAATCATAGAATCATAGAATCAGCTTGTTTTCTGCTGCTCCAGAGACAAGGAAATGGAGCAATGGATTCAGACTTCAGGAAAAGAGTTCCACATATGGCAGATGGGGCAAGCTTATTTGCTGCTGCTCCAGAGACCAGGACAAGGAGCAATGGGTTCAGGCTGCAGGAAAGGAGATTCCACCTGAACCTCAGAAAGTGTGATGGAATCTCTTTCTTTGGAGGTTTTTAAGCAGAGGCTGGATGGCCGTCTGTCGGGAGTGCTTTGATGAGGGTTCTTGCATTTCAAGGGGTTTACAGCTTAGGGAGGGACCTCAAAAGAAAGTGGAATAATAGCGCTAGAACAATCGAGTGCAGAAATGGCCAAAGCAGACCTTCTAGGTGGATGCTCCCAGGCTTTGGAACTCCTTCTCAAGAGAGACCTTACTCTGCTTCCATAGGCAGGTCAAAACATTTTTCTGCCATCAGGCTTTTACAAACCCCTTAGGGTTAGACTTTTAATGCTGTACAGGACTGTTTTTCAGTTTTGTATATGGTCTTTCAATGCATTCTAATATTTTTAATGTTTAATGTTTCAACTTCATAAGCTGTTTAATTTTTTCTAAATCTTATATTTATACTTTTATTCTTACCTTTGTATTACTTTTAATATGTTGTTAGGGGTGAAATATAAGGAACAGGGACAAATGTAAGGAACTAAGAAAAAAAATGAAATGCATAAATAGAGGATGGCTGACACCTGACTTGACCACAGTACAGGTGAAGAAGATCTACGGGTCTTGGTGGACCACAAGGTGAACATGAGTCAACAGTGTGATGCAGCAGCAAAGAAAGCCAACATGATTCTTGGTTGCATCAATAGGAGTATGGTGTCTAGATCAAGGAAAGTAATGATACCACTCTATTCTGCTTTGGCCAGACCTCATTTGGAATACTGTGTCCAGTTCTGGGTACCTCATTTCAAAATATTGACAAGCTAGAACATGTCAAGAAGAGAGCGACCAAAATGGTGAAGGGTCTGGAAGCCATGCCCTATGAGGAGTGGCTGAGGGAGCTGGGGAGGTTTAGGCTGCAGAAGAGAAGGTTAAGAGGGGACATGATAGCTATTGAATATTTGAAGGGATATCATATGGATGGAGCAAGCTTGTTTTCTGCTGCTTCAGAGACTAGGACACAGAGCAATGGATTCAAACTACAGGGAAAAAAGATTCCACCTAAACCTAAGGGAGAACTTCCTGAGAGTGAGAGCAGTTTGACAGTGGAATGCAGTACTGTCTCAGTGGAGTGTGGGGAGTCTCCTCCTTCTTTGGAGGTTTTTAAAGAAAGGCTGGATGGCCATCTGTCAAAGGGAGCACTTTGATGTTGTCTTCCTACGTGGGAGAAGAAGGGATTTGGACTGGACAGGCCTTGGAGTCTCTTCCAACTCCAAGATTCTGTGTTTCTAAGAGTTTTTATCCAGCCTGCACATGTCTCATGGTTGTGGTATTTAAAACAGGTTTGGTTTGATTTTAACTGATAGCCAATTTAACATAATTTCATTCTTTTTAAGCTATTGTTGTCATTTATTGTCTTCAACTGATTTTTTTGTCAGACACCTTCAGCTCTTTGGATAAAGGGCAGGATATAAATATTTTAAATAATAATAATAATAATAATAATAATAATATTATTATTATTATTATTATTATTATTATTATTATTATTATTATTTTTATCCCGCCTCTCCCAATGGATCGAGGCGGCATTACAACAGTATATAAATACATTAAAAAACACTAAAATGTACCCCATCCTCCCCACCCACCAACCCTTCTAACCCCCCAAAACACATTAACTATTAAAACAAATTAAAAACAAATTAAAACCAAGAGCCTCAGCTCTGTGCAGCGTCCTTCGATGGGGGCTGGGCAGAGCCAAAGGCAATACTTTCCCACTACTTTGCAGTTCCCCCCCATCTTTTGACTCCTTCCTTCTTGTCCAGATCCAAAATGACATTGAATATTACAGTAATTAACCATTTGGAGCCTTGAGATACTTTGAAGAGTCCCTATTGGATACATAGTTGCAGGTAGCAATTAGCAATGGATACGTAATAGCGTTTCTGCAAGCAATGCTCTATTTCAGTGGTTCTCAACCTGGGGGTCGGGACCCCTTTGGGGGGGTCGAACGACCATTTCACAGGGGTCGCCGCTCCTCAATCCTGCCCCCCTTTTAAAAGAAGGTGGCCTCACAGCCAATGGGAGCAGTGCTTCTGAGACCCCTGCGCTGGGGTTCAAACTGCAAACCCCAGGATTCCATAGGATGGTGAAAGTGGAATAATAGCACTATAACAGTCTAGTGCAGAAATAGCCAGGGTGACTTTCTCCTCTCGCTTTTGTTGTGCATGGACCCTTGGCGCTTGCCACACGCACGTGTTGTGTTCTTCGCCCTGACTGTCTTGCATTCCTCGCTTTTTGTATGTTCAGCGTCCGCACTCCCTTTAAGGGAGGGAGGGAGTGAAACAAAGCGCGTCTGCTTATGCTGCCGCCATCTTTCCTCTCTCCCTGTCCTTTCCTCCCTGTGCCTCGTGTAAAATGCGGGCTGTTTCGCCATTGCCTTTGGGAGTGACTGGCTTTTTGAACTGTGGAAACCCAACATTCAGAACTAGAACTACTGCCTTAATTCTGGCATTGATGGACGCTTTCTGTGCTTAAAAAGGGGGGAGGGTTACCAGTTTTAGGCATTAGAAGTCTATCCAGAGCAGTGATTTAGGGCAGTGTTTCCAATCTATTTGATGATGGAAATAACTAACTAACTAACTAACTAACAAATAAATAAATAAATAAATAAATAACGAAAATGATGTTATGGTTGGGGGTCACCACAACATGAGGAACTGTATTAAGGGGTTGCGGCATTAGGAAGGTTGAGAACCACTGCTCTATTTGATCCAGCACAGCTATGCTATTACATATGCTAATGCATGCATATGACTATATACTAATGCGTGCATACGACAGAAGCCACGCATGCTGACATTACCTTGCTCTGTTTCTGAATTCACTCACCAGGGGGCAGAACGGTGCATATTTTAAAGACCGGATGCTGCCCAAAGCTCTTAGGCTGCATCCTGGGCAAGCATATGTCATATTAATATTTTCCATTCATCAGTGGAAAGAAGATGGTGGAATCTATAACTGGCCCCCCATAACTGTACAAGGTATCCCTATTTTAACACAATTTGGTTTTTTTCACATGCAATTGCTACTCTGGGAGCTTGCCAGATTCTTGGGGCCTTTTCACCCCAAGAATTGTGGTTGCCGCTTGACCTGCCGTGACTGTATGCTAAGGAATCCTGGGATTCGTAGTTTTGGGGATGGGGAACTAGACTTTTCCGGCAGAATTATAAATGCCGCTCCCTAAACTACAAACCCCAAGATTCCATGCTGTTGCTCTTGTGTGCCTTCAAGTCACTTCTGACTGTAACATAACATAAAATCATTTAAAAGCAGAATAGTAAGAATAAATATGAAATACATGCATGCACCCCATTAAAGACTTTTCTGCATAGTCACTCAGGGCACATTCATACTATACAATTAAAGCATGATTATTCCAGTTTAACAGCCATGGTTCTGTCAGGATGCCTAGCTTCTTTCATAAGTATTTGCTAGATGTGTATTAGAATATGTATTAGATCTGCTAGCTTAGGCATTGCTGGAATCCACTAGAGCACTACAAAGTACCAGTTTCCAATTGTCGATTGCAACTATATATTCCATTGATGTTTGCCAGTGTATTCCAGGGCACCAAATGGTTAAGTACTTTATTGCTCGCTGCTACAATATAGCTGGTCAAGGGGGAGAAGATCAGAGAAGGAAAGAACAAAACTATTGGAAAGGTGTTACAGTAACTGGCAATGCTCGAAGACAAGAATCATAGAATCATAAAAATGTAGAGTTGGAAGAGACCCCAGGGGCCATCCAGTCCAACCCCCTGCCATGCAGGAACACCCTCAAAGCACTCCCTTGGACAGATGGCCATCCAGCCTCTGCTTAAAAACCTTCAAGGAGGGAGACTCCACTACACTCCATGGAGGCAGCAGATTCCACTGCCGGACAGCCCTGACTGTCAGGAAGTTCTTCCTGAGGTTCAGGTGGAATCTCCTTTCCTGCAGCTTGAATCCATTGCTCCTTGTCCTGGTCTCTGGAGCAGCAGAAAACAAGCCCTCTCCTTCTTCTACATGGCATCCCTTCAAATACTTAAACATGGCTATCATGTCCCCTCTCAACCTTCTCTTCTGCAGACTAAACATACCCAGCTCTCTAAGTCTATCCTCATAGGGCTTCATGGCTTCCAGGCCTCTCATCATCTTGGTCGCCCTCCTCTGGGCTTGCTCCAGCTTGGCCATGTCCTTCTTGAATTGGGGTGCCCAGAACTGGACACATTATTCAAGATGGGACCTAACCAAAGCAGAGTAGAGTGGTACCAGTACCTCCCTCGATCTAGGCACCAGACTCCTATTGATGCAGCCAAGAATTGCATTGGCTTTCTTGGCTGCCGCATCACACTGCTGGCTCATGTTCAGCTTGTGGTCTATGAAGACTCCTAGATCCCTTTCACACGTACTGCTATCCAGCCACGTGTCCCCCATCCTATATTTCTGTATTCCATTTTTTCTACCTAAGTGTAGGACCTTACACTTCTCTCTGTTGAATTTCATTTTGTTCGCCTTGGCCCAGCTCTCCAATCTGTCCAGGTCATTTTGAATTTTGATCCTGAAAGAGCTGTAAACAATTGAGGGTCTGGGAAAACGTCTAACTTGGTGGGATGATGTGAGATTTATTATCGCCTCCAATCACATGCCTAAATTTGCATGGAAAGGTATAAAACATGTAACCATCATGTACACTCTAGTCTTAGCAACTCTGAATGAAATGTGTTGTGTTGCTTGCCTTGCTACAAATAAACACCGCTGTTTTAACTCTTGGTGAAATTTGTGGAGTGCAAGTTATCCAGGACATGACAGGCTCCTTCTTATGGAATCCTGGGATTTGCAGCTTAGGGAGGGGAGTTTAGAATTCTCAGCCAGAGAGCTCTAGTGCCTCACCAAACTACAAATCCCAGGATTCCATAGGATGGCATCATGGCAGTTAAAGTGGAAACACTGCAGTAAATTTTTGTACTCTCAATGGGTCCCTGATGGTGCACTACATAAGGGCAACTATCCTGGCACGGGTAGGCAGGAAGGAAAAGACTGGGGGCACCACAGCTGTGAAGGAACTCAAGCACTGGGAACACAGGCAGCAAATTTTTGGCTGCACATCCCTAGTGCACCATAGGATTATGTTCATTAATGAAAACAGCATGGGATCCTTTACATTACAAGTAGGGTTGACATACCAGGAGCATCCCACGAGCTGAGATTTCAGGGCCAAAACCCGAAACCAAGGGACCCTTTGCTAAGCCTTCTGTTGGTGAATTACAGTGGTGTAAGCTAGATTTACACACACCATCGTGATTCACTCTTGCAGTCATTGCGGAAGTTGGAATTCACTACCAACTGCTCAGCAATCAAAATCCCACCCCAAAGATAATCTTTTCTCAGCTGCAGCCCCCCAAAGGAGCAAGTCCAATGATCCCATAAGTGCACTTACACACATGTAAGACACCACCAGGACTGCAGGCACTTTTTTTTTTTATTACTGGGGTTGTGGTTTGAATGTTGGACTAGTGCCATTTCCACACTAGACTGTTGTAGTGCTTTTATTCCACTTTCAACATTCTATGGAATCCTGGGGCCCCTCCCTAAACCGCAAACCGCAGGATTCCATAGGATGATGAAAATGGAATAATAGCACTATAACAGTCCAATGCAGAAATGACCTAGAACTCTTGTGGGACCAGGGTTCAAATCTCACTCAGCCAGGGAATCCTACTGTGTGACCTTGTGCAAGTCATTCTCTCTCAGCCTCAGAGGAAAGCAACAGCAACCCCCCCCATGGGATTTTCTTGGCAAGTTTTCTTCAAAAGAGGTCTGAGGCTGAGAGAGAATGACTTGCCCAAGGCTGTTCAGTGGGGTTCCATGACTGAGCTGGGATTTGAATCCTGGTCTCCAGGGAGTGAAAGCAGCATGGTGTAGTGGTTGGAGCATTGGAAAATGCAAGAGTTTGAATTGCCATTCAGCCCCGCAAAGCCATGGGTGACGTTGGACAAGGCATGCTCTCTTATCGTCAGAAAAGGCCGAGGCAAATCCTCTCTGAACAGATCTTGCAAAGAAAACTCCATGATAGGGTTGCCATAAGTCAGAAACGATGTGAAGACACAACGAAAAACAACAACTCCGGAGCATGTGCTTCCTTAAGACAGCGCAGCCACTGAATACGTTTCTTCACAGCCGTGAAGGAATCCTACGCCGTTTCCGCATAGCCTGTTATAGCGCTACGATTCCACTTTCAACATCCTCTGGAATCCTGGGGTTTGCAGTTTCGGGAGGGGCCGCCTGGTCCCTCCCGAAACTGCAAACCCCAGGATTCCAGAGGATGTTGAAAGTGGAATCGTAGCGCTATAACAGGTCAGTGCGGAAATGGCCTCAGTTTTAAAATAGAGCCTGTGGTTCTTTGCACCTGCTTTGTAGGTGTGCAGTAAAAATATCCATGTCCATCTGGGGCAACATTAGGAATTTTCTGCCTTCAAATCTCTCCAAAAGCAGTGCAAAGAAAAAGAAGACAAGGCCGAGGGAGACCCTGTAGAAGGAAGCCACGCTCCCCTTTCAGGCTGTGCTGTCTTTTTTCTCAGACATTATTCATGGCTGGAGAACATTCTCTCGCACAGCAAAGCAGAGCCTTAAAAAAACCCACAAATTTTCTGCCTGCCAATCAAATCAAAACATCTGCAAGGAAAGAGCTACAGAGGGGGAAAAGGAGGAGCAAAAGAATTTGGAGCTTCCTAAAATGCTCCTGTCTTCCTAAGACAGAAAATGTCAGCGGTACAGTTATAGGAGGGAGCAAAATGGGCCATTGCCCACCAATAAGATTTCAGAATTCTTTTGAAATTTTTCTCCAGTCCCTAGATTTCTGGCACTACAGAGACTGAGACCATTTCCATACTATACTCTTATAGTGCTATTATTCCACTTTCAACCTCCTATGGAATCCTGGGGTTTGCAGTTTCGAGAGGCCCCTCCCCAAACTGCAAACTCCAGGATTCCATAGGATGTTGAAAGTGGAATAATCCCACAATAAGAATGTAGTGCTTAAATGACCTGAAACACCAAAAACTGCTTAAATCTAGGACACATTTGTTCTGTCCATATTCCATGGCTCACTTTGCCTGCTCCTTTTCTTTGGATGCCTAAACTCTTATTTTTGAAAGTGAAGTAGAGACCCCATATATAGTTATAAAATATGGTTAAGTTTATAGAATGTTTGGAGAAGATTCTCCTGAAAGTGTGCCAAATCAATGAAGTAGCCTCTGGAGAGGGTCAGTCTAGCTTGCCTCGATATGCTTGTAATTATAGCGGTGGATATGAGAAATCATCTGAAAGTGTGTCACAAATCAAGGGATTTCCACATGCTGCGTTAGCAAGAGATAGTGGTGCGTTCTTGTTTACGGACGCAGAGTACTATCGCTACGTACTGAAATGTTCTATAACATATTGTCTGGAATGAGAACATCGGAGACGTAAGGGTGTCAGAGAATATTGCACACATTGCAAAACCTCAGAGGGACGGGCAAGGAGAAATGTCTTTGCGTTCCTATAAAACTGTCTTGCAAACTGGTTTCGGGGCTCTTGGCTTTGGAAGTGATTCCAGCTAAGCAAGCCCAGCCGTAAAAAACTCTCTTTTCTTTACTCCCTGGTCTCTCTGTCCCTGGATTTCTGCTACAAAAGCTTAGTTGGAGTTATAAGTTACTGCAATGCCAGAAATATGTGGATTCAAGGAGAATTTTTATTTTGAGAGTCATGTCCTCATTTTGCCCACCTCCACTCCTGTGAGAGGTAGAATGCAGCTGAAAAGCATCTCCAGATTCAAAGCCACCACTGTTGGTTGGCCATACACCAAAACCAGCTGCAGGGCATTTCGATCTTCCTGGACATACAGTAAGGGATGTACAAGGTGCAGGTCCTCGAATGAGGAAATTACAAACGAGGACTAGAGAAAGAGAAACAGCTGGATGCAATTATATCCACAAATTCTAGTCCATTAGTAGAGGAGGGTGACCAAAATGGTGAGGGGCCTGGAAACCATGAAGCCCTACGAGGATAGACTTAGAGAGCTGGGTATGTTTGCAGAAGAGAAGGTTAAGAGGGGACTTGATGGCCATGTTTAAATATTTGAAGGGATGCCATGTAGAGGAAGGAGAGGGCTTGTTTCCTGCTGCTCCAGAGACCAGGACAAGGAGCAATGGATTCAAGCTGCAGGAAAGGAGATTCCGCCTGAACTGCAGGAAGAACTTCCTGACAGTCAGGGCTGTCCAGCAGTGGAATCTGCTGCCTGGGAGTGTAGTGGAGTCTCCTTCCTTGGAGGTTTTTAAGCAGAGGCTTGATGGCCACCTGTCGGGAATGCTTTGAGGGTGTTCCTGCATGGCAGGGGGTTGGACTGGATGGCCCCTGGGGTCTCTTCCAACTCTACATTTCTATGATTCTTTGATTCTATGAATGAACAAAAACTATGGCTTCACGGCACACTACGTTTATTAATGCAAGAATCATAGAATCACAGAGCTAGAAGAGACCTCAAGGGCCATTTCCAGCATGTTGCCAATATCCCTCCTGAATTGTGATGCCCAGAACTGGACACAGAATTCCAGGTGAGGGCTGACCAAAGCAGAACAGAGTGATGCTACTACTTCCCTTGACCGAGACACTATATTCCTATGGATGCAGCCCAGAATCACATTGGCTTTTTTAGCTGCTGCATCACACTGCTGACTCATGTTCAGCTTGTGGTCTAGGAAGACTCCTAGATCCTTTTCACCTGTACTGTGGTCAAGCCAGGTGTCACCCAACCTATATCTGTGCATTTCATTTTTTCTGCCCAGATGTTGTATCTTACATTTCACTCTGTTAAAATTCATTTTGTTAGTTTTGGTCCAGCTCTCTAATCTGTCAAGGTGATTTTGAATTCTGATCCTGTCCTCTGGGGTATTAGCTCTCCCTCCTAATTTGGGGTCATCTGCAAATTGGATGAGCATGCCCTCTATTCCTTCCTCCAAGTCATTGATAAAGATGTTGAATAGCCCTGAGTTCAGGAGAGAACCCTATGGCAACCCATCACTTCTCTCCAACATGAAGAGGAGCCATTGGAGTCCCTGCTCTTACTTGCTCATGTAACAACACAAATCTTCCCAAAGAGAGTTTTGAACCCTGGGAAACTAACATTTGGTAAGCAGATCAACACTAACTGACCACTGTAAAGATCTAGAAAGCCTGTATCATCTCGCCCGGCCCTTTGAAAATTTAGGACAAGGGACACGATTGTAGTTCAGACTAAAACCCAGAGTGAATTCACCAACACTGACATATAATGATGATGATGACAACTCAAAGTGGCTCACAATTTAAAAATCCAAAACTATTACAAAGATACAAAAATTAACATTAAAATAGAATTAAACTATTTACAGTACTAAAGCAATTCACATGTCAGTAAAAGAATTAAATGCAATTTTAAAAGATAAAAAGCTCTGACAGTTCAGTTCAAACAATGCAGCACCCTCTAGTCCGTTCTTAAAAAACTGTATGTATTAAAGTTTGTCTGAATCAAAATGTTTTCATCTGCCGACAGAAAGACAACAAGGAGGGGGCCCTTCTGGCCTCCCTGGGAAGGGAATTCCAGCACCTAGGGGCAGCCACTTTATTTATATCCTTTTTCTGGAAATTGGGTTCTACTCCGATGATGTGGAAACTACCAGATTCACCACAGGTCCTTGAAACCTCACTGAAACCATAGAAAACCCACCCAGTCAGAGCAGACCCCATGGAATGGGCCAAACCAATGGTGTGGTCCCACATAAAGCAGCCCATGCTCACATGCAGCCCCCTACGTGGTCCATGGATGCACATCACACACTTGTGTTTTCAAACACTGTCCTCTTGTGCTTCCCCTTCCTTGTCAATTTCTAGACAGACCCGCTTCCTTACATTCTGGTGGGTGCTCCATCTGCAGGGGTACAGTTCCTTGGCCAAATCTTTGAGATGATAATCAGTGGGCATCACACCCACACCCACACAACCCGGTGGCCCCGCGCTGCATCCTTCCCCGGCCAGCTTTCGGGCCAGCCGGCCAGCCTCATTGATGTGTTGGCAGTGCTGTTGCAGCCGGCATCCTCTTCACCTGAGATGCTGGAGTTCTAGATTCCGCGTTGCCATGGCAACGGACCACCGCATCCCCACTGGGCAAAGGATTTGGCATGCCTCGCTTGCCTCAGCCGCTGATGAGAGGCCAACAGCAAGGCAGATGCAAGGAGAGCGGCTAAGGGAATCCACACCCTGGTTTGGCAAGGAAGGGTTTTTGCTCGGGCAGCGTTGTTTTTGTATATGTTCCATCATACTCCGCATTTTAAAAAAAAGGATCTGATGCTATGTCACTTGGTCCGGTGAGCCCCAGTAGTGGCTCCAAACAGTCTGCTTTGGTTTTGGCTGCCCCCTCTCTCACACTTAAGGCTTTGGGTGGGCACATCTGGTAATTCCAAGGGCCAGTTTTCTGCCTGGTGACCCTCGAAGGTGAAATAGGGCAGAAGTGGGTGGAAGTCTGTTTCTGGTTTTGAACACAAAAAGCATGCCTTCCCACTGTCCCAATTTGGAAGGGACAGTTCTAGAATCATAGAATCATAGAAAGGTAGAGTTGGAAGAACCCCAGGGGCCATCCAGTCCAACCCCCTGCCATGCAGGAACACCCTCAAAGCACTCCCTTGGACAGATGGCCATCCAGCCTCTGCTTAAAAACCTCCAAGGAAGGAAGAGACTCCACCACACTCCATGGAGGCAGCAGATTCCACTGCCAGACAGCCCTGACCATCAGGAAGTTCTTCCTGAGGTTCAGGTGGAATCTCCTTTCCTGCAGCTTGAATCCATTGCTCCTTGTCCTGGTCTCTGGAGCAGCAGAAAACAAGCCCTCTCCCTCCTCTACATGGCATCCTTTCAGATATTTAAACATGGCTATCATGTCCCCTCTTAGCCTCCTCTTCTGCAGACTAAACATACCCAGCTCTCTAAGTCTATCCTCATAGGGCTTCATGGCTTCCAGGCCTCTCACCATTTTGGTCCCCCTCCTCTGGACTTGCTCCAGCTTGTCAATATCCCTCTTGAATTGGGGTGCCCAGAACTGGACGCAGTATTCAAGATGGGGTCTAACCAAAGCAGAGTAGAGTGGTACCAGTACCTCCCTCGATCTAGACACCATACTCCTATTGATGCAGCCGAGAATTGCATTGGCTTTCTTGGCTGCCGCATCACACTGCTGACTCATGTTCAGCTTGTGGTCTATGAAGACTCCTAGATCCCTTTCACACGTACTACTATATCCAGGTCATTTTGAATTTTGATCCTGTCCTCTGGCGTATTAGCAACCCCTCCCAATTTGGTGTCATAATTAATCTCTGCCAACCAACCCACCTTTTCAGCAGCTTTTTTTTAAATTTTAACAATTTTATTAATTTTCCAAAAAAAAAAAAGAAATAATAAATAAAAACAAATATATACATCTTTTAGTAATACAACATATAGTGGTAATATCTTCTTACAACCATTTCACATATTTACAATATTTCTTCCTAGCTCTTCTTTTTTTTTTGTAAGAGCTAATAAAGATTATTATTCGTTTTATAACATTAACCCTCGATTTGTCATCCATTACCTCTTATATATCGATCCAACATTCCATTTATCTTGTCAATTAACTGTATTCTTACATCTTACCATTCTTCTTCTAAATTAATCTAACTCTAGCTTTTAATTTACATTAGAAATGTTTATTTTTATTATATTTATTTGTTTGCTTGATGTTTACTTTTTGTTTACTTTTTGTCATTTTTTCCCTTATTTCTTTTATGTAGATAAGATAGCTTATATTACTCTTTATATTACTCTCTGGTTCAGAAAATAAGAGTTTATAGCAGCTTTCAAAGTGTCCCAGGCCATTTCCACACAAGCCTGTTATAGCGCGATGATTCCACTTTCAACCTCCTATGGAATCCGGGGGTTTGCAGTTCTGGGAGGGGCCAGCCAGCCCCTCCCGAAACTGCAAACCCCAGGATTCCAGAGGAGGTTGAAAGTGCAATCATCGCGCTATAACAGGCTTGTGTGGAAATGGCCATAGTGTTATAGGAGGTTGAAAGTGGAATAATAGCACTATAACAGGCTAGTGCAGAAATTGTCCCAGTTCTGTACCAGAACTGTTCTGTACCAGCCAGGGTTTCTAAACCCACTCCAAAGGTGATGCTAAGCTGAGGGTATAGCTGAAATCAATCCAAACAAGACTAGAGATGTAAGCCTCCTGCAAATTTTAATGCCAACAAGGAAGATTTTCTTCTATTTGTGTGTTTGAATGGCAATTTTCAGGAAAAAATGGGGGGAAGGACAGAATATCCTTTACAGACAAGACAATCAATACTCAGCAAAGTGGAAGGCGGCGGGAAAAGAAGAAGACACATTGCAGATGGATTGATTCATAAGCAAAACAGGGTTATTAATAACAGTGTCTTGGAAGCCTCCCATTTACAGCTGAAGTTGACTTGACAGCCGTTAACAACCGCAACACTTTACAGGCTGAAAGTCATGTTGAAGCTTTGAGTGGTGTTGGAAGAAGGTCTCAGGGTACCAGCTGAAATCCCAAGGAGTTGCTGTTTCTCCAGGTCACCAGATGGGGAGGCAAATCTCAAGGTGAGCAGTGCTGCAGGAAAGGGGAAAAGAATGCTTTTGAAATGTGAAGCGGCTGTAGAGTCTGACCGACCGAACCCAAAGGGTGATCACGAATGGCTGCTTTTCATCCTGGACAGAAGTGACTAGCGGGGTGCCAAAGGGTTCTGTCCTAGGCCCAGGGCTGTTCAATATTTTTATCAATGACTTGGGTGAAGGGATAGAGGGCATGCTCATCAAATTTGCAGAGGACACCAAATTGGAAGGGGCTGCTAATATGCCAGAGGACAGGATCAAAATTCAAAATGACCTGGATAGATTGGAGAGCTGGGCCAAGGCGAACAAAATGAAATTCAACAGAGAGAAGTGTAAGGTCCTCCTACACTTAGGTAGAAAAAACGGAATACAGAAATCTAGGATGGGGGACACATGGTTGGATAGCAGTACGTGTGAAAGGGATCTAGGAGTCTTCATAGACCACAAGCTGAACATGAGTCAGCAGTGTGATGCGGCAGCCAAGAAAGCCAATGCAATTCTCGGCTGCATCAATAGGAGTGTGGTGTCTAGATCGAGGGAGGTACTGGTACCACTCTACTCCACTTTGGTTAGACCTCATCTGGAATACTGTGTCCAGTTCTGGGCACCCCAATTTGGGAAGGACATGGTCAAGCTGGAGCAAGTCCAGAGGAGGGGGACCAAAATGGTGAGGGGCCTGGAAGCCATGAAGCCCTATGAGGATAGACTTAGAGAGCTGGGGATGTTTAGTCTGCAGAAGAGAAAGTTAAGAGGGGACATGAGAGCCATGTTTAAATATTTGAAGGACTGCCATGTAGAGGAGGGAGACGGCTTGTTTTCTGCTGCTCCAGAGACCAGGACAAGGAGCAATGGATTCAAGCTGCAGGAAAGCAGATTCCACCTGAACCTCAGGAAGAACTTCCTGACAGTCAAGGCTGCCCAGCAGTGGAATCTGCTGCCTCCATGGAGTGTGGTGGAGTCTCCTTCTTTGGAGGTTTTTAAGCAGAGGCTGGATGGCCATCTGTCCAAGGGAGTGCTTTGAGGGTGTTCCTGCATGGCAGGGGGTTGGACTGGATGGCCCCTGGGGTCTCTTCCAACTCCACATTTCTATGATTCTATGATTCTATACACCCGCCTCTTCTTAGCAGCCCAAAAGAACGGACGCAACGCCAGTTAAACTGGTCAGTTTTTAGGCTGCACATTGACTACTCATGGATGACAATGGGTAAGAAACTACTGCACATGTGATACACATCTCTTTGGCTATGCTAAAATGAGTACAGTAATTCCCCATATCTCCCGTCTTGCTTTCCATGGTTTCAGTCACCAGCAGTCCAAAAATATTAAACAGAACATACCTGTGTTTGGGTGACAGCACCCACGTGGGCTGCTCCGAGTCCTGACACCTGCACTTTGCCTACCTGCCCACCCCCACTTTAACCATCCCTCCACTACCGGAAATGGCTTTGGTATCACTGAAAGTAGCCCTCTTCCCTATGTACTATTGGGTTTGGTACTGTCTGCAATTTCAGGTATCCACAGGGGGCCTTGGAACATATCTCTCACAAATAAGGGGTGATTATTATATTTATCTCTTTTGATAATATTACACTATATAGGACTGTGCTATTATGTTGATCCTAATCTTTCTTCACAATGGGTAGGCGTTGTGCGGCTTCCATATCCTGGTGGACTGCAACTCCCAGCATCCACAGCCAGCATAGCCAGTGAGGAGGAGGGCTGGGAGTTTGAGGCCAGGAACCTGATACTCAGCCCTGGGTTAGGCAGCAATGCAGGAACTTTGCATTGCTTGGAAATCCACATAAGAGAATCCTTCATATGTGGAAGCAGTTGGACATTTTGCATACAGTTTAAGGTTGTGGAAGAAGAGCCATGCCTATGATGCCATGGTGCATATACACAGTGCATTGCTATGGGTTGCATATGGAGCATTTTACGTGACAGGCATTGTGCATTGCCCATTTCAGGGCATCTTGGTTCAGTTGTGCAGAGGTACTATTCAAAAGAAGGAGTGCATAGCAAAATTAATACGTAACTCACATGCAGAATTGAACCCGACAGAGGGTCTTGGCCGGTGCCTTTCAGCCTTTAACATCCACATGCGTGCCCATGCACTCACACATCCTTTTCACTTATATCCTGAAAGGCCACCCCCTTCAGAAATCAAAGCCTCCATCCTCTGGTCTTGAAGCACTGGCTGTTAAATCTCAAGGACTGGCAAGCTGCTGACTGGGCAACTCAATACAACGAAGTGTAAAAGCCCAAATTGTCAGGCTCTTTATGGAGCTTCAAATTATATTTCCAAATTGTATTCCCCCCAAAAAAAAAAAAAAAAAGCAAGCTCAAAGCACCTTTGAGGGCCATTTTTATTCTTCAAAGAAGAGTGTACGAGTACATTAAGCAGCAAGAAAGCCTTGTGGTGTTTTTCAGCTGAGTGACTTTTAATCAAAGAGATAGATTTCAGGCCTCATGTGGAGCCCTGCAATCCGTTCCGGGTGCCGCATTTGAAGAAGGATATCGACAAGATGCTGTGGGTTCGGAGAAGGGCAACAAGGATGGTAAGAGGTATGGAGAACAAAACACACGAGGAAAGGCTGAAATATCTGGGCATGTTCAGCTTGGTGATGGGAAGATCGAGGGGCAACATGGTTGCACTCTTTAAATATCTCATTCATTTTTTTTTTTTTCCTGTAAGACATCTGCTTTTGAAACTTGAACGGAGGAGCCGCAAGTGGTTAGGTGTGCCTAGGGCACAGAATAGCCCAGCATCACCACTGAGCCTAACCCAAATTTGAAAACATTTTACAGCAAAGTAGAAACCAAGGAAGGCCCTCTGCCCTTGTTGGGAAAGACTCCGGCAAGGCTGCCCATGCTGTTCCGCCTCCTCTTCCTCAGCTTTACGATTACCCAACCCCAAAGAGGAGGTGGAGGAGAGTTTGGGGTAATCACTTTGCCCTTAATCCCCTCTCTATCCCCACCCACCCTGGGTCAGGGGGCTGCACCAATCGCCTCTCCTTAAGCTGCTTTCTCCTGCTCATCTTTCCAAAGACCGGCTTGTTCTCTCTCTCTCTGCTTGCCACTCCAGCAGGGCCGGCCGAGGGTTTGGCACACCCTTGCCCTTGGGAGCCACGGCCCCGCCACTGTACACATCGACTGGCATGCCACCTGGAACAGGCATATCTTGAGTGGCATTGTTACCCTGTAAGTTGGGGGTCCCGGGAAGGTTGCCCAAATAACCAAATAAAAGCACAAGATGGGGAAATTAAGCTCGAGCACTCTCTTAAGCTAACGAGAGGCAGGGTAACTTCAGCGAGGATCTTGTACCCTATGTCTACGGCTTCAGGTCAGAGAGCGTAGCCAGACAAGGTTTCAAAAGTAACCAAAAATAACATTTATTGAGGACAAATAACAAATAAGACAACGCATGCACACAGCTAACTAGAAATAGAAATGGAGAGCTTTGGGGAATGGGTAATACGGCACATGGTCTCATAGTCCTGGAGAGAAGATGGGGTTGCAGGGAAGAAACTCAGCGTGGCTGGCTGAGGGGAGTTCTTCAGACAAACCAGCAGCAAGGCAGGATGGAAGTCCAAAGTAGTCCAAGGAGGGCTAGAAAATGGGGAGCTTTTCTAGGGTGGATTTTACCTACAGGCTATGTTATGCTCGTTGAGAACAAAGGAAATTTGGAGCTGGACAAAGGAGCTGGAAAAGGTCAGGTTTTACATGATGAGCTTAGCGCTGGATGACAATAGTATGACCAGTACGCTGATGGCCCAACATAAAGGAATGGCTCAGCTCTTGGCTGTGCGGGTTTGTGTAGATTCACACCGAGCAAAGCTGGTTTGCAGGGAGGTTTTTCCCTAAAGCATCGGAGAGGCTTAATTTGCCTGCCTGAATGAGGTTTGGAATGTACAACCATTAATGGCCGCGCCCAATACGTGCTTGTCCGGGGGACCTCTGCAAACACGTGGAATAGGGTAGCAGAGAAAGGTCAAGCCAAGACCAAATTATTTGATATCAAAAGGATATCTAGTGCTCTCACCAGACATACCATAACCGTGATAACAGCATCCAAGCCAAGAAGGAGAGGTTTCGCCGCCGACACAAGCAAAAAGTGGCATCTCTGGGCTTTGCATTCTCTCCCATCCTGCCTGAAGCGAAATAATACTACAAAGATTTAGAAGCTTGGGAAGGGCCTCCTCCTTTTTGAGGACTACAACTCTCAGAATCCCCAAGTCAGCATGGCCATTCAGTGCCACAAAAGACTGCAAACGCATGAATCCACAGGGAATTTCCAGTAACTGACATTTTGCACTGGTCTGTGCCTGCATGAAATGTAGGTCAGTAAGAGAAGATGGAGAGCTAGGCCATTGTGGTTATGGGGTTGCCAGCTTTTCATCTGGCTTCTGCAGCTGTGTGTTTAACAGAGATGCCACATTCCAAGATGAGCAGGCAATTTCCGCTCCCCTCTCAACAGAAAAATTAACTTCTGAACACAAGGTGGCCATTAGTGACACAAGAGCCGACCAAGCCAATTTGAACGGAGGTGGCTAGTGGGGTGCCACGGGGTTCTCTTTTGGGCTCAGTGCCATTCAACATCTTTATCAATGACTTGGATGAAGGAACAGAGGGCATGCTCATCAAATCTGCAGATGACACCAAATTAAGAGGGAAAGCTAATACCCAAGAGGACAGGATCAGAATTCAAAATGACCTTGACATGTTAGAGAACTGGACGAAAACTAACAGAATTAATTTTAACAGGGAAAAATGCAGGGTACTACACTTAGAAAGAAAGAATGAAATGCACAAGTATAGGATGAGTGATATCTGGCTTGAAAAGAGTATGTGTGAAAGGGATCTAGGAGTCATAGTGGACCATGAGCTGAACATGAGTCAACGGTGTGATGCGGCAGCTAAAAAAGCCAATGTGATTCTGGGCCGCATCAACAAGAATATAGTGTCGAGATCAAGGGAAGTAATAATACCACGTTATTCTGCTTTGGTTAGACCTCACTTGGAATACTGTGTCCAGCTCTGGGCAACACAGTTCAAGAAGGATATTGACAAGCTGGAACGTATCCAGAGGAGGGCGACCGAAATGGTGAAGGATCTGGAAACCATGAAGCCCTATGAGGAGAGGCTTAGGAAACTAGGTATGTTTAGCCTGACAAAAAGAGGAAACCTGATAGCCAAGTTTAAATATTTGAAGGGATGTCATGTTGAAGATGGAACAAGCTTGTTCTGTGCTGCTCTAGAAACTAGGACATGGAGCAATGGATTCAAACTGCAGGAAAAGAGATTTTATCTAAATATCAGGAAGAACTTGCTGACGGAGCTGTTTGACAGTGGAATACGCTGCCTGGATGGAGTGTGGTGGCGTCTCCTCCTTCTTTGGAGGTTTTTAAGCAGAGGCTGGATGGCCATTTGTCCAAAGGAGGGCTTTGAGATGGGTTCCTGCATGACAGAGGGTTGGACTGATGACCATTGTGGTCTCTTCCAACTCTATGTTTCTCTGATTCTCAGGCCCTTTCCGCACTGCACTATTATAGCACTATTATTCCACTTTCAACCTCCTATGGAATCGTGGGGTTTGCAGTTTAAAAGAAGGGCTTATAGTATTCTCAACCAGAGAGCTCGTTGGCCTCAGCAAACTACAAACCCCAGAATTCCACAGGATGTTGAAAGTGGAATGATAGCACTATAACACTCTAGTGCGGAAATGGCCAACTGCCTACCCCACATTGCCAGCTGCCTGAAGCAGCTGCCTAATGCTAGACAGGGGTGCCTCCCGACTCCCACGTGGCTCTCTCCTCCAAGAACTAAATGCCCCTTGGGCATTAGCAAAGAAGAGGCTGGTGGATGGCGATCGTGGCATGCCCCACATAGTACATAAGAGAGACATCCATGGTGGTTGTGAAAGACCAGGTTGGCACCTCTTGCGTGTCCCTGACCTCCTTACCCACTTGTGGAAAGCTGCCCGATGATAAGAAATGGGATTGACCCAATTGGATTACAGGGCTGTGGTTTCCTCTCTGAACATCCCACCACCCGATGCGTCTCCCGTGGCTGGGTGCCACCATGTACCCACTTCGGCCACTAGACTGACTGGCAACGAAGAAAGGGCAGAAGGCAACCTGTCTGCCTCCCCCAAGGACACCTGTAGGAAATAAGTCTGGCAAGGACTGGAAGAAGCTATTCTAGAGTCAGGGTCAGCCCATGGCATTTTGCTGCCTGAGGCAAAGGGCAAGGTGAGACCCTCTTCTCATGCCATTAAGGTAGTTTAAGGAGGGGGCAGGACAAGCTGTGTGGCAGAAAGGAAAGGGTGTGGAGTCCAGGAGGAATGGCTGGTGGACCATCCCCTCCATATGGGAAGGGTCTGGAAGCCATGAAGCCCTATGAAGAACGGCTTAGAGAGCTGGGTATGTTTAGTCTGCAGAAGAGAAGGTTAAGAGGGGACATGATAGCCATGTTTAAATCTTTGAAGGGATGCCATGTAGAGGAAGGAGAGGGCTTGTTCTCTACCGCTCCAGAGACTAGGACACGGAGCAATGGATTCAAGCTGCAGGAAAGGAGATTCCACCTGAACCTCTAGAGGAACTTCCTGATGGTCAGGGCTGTCCGGCAGTGGAATCTGCTGCTGCCTCCATGGAGTGTGGTGGAGTCTCCTCCTTCTTTGGAGGTTTTTAAGCAGAGGCTGGATGGCCATCTGTTGGGAATGCTTTGATGATTGTTCCTGCATAGCAGGGGGTTGGACTGGATGGCCCCTGGGGTCTCTTCCAACTCTAGGATTCTATGATTCTATATCTGTTGCCTGAGGCAGTGGACTCACTCTGCAAAATGGAAGGGCGTTTCTTCACTATGCAGTTATAGTGCTATTATTCCACTTTCCTCATTCGGTGGAAGGCTGGGGTTTGTAGCTTACTGATGCTAAGGAGCTCTCTGGCTGAGAATTCTAAATGCCCCTCCCTAAACTGCAAAGCCCAGGATTCCATAGGATGTTGAAAGTGGGATAATAGTGCTAGAACAGTGTAGTGCGGAAAGGCCCTAAGTAACAGGCCACTGGGGCTGGGCATATAGCCCTTTCAAGAGGGCAAGGAATGAGCCCCAAAACACCAAACAGACACACCTTCCTAGAGTGGCCAGGATGCACAGGTTTCAGTCTCTCCTTCTCTCACGCACATACACACTCCTGGTTGTGACTTCCTTGTAACTTACCTGACAGTGAGCTGCATTAATCTGTTGCAGCAAAAAAAAACCCACAAAAAGTCCTGTGGCACCTTAAAGACCAATGCATTTTGTTGGGCATAAGCTTTGACAGACTTCAGCCCACTTTCTCAGAAGTAGGCTGTGATCTTCAGAGCATGATGCACATGCTGGAACCTACAAAAGCGTCTTTCCAATCAAAGTTTTTAGGATGCCACAAGATGATGCTTTATTTTGTTTTGTCAAGATGTAATTCTCTCGGAATCATAACGTTTCATTTGTAGGTAGGGAGGCCAACTGGAAATCTACTTGCTGTTACCCTGAATTCTGGGGTCCCTTGGGGACACCTCAATGCGCTCCACGTGATGGGGAATGGAAACTAGCCAGAGCACGAGCTATAGCAATGCAAGAGGCAAGGTAACCTAGCGGGGTCTTTTTACCCAGCTTTTACGGGGTCAGGCCAAGCCAAAAACCAAACGAAAATGCCTAATAAATGATTTTATTGAATGCAATCTTATGCACCAGCGCACTCACACACACACCCAAGAGCTATTAAGAAACAAAAGAGAGGAAATTGGACAGGGGAGTATTGGAGGGGTACAGCGGGGGTAATACTGCACCTTTTCCTGAAGTCTGGGTCGGGAAAGGCAGCAGAGAAGTGGGGCTCAGCACGGAGAGGGCTGATGGGTCACTCAACGGACGGAGCAACGGTCTGCTGGGATGACTGGGGGTCGATCCAAAGAACCTCTCAAAAACTGGGAATATTTGTAGGGGGAAAAGTACCTGGAGGACTAATCCGTTCCCGGGGAGAACAAGGGGTGTTGGAGTGATAATGGAGCCCTGGTGGTGCAGTGGAGCCCTGGTGGCGCAGTGGTTAAATGCCAGTACTGCAAGCCACAAGGTTGTGAGTTCGATCCTGCCCGGCTCCAAGGTTGACTCAGCCTTCCATCCTTCCGCAGGTCAGTAAAATGAGTACCCAGCTTGTTGGGCGCATGTATAGAAATGTTTCAAAATACATGCTATTTGTAAGTTGTTTGCCGCCTCGATCCATATGGAGAGGCGGGATGTAAATAAATAAATAAATAAATAATAATGAAGCTCCACCATGGCAATTTCCTTTGTGTGATGGGATTGCAAGGTGTTGCCAAAGTCTCAGGGTCTTCAGCTGTGTTAGTTTGTGGTGTGGCTTCATGTAAATGGTCCTCGCCTGATAGGATATTTGCTCAACTTGGGGCAAACACACTAATCCCCTCAAGTTGGCTTCTCGGGGTTGGGGACCCTTTGTTTATTGTGGGTTTGCACATCTCCTGGGGCTACGTGACTGGGGATTTCACTGGCCTGACCTGGTTTTCGATCTTTGACCATTGCTGCCTATGTGCCCATCCAGGTGACCTCTCAGGCACATTGGATCATATTTTAATATCAAAATTGTAGACCCCGGGATAGGGTTTTTCCAGTGAGATAACATTGCCCTGTGCTATAGGAGGAGCAGCTGAGGATGCTGGGTATATTTAGCCTGGATGAGAGAAGCGTAAGAGGGGACATGAGAGCCATGTTTAAATGTTTGAAAGGTCATCCTATAGAAGATGAAGCAAGCTGCTTTTCTGCTGCTTCAGAGACTAGGACATGGAGCAATGGCTTCAAACTTCAGGAAACTAGATTCCACCTAAACATTAGGAAGAACTTCCTCAGGGTAAGAGCAGTTTGACCATGCGGTGGAATATGCTGCTGCTTTAGTGGGGTGTGGTGGAGTCTCCTCCTTCTTTGGAGGTTTTTAAAGAGAGGCTGGATGACCACCTTTCAGTGGTGCTTTGAATATTCCTGCGTGGCAGAAGGAGGCTGGACTGAATGCCCCTGGGGTCTCTTCCAGTTCTATGATTCCATGTGTATGTTTATGTGGCACATTGGTCTGGTTGTGATCATTGCACAGAACGATGGGTTGTGCAATTACACTTCTGTCATTGTGTCACGAATGCACGACAACACAGGTTGTGCAACAGTGGCTGCACCGTGGCCTCCTGAATGTGCTCATTCCACAACGTTGCACTCTTTCTTTCTTTGTCTCCATCATTGCTGAACTGGTCCACTATACAAGGCTGAGTTAATCGCGCTGTGTGCACAGCGCCTACTCTACACACATATACCAGTTTGTGAATTCAGACCCTTGACTGTCAAACCGTCTAGGAAATCCACATCACTAATTTTCCAAGCATCTCATTTTGGAGAAGAAAACTTGGCCAAAACTGATGAATCCTCGCAACTTAAAAAAAAGGACAGGGCTCGTCCGGGATTTGAACCCGGGACCTCTCGCACCCTAAGCGAGAATCATACCCCTAGACCAACGAGCCAGCTGTATGCCAGATGTTTTTTTCTTCCTGTGAAGCCATGGCAAGTCTGGAAACCCACAAGATATCACATTACTTTCTTTATTTCTGTGTGCAGAGGAAGAACCTAAACCATTGCAAACAGGGAGAAGCCAACGTAGCATTTGAACAGTGCGGCGTGCCAGCATATTTGGCAGCCCTGCCCATTCAGATGCCCTGTGGGATTCTGGAGTGCAACCCAAACACTAAATCTTGCCCTTGAAGTCACGGCCTCCGTACAAAGTAAATAATCAATTCAATGTGTGTGCTGTCTACTTTATCCCAGATTGAGAGATAGGGTGGGGTGACTGATTACGTGTGAGAAACGCATTATGAGGTAGAGCACTTTGAGCATTTCCTTGAAGTTGTAGATCTAATAATAAAGTTTACTACCTAATTAAAAAGCAAAAAGAACATGTTTTAGAATCATAGAATCACAGAATTATAGAATCATAGAGTTGGAAGAGACCCCAGAGGCCATCCAGTCCAACCCCCTGCCCTGCAGGAACACCCTCAAAGCATTCCCAACAGATGGCCATCCAGCCTCTGCTTAAAAACCTCCAAAGAAGGAGTAGACTCCACCACACTCCATGGAGGCAGCGTCTTCCACTGCTGGGCAGCCCTGACCGTCAGGAAGTTCTTCCTGAGGTTCAAGTGGAATCTCCTTCCTTGCAGCTTGAATCCATTGCTCCTTGTCCTGGTCTCTGGAGCAGCGGAAGACAAGCCCTCTCCTTCCTCTACATGGCATCCCTTCAAATATTTAAACATGGCCATCATGTCCCCTCTTAACCTTCTCTTCTGCAGACTGAACATCCCCACCTCCCTAAGCCACTCCTCGTAGGGCTTCATGGCTTCCAGACCCTTCACCATTTTTGTTGCCCTCCTCTGGACACGTTCCAGCTTGTCGACATCCTTCTTGAACTGAGGTGCCCAGAACTGGACACAGGATTCCAAGTGAGGCCTAACCAGTGCAGAATAGAGCGGTACCATTACCTCCCTCGATCTAGACACCATACTCCTATTAATGAAACCAAGAATCGCGTTGGTTTTTTTGGCCGCTGCATCACACTGCTGACTCATATTCAGCTTGTGATCTACCAAGACTCCTCGATCCCTTTCACACATACTGCTATCCAGCCACACGTTCCCCATCCTATACTTGTGACTTTCATTTTTTCTGCCCAAGTGCAGGACGCGACATTTCTCTCTGTTGAAATTCATTTTGTTAGCTGTGGCCCAGCTCTCCAATCTGTCACGGTCGTGTTGAATAGAACAGAGTTGGAAAGGACCCCAAAGGCCATCCAGTCCAACCCCATTCTGCCTTGCAAGAAGACACAAACAAAGCACTCTCAATGAATGGCCATCCAGCCTTTGTTTAAAAACCTACAATGAAGGAGACTCCACTGCTCCTACTCTTGGGGGTTCTTCCTAAGGTTTAGGCGGAATCTCTTTTCCTGATGTTTGACACCATTGTTCTGTGTCCCAGTCTCTGGAGCAGCATAAAACAAGCTTGCTCCATTTTGCCCTTCTTTTTTTGTTTTTTTTTTAAAGACAAACAAAACACTAAAAGAATAAGAAAAAAGCAAAGCAAATATACAATCCACACGAACTTCAAACAAAAGCAAAACACAAATTAAAACACAAACTATCAATACAGACAAAACAAACAATACTAACACTCCACATTAAAAAAGAACCACATTATTACAACTGCAAAACTACATGACCACAAACAAATAAAAAAATTGGTTCCTCCCTTATTGCATATGGTCCATTGTACTTAAACATTTACACCTGTTAACTTCAACCTTTAAAAAAAACTAATAGTCACTAGTGATAACATATCATTACTTACCATTTATTCCTTGGTGTCTATCTATCATTGTGGCCATTTCCGCACTAGACTGTTATAGCACTTTCATTCCACTTTCAACCTCCTATGGAATCCTGGGGTTTGCAGTTCAGGGAGGGGCCAGCCCTATAGAGTTGGAAGAGACCTCAAAGGACATCCGGCCGGCCCCTTCCTGAACTGCAAACCCCAGGATTCCATAGGAGGTTGAAAGTGGAATGAAAGCGCTATAACAGTCTAGTGTGGAAATGGCCTCAGATTATTTACCTAGTTTTCTTATTTGCTTACTTATCCATTTAGATATAGTCTAATTAAACTAACAAATCAAATCTCTATTAACCTATTTTATATTCTGTATGATTTCTATATACTGATCTATACTTAATTCCAACACCAGGGTTTGGATTCCCAATCAGTATGGAAAACCCCTTGGGCAGGTCACACTCTCTCAGCCCCAGAGGAAGGCAGTGACAAACTTCCTCTGAAAAAAATTTCCTTTTCTTCCAGAAGATGAAGTGTGGAGCAGTGGTATGGGTGTAGACTGGGACACTGGGATCCCATGTTCAGATTCCTGATCAGCCACGGAAACTCACGGGGTGACCTTGGCCACGTTTTGCTTCCTCAGACTCAGAGGAATAATTCTCGCCAAGAAACTCCAAGGAGAGGGTCGTCACAAGCTGGACTCAAGTTAAAGGCACACAACACCAACATATCATAATTCTATGCGCAAAGCATGAACACAAAAACATGAAAATGTGCTGCCACATTTCTTTGTCTTCCCCTTGCCTTTCCTCCCTGTCATGCTCTAAGAGACTAATACAGCTACTTTTTTTAAACTTCCCCAGAAATGGTCAGGATGTCTGAATATGGGGAGACTAGTGCGCGTGAGTGCATGCGCGCACTCAGCTTCAAGCTTCCTGTTGACTTATGGAGACCCCATGAATTTCATAGGGTTTTCTTAGGCGAGGGATCCTCAGAGGTGGTTTTGCCAGGTCCTTCCTCTAAAATAGGGCTTACAGCACCTAGTATTTGTTGGCAGTCTCTCATCCAAGTACCAACCAGGGCTGACCCTGCTTAGCTTCCACCGTCATTGGGGATGTGGGGCCTTTAAGATATTTAGGCCTCTTCCCAGGGGAGGATATTGTTGAAATATGTTTGTCTTCTCCTGCAATGGAGAGAAAAATGAGGAAATTATTCATCCTGGCATGTAAGGACAGTGTAGACAAAAGGTTATTTCCTTGCTCCCCAGGAAAGGCTTGCAGCAGGATGAAACTGGAATCTTAGGCCACTAAATTAATTCATAATCCCCATTCATTCTATAGGGCTGAGGCGTGCCTAATGTTCCCTAGATGCTGCTGACTGTTCTAGCCGTGGGGAAGAAAGGGTTAACATTGGAGTTTTGCAACGTGGTGTGTGTGTGTGTGTGCATGTGTTGTGTGTGTGTGTGCACGTGGCGTTACAGCCATACAGTCCTGGCACATGACCGAGTCCTTCCCTTGCCACATAGGATGTAATCTGAGCCTTCAACCAAGAGCCTGCCTTAAGAAAACATCTGGAAGGCATCTGTAGCAGCCGGCTCGTTGGTCTAGGGGTATGATTCTCGCTTAGGGTGCGAGAGGTCCCGGGTTCAAATCCCGGACGAGCCCTGTCTTTTTCCCCTCTGGAAACAGAAAGGACATAGGAAGAGAAACGACCATTCGAAAGGCATCTCCTGTTTCTTAAAATCCCCATTCATCCCTGTAAATCCTACAGATAAAAAGTATTTTAAATCCTGGACTACAACTCTCAGGTAGCTCCGAGTTTTGGTAAAGCAAATTCAGGCATCATGTTACTCACTCCAGAAATCTCAGTAGCTGCAACCTTGCATCCGGGCTGCTCAAGGGGGACCTATTTATCTGGGAATAATTCCCATTTAGGTCGGTGGCAGGATTTATTCTCAGAGACCATAGGCAGAGGAGAGGTAATCTTACGCACATGGGCTGACGTGGTGGCGAATGTGCAATCTGGGCACCTTACAACCAGTGGTGGAGTGGAGGGGGAAAATGAAGGTACAAGTCATTTGCAATAACAAATCTCTGCAGTCAAACTCCAAGGGGAGTCCAAAAATGTAGGAAGCTCTGCAGACCCCATCAACAACCTGGTTCTAGCCGTTTTTTAAATTTCTACCAGTCTTTTGTGAAGCTAATGGACCTTAATCGCCCATCCGAGACCAAGAAACCCCCAAACCCTTTGTATGGCAACAGAGATAACTCACAGCAGTCTGCTCATTTTATACCCTCTTGTTGTCCTGATTTGGCAGCATGGTGTGAGCATTGGACTACAATCCCAGAGACCACAGTTCGATTCTCCGCTCAGCTGTGGAAACCCACTTGGACACGTCACACGCTCTCAGCCCCAGAAAAGCCCATGGTAGGGTCACCATAAGTCAGAAACAGGTTGAAAGCACACATCAAAAAGTCCCAATTAATCCTCTGTCTGCTATTAGTTGGATTTGTAATTGGTTGACTGATCGAACCCAAAGGGTGCTGCTAACCAATGGCTGCTTTTCATCCTGGAGAGAAGTGACTAGTGGGGTGCCACAGGGTTCTGTCCTGGGCCCAGGGCTGTTCAATATTTTTATCAATGACTTGGATGAAGGAATAGAGGGCATGCTCATCAAATTTGCAGATGACACCAAATTGGGAGGGGTTGCTAATACGCCAGAGGACAGGATCAAAATTCAAAATGACCTGGATAGATTGGAGAGCTGGGCCAAGGCGAACAAAATGAAATTCAACAGAGAGAAGTGTAAGGTCCTACACTTAGGCAGAAAAAATGGAATACAGAAATATAGGATGGGGGACACGTGGCTGGACAGCAGTACGTGTGAAAGGGATCCAGGAGTCTTCATAGACCACAAGCCGAACATGAGTCAGCAGTGTGATGCGGCAGCCAAGAAAGCCAATGCAATTCTTGGCTGCATCAATAGGAGTGTGGTGTCTAGATCGAGGGAGGTACCGGTACCACTCCACTCTGCTTTGGTTAGACCCCATCTTGAATCCTGTGTCCAGTTCTGGGCACCCCAATTCAAGAAGGACCTGGTCAAGCTGGAGCAAGTCCGGAGGAGGGTGACCAAAATGGTGAGAGGCCTGGAAGCCATGAAGCCCTATGAGGACAGACTTAGAGAGCTGGGTATGTTTAGTCTGCAGAAGAGAAGCTTAAGAGGGGACGTGATAGCCATGTTTAAATATTTGAAGGGATGCCACGTAGAGGAGGGAGAGGGCTTGTTTTCTGCTGCTCCAGAGACCAGGACAAGGAGCAATGGATTCAAGCTGTAGGAAAGGAGATTCCACCAGAACCTCAGGAAGAACTTCCTGACAGTCAGAGCTGTCTGGCAGTGGAATCGGCTGCCTCCATGGAGTGTAGTGGAGGCTCCTTCCTTGGGGGGTTTTAAGCAGAGGCTGGATGGCCATCTGTCGGGAGGGCTTTGAGGGTGTTCCTGCATGGCAGGGGGTTGGACTGGATGACCCCTGGGGTCTCTTCCAACTCTAGATTTCTATGATTCTATGATTCTGTCATCCCATTTTTTCAGTTGCTTTTAAACCATCTCAGTTTTTCTGTCCTCTTCTCACTTTCCCCTCCTGGTTCAAATCCTCGCTTGGTCATGAAAATGCAGTGGGTGACCTTGGACAAGTTATTCCCTCTAATGCCGAGGAAGGCATCGCCAACTTCCTTAAAATAAATTTTAATCGTCATTGTCATCTAGCACAGTGGTTCTTAACCTTTCCTTTACCATGGACCCCCTTTTAAATATCCTTTGTTGGCACAGACCACCAAGACTAAACTCAAGATTTAAAACTCTTAAGTGCATCAAATATTTATTTAAAGCTGCTCTTCAAGGGTCTTCAGATTTGGAGAGAAGGGAGAAATATTCTTAGAAGTACCAGGTGCAAATTTCCAGCTCATCTAGTAGAGCAGCAGGTTGCCACAATTTATGGGGCTTAATTGATCGGTCGCTGCAACGTATAAAGACTTCCCAGGAAGTCTGGATATTTTCTTAGTTAGTTTCCTTATTCCCGATAAGTCATTGGAGTGCCAGGACTTACCCTCCATTCTGCTCCACATTCACCTTTGGGCTGGAAGCAAGCAGGCCAGAGTGAATGCCCTTACCCCATTTCCCTAAGTAGATGAGAAGGAATGATTCCCCTCATTTCCCCTTGATCTGGGATCAAACCCTTTAGATAAGATTTAATTTCCAGACCAGAAAGTGTATTTTTTCTGCATGTGTTTGAATGACAAGCTGTGAGCATCTGTGGCGGGTACTTAGTGAATAACATTTAATGTCATCACCAGGGGCCGTCCCAAGATCTCATGTTTTGGCCCAGAGAACCTCAGGGTCTGGAATGATCATGAACTGGCAACCCTATTGCCAATTTATGTCCTTATCCCACTACAGCCAGCCCTCCACACTTGCAGGCTTGACTTTCATGGATTTGACTATTTGCAAGGTTCTCCAACCCCTGTCCCGCACCTCAAGCCCTTCTTTTTTGGGGGAAATGCTGGTGGCTCCAATCGGGCTGTGCAGCCCTTTAAAAACCTGCCTCTCGTCCTCTTCCTCCTCCACCAGTCGCTGCCTGGCAGCTGAGGATGCCTCGCAGCCTGATTTCTCAGCACCACCAACTGTCTCCAGACCCAAGAAAGAAGATGGGAGAAAAAGGGAAAAAATATATCATCCCCATTCCTATCTACCCATTTCCCTGACCTGGTTTGGACCCTGAGTTAATCATAGAATCATAGAATCCTAGAGTTGGAAGAGACCCCAGGGGCCATGCAGTCCAACCCCCTGCCATCAAAAGCATTCCCAACAGATGGCCATCCAGCCTCTGCTTAAAAACCTCCAAAGAAGGAGACTCCACCACACTCCATAGAGGCAGCAGCAGATTCCACTGCCGGACAGCCCTGACTGTCAGGAAGTTCTTCCTGAGGTTCAAGTGGAATCTCCTTTCCTGCAGCTTGAATCCATTGCTCCTTGTCCTGGTCTCTGGAGCAGCAGAAAACAAGCCCTCTCCTTCCTCAACATGACATCCCTTCAAATATTTAAACATGGCTATCATGTCCCCCCTTAACCTTCTCTTCTGCAGGCTAAACATCCCCAGCTCCCTAAGGGGCTCCTCATAGGGCTTTGTGGCTTCCAGACCCTCCACCATTTTGGTCACCCTCCTCTGGACACGTTCCAGCTTATCGATATCCTTCTTGAGCTGAGGTGCCCAGAACTGGACACAGGATTCCAAATGAGGCCTAACCAAAGCAGAATAGAGTGGTACCATTGCCTCCCTCGATCTAGACACAATACTCGTATTGATGCAACCAAGGATCGTGTTGGCTTTCTTGGCTGCTGCATCACACTGCTGACTCACGTTCAGCTTGTGGTCCACCAAGACTCCTAGATCCCTTTCACACAGACTGTTATCCAGCCACGTGTCCTCCATCCTATATTTGTGCATTCCATTTTTTCTGCCTAAGTGCAGGACCTTACCTTTCCCTCTGTTGAAATTCATTTTGTCGGCTTTGTCCCAGCTCTCCAATCTGTTAAGTTCATTTTGAAATTTGATCCTGTCCTCTGGCCTTCTCTACCCACCCTGCCTTGGCCCCCTTCCCACAGACACACACATTTTGCTATTTGCAGTTTTTCCACCTTTGCAGGGGTCCTGTGCCCCTAACCCTAGCGAATGTGCACTGTACACAGCTATAGAGCTATATTCCACTTTAATTCCCACGGCAACATCCTTGGAATGCTGGGGTCTATAGAGGCCCAAGAGCTCTTTGGGTGAGAATTCTCGATGCCTCTCCCTAAACTGCAAATCCCAGGATTCCACAGGATGTTGCCATAGCAGTTAAAGTGGAATAATAGTGGTATAATATAGTAGCGTGATAAGGCTCACAATGGCTGTGAAGGAAATCAGTTACTGGAAAAAATAAGCTGCTCAGCGCTTGCTGATTTTAGCTTTAGCCCCAACTAAATTAGATCTCTCAAAATCCATGGAAGTTACATGACTCACCATTCAGCCATTTATTTACTCTAGTTAGGACTAGCCATTAGGCCACAGGGCTTTCTTTGCCTGCCTTCCCTTGACACCATTGCCCAACCCTGGAAAAATGCAGCCACCGGTGTAATGTTTCAGGATTCTTAGGTTGTGCGTCATTGCACAATTATAGCACTTGGATGCCACTTTAACTCCCACGGTTCCATCCTATTCAACACTGGGATTTCTAGTTTCTTGAAGTACCTAGAATTCTCTACTGCAGAGCTCTCATCCATTCCACGGAACTAGAACCAGAGTATTCTCAGTCCCCTCCCCAACCTAAATAGCCCAGGATTCCATGAGATGGAGCCATGACGGTTATAGTGGTATCAGACTGTTACAACTGTGCTGTGTAGACACAATCAAAAGGAAAGCTCTCTTAGGAATGGATCATCAGTCTTGGAAAGTTCAGTTACATCTAATCCGCACTAGCCTGTGATAGCGCGATGATTCCACTTTCAACATCCTCTGGAATCCTGGGGTTTGCAGTTTCGGGAGGGGCCGGCCGGCAAACCCCAGGATTCCAGAGGATGTTGAAAGTGGAATCATCGTGCTATCACAGGCTAGTGCGGAAATGGCCTAAGTGGTTCCCAATGGAGCCACACTTTTCTTCTGACAAAGGATACCAGTCAGGAAGAGGGATTGGGGGTCTGTGCTTGCCTTCTTTGGCCCCCCAAGAGCAATTTTCTGAGAAGGGAGAACTCTCCTTGATTCGGTATCATCTTGCCCTCTGCTATCCTGACCGAGACCACCTTGGGTCTTTTCCAACCAGCACAGCAAATGAGATTAACCTCTCAGAGGGGTTTACGGGACAGAAGGTAAGGATCTTAGGAGGCCGTAATCCCCAAGTTTGCCTCTGGGATAATCGGGGATTACCGCCTGATCCCTGCGTGAGCCACTAAGTGGATTTCCCCCCCCTGGCATTCTATAATAGGAGGGATGGGATCCCACCACAGGAAGGATTCGCGCGGCAGCGGCGGTGTCGGCGACACGAGGCAGGATGTCCGGAGAGGAGGATTTCTACCTCTTTGAGAACATCTCCTCTGTGGGGCCCTGGGATGGCCCCCAGTACCACATCGCCCCAATGTGGGCCTTCTATTTCCAGACAGCCTTCATGGGCTTCGTGTTCTTTGCCGGCACGCCGCTCAACGCCATCATCCTCATCGTCACGGTCAAGTACAAGAAGCTCCGGCAGCCGCTCAATTACATCCTGGTCAACATCTCCTTCGCGGGCTTCCTCTTCTGCGTCTTCTCCGTCTTCACCGTCTTTCTGGCCAGTTCACAGGGCTACTTCTTCTTCGGGCGTCACGTTTGTGCTTTGGAGGCCTTCCTGGGCTCCGTGGCAGGTGAAACAAGGGGACCTGGGCCTAGGATGAGGGGGGCCAGCAGCGGGGTATCTACGGGGTGGAGGTAAAAGGAAGGAATAGCCTCCCCGCCCATAACATATCCTCCACCCATCCCAATTTGGCATTCCCAATTAATCCTCTGCCATCCCACTTTTCCGGTGCTTTTAAAATGTCCCAGTTTCTCTCTCCACCTTGCCTTCCTCCTCAGGTGACTTCAGTTGCAGCAAACCGAGTTGAACGTGCAAAAGTTGTTTGCACTCAAGGAACTCGGTAGGAAAAAAAGGGCAAGGAATGGGCAAAGTCTTGCTCTTCCCTGGAGGCTCAGCCAAAAGCAAACTGCTGCAGCCTCTCTTAGCTTACCTGTTCTTCCTCATCATTAACTTTTGCCGTCTTCATCATGCTCTGGTGTTGCTTGGCCGCACATGTCCTCGTTTTCATCTGCAAAACGGTGGTGGGCGTGTGGTAAGAATTTGGGACTCTCAGTGTAATTTTCCTTCCTGTGCTAAATTTCTAACCTTGCAGTCGGCTTCCTGAGCATTTAGAAATAGAATTTAGACATCCCAAGAAGAGGGGTAGCAAACCTTCCAAGGGAATACAAGGACAGCAAATAGAAGTCTTCTAAGTGGAATTGATGTTCGGAGCCTTGCTCTCTGCAATGCTAGAAATTTAGGGACTGCAGAAAAATGCCATAGAGAAGACAGAATTTTTATTGGGTGGGGGCAATAATAATTTATTTTTTTGCTCCTTCTGTAGCTTCACTCTTGTTGGCCCAGAGACTGCCTCTCTTTTTTCCAACCCTATATCCAGGGGTGTATCTACAAGGGGCAGGGAAATGGGAGCATTACCTCCCCGACGAGAATTCTGACAAAATTCTCCTTCGTTCCCCAAATTCCTAGCCTTGCAGTGACTTCAGCTGAGCATTTAGAAACAGAGTTTGGGCATCCCAAGAAAGGCAGCGGGCAAAGTAACCAAGGGAAGTCGGATGCAGCAAAGAGAAGGAGTTCTAGATGGGAACTTCGGCATCTTATGCTCTGCAATCTGTTGGGCACTGGAAGACAATTACAATAGGGATCAATATTCTTATTGGGGTCAGCAATGCTGTCATTTTACACCCCTGTGGCTACAGTTCTGGGAGACTCAAGCCATTTCCGCACTAGCCTGTTACAGCACTATGATTCCACTTTCAACATCCTATGGAATCCTGGGATTCGGCCCCTCCCGAAACTGCAAACCCCAGGATTCCATAGGACGTCGAAAGTGGAATTATAGCACTATAACAGGCTAGTGCGGAAATGCCCTCAATCCTGACGGAGAATACAGATGGATGTTTGATGCAAGAGAGGTCATGAGTGACATTCCTCAAAGACTGCAAAGCCCTTATGAACTTTTTGTGGAAAAAAGAAAATGACCTTATAACTTATGGTTTTTAATGGTTAGAAAGAGTAGACTATGGAAAGAAGAAAATGTGTTGCATCTTTAGAGAAGGGGGTGCAAATTATTTTTTTTTCAGCCTTTTTCGTCTTTCCTTTTACTTTTCTGTAACTTTTTGTAAGCTTTAATATATCTTAAAAAATTCTTACTAAAATTGTTTTTTTTTAAAAAAAGAGATAGAGAGGGTGAGAAAGGACATGAAGGGATTGGATCAGGATGAGGTGGGTTGATTCTGAAGAAGATACACATTGGATCAAAAAAAAGAATGTGTCTGCACTAGGCAGTTACACCAGTTTGACACCACTTAAATGTCATGGCTCCATCCTGTTGAATCCTGGGAGGTATATATTGGTGAGATGACCTATTTAGAATTTCCTATGAGACAGCTCAAGTCCTGTAGTTCAGCGAAATGGTCTAGAACTCTCTAAGAGAGAGAATTCTAAGCACCTTACCAAACTACAAATCCCAAGGTTTCATAGGACAGCAATTGAAGTGGCATCAAACAGCTATGATTCTGTGTGTGTGTGTGTGGAAGGATATACTCTTAATTCTATAATAGTGACAGGCACATTTCCATAAGTTTTAGACCAGAAGCAGATAACTGTTGAGGATCGGAAGAGCATATCTTTGCCCCGAAGACCCTCTCAAGACCACACAGATTGCCAAAGTAAATAAAACTAAACCAAACACATCTGGAAAAACTTCTGGTCTTAACAAAATGGCATCTCTCTGGCTATATCTGCACTAGCCTGTTATAGTGCGATGATTCCACTTTCAACCTCCTCTGGAATCCTGGGGTTTGCAGTTCCGGGAGGGGCCGGCCGGCCCCTCCCGAAACTGCAAACCCCAGGATTCCAGAGGAGGTTGAAAGTGGAATCATCGCACTATAACAGGCTAGTGCAGAAATGGCCTCTGTGTGTTTTATTTTAGATGCTGCAGGAGCTCCTGCAACCAGTTTAACAGGCTATTAAACACTTTTGTCAGCCAGAGGAAAGGGCAGTCTCGTGATTCTGGAGATGCTGAGAGCCGAAAAAAGCCACCTTAGAGGTCATGTGCGGCCACAAGACAACCTTGTGCCTACCTTCTCAGACACAGCAACTCATGTAAAATTGGCCCAAATTTTTATGTTATTTTTTCTTTTTAAGCAAAACAATTGGAAGTTGGGGAGTTCAGGGAAACTGGAAAGGTCCAGGAATCCCATCTTGTGTACCTCTTGTTTACATGATTTCAAAGTTTTGTTGCAACCTGGAGATCCACCAAACTTCAGGGTCGAACGGGAAAGCATGAATCATAGAATCATAGAAATGTAGAGTTGGAAGAGACCCCAGAGGCCATCCAGTCCA
The DNA here is from genome assembly GCA_948474755.1 of Ctenosaura bakeri. Taxonomy (NCBI): domain Eukaryota; kingdom Metazoa; phylum Chordata; class Lepidosauria; order Squamata; family Iguanidae; genus Ctenosaura; species Ctenosaura bakeri. The sequence goes on along the minus strand of CAOLHI010001351.1, from coordinate 522,882 downwards.
ACCCCCTGCCATACAGGAACACCCTCAAAGCACTCCCGACAGATGGCCATCCAGCCTCTGCTTAAAAACCTCCAAGGAAGGAGATGCAACCACACTACACAGAGGCAGCAGTGGATTCCACTGCCGGACAGCTGTGACCATCAGAAAGTTCTTCCTGAGGTTCAGGTGGAATCTCCTTTCCTGCAGCTTGAATCCATTGCTCCTTGTCCTGGTCTCTGGAGCAGCGGAAAACAAGCTGCTCCCTCCTCCACATGGCATCCCTTCAAATATTTAAACATGGCTATCATGTCCCCTCTTAGCCTTCTCTTCTGCAGACTAAACATCCCCAGCTCTCTAAGTCTATCCTCATAGGGCTTCATGGCTTCCAGGCCTGAAGAACCTGAGACCTTGGGTTTGAGGGTTCTGCTCCATCTTTCCATAACTGTCCACATCTGTCTGTCTCTCCATCCCTCCTTCCCCCTTCCAGGTCTGGTCACTGGCTGGTCGCTGGCCTTCCTGGCCTTTGAGCGCTACATCGTCATCTGCAAACCCTTCGGCAATTTCCGCTTCAACTCCAAGCACGCGTTGCTGGTGGTGGCGGCGACGTGGGTCATTGGGATTGGGGTCTCCATCCCCCCTTTTTTGGGTGGAGCAGGTGAGCCGGAGGGAAGAAGGGGCCGGACCGGCCGCCCTCTGGGGCGGCTACCCAATTTTACAATAAGGGAGAAGAGACATGAACTGTTCACCCACCAACAAAACGAGGGAGAAAATTGAATACAAAGGACAGCAGGAGTAGCAGGATCTCCTTGTTGGGATTAATTGCAGAAATCATAGAAGAAGGGAGGAAGGCTTTGAGTTTCACAGGACTCTTTTTCAGGGTGTGTGTTACACCACAGAGGGAGGAAAAAGAGGAAGGATGCTGAAGCAACTGGCTGAGGCTCTTTTGCAGACTGTTAAGTTTGTGCCTCCATCCAGGATAAGCCCTGTGCCTGTTGTGAATTCTTTTTAGGCACTAATATGGATTTTGAAAGCCAAATTGATGCAGTGGTATGAGCGCTGGACCATGACCCTGGAGACCAGGACTCGATTCCCCTCTTGGGCCATTTCCACACGAGTCTGTTATAGCGCGATGATTCCACTTGCAACCTCCTATGGAATCCTGGGGTTTGCAGTTTCGGGAGGGGCCGGCTGGCCCCTCCCGAAACTGCAAACCCCAGGATTCCATAGGAGGTTGCAAGTGGAGTCATCGCGCTATAACAGACTCGTGCGGAAATGGCCTGAGCCATGAAAATCCACTGGGTGACCTTGGGTGCGTCACAGACTCTCAGCCCCAGAAAACCCCATGATAGTTTTGTTGTAGGGTCACCATAAATTGGAAATGACTCAAAGGCACACAACAACAACAAATGTTGATTGATGTTTTGCTGACACCCTGAAAGCACCAGAATCCATCTGATCTTGGATACTAAGCTGGGTCAGCTCTGGTTAGTACTTGGATGGGACCTGAAGGCACAGACAGATAGCTCTTATTGGGCTTCAAGACAATTCATATTTATCGGGAACCTCTCCTAAGGTTTTTTTGGCTAGATTTACTCATATTGAGAGGAAGTTTGCCATACAGCCCTAGCCTTCCTCTGAGGCTGAGAGAGTGTGACTTGCCCAAGGTCCCCACTAGGCTTCCACAGCCAAGCAGGAATTCAAACCCTGGCCTCCCAGATACCTGGTCCAAAAGTCAAACAACTACTTCACACTTGCTTACAGAACTTTTAAGAAAATGAAATGTGGATTGCATTTCGCTTTGCCCTGAGCATTGGAGCTAGGGCTTAGAGCCTCACAATAATAATAATAATAATAATAATAATAATAATAATAATAATAATAATAATATTTATTTGTATCCCACCTCTCCACATGGATCGAGGCAGCAAACAGCATGAAATACATTATATATTAAAATACATTAAAAGACATTAAAAACATACCCAATCCTCCCCACCCACCAACCCACCTAAACCAACCCCTTAAAATACACAGCAATTAACAATCCATCAATTACTATTAGCAAAGCAGCACACCACAAGGAAATATTTCCCTTTTTTTTTTAATTAAAATATTTATATCCTACCATTTATCCCAGAATCTTGGTGGGGAGGTGTATGATAAAATCAAGTTAACCAATTTAAAGTCCTTTACAACAGTACAAAATAATTTAAATGCACTGAAACCACCCAAGCAGGCTGGGATTCCCTTGCATGGAAAGAGGCATTCTAGCTAGAAACCGGTGTGGGTGGGAGCCTTCCAGTATTGCATCTTCCTTTCCGTTCACCCTGCCCTGTCCGGCCTCCTTGCTCTCGCAGGTTCATCCCAGAAGGCCTCCAGTGTTCCTGCGGTCCAGACTGGTACACGGTAGGAACCAAGTACAAGAGCGAGTATTACACCTGGTTCCTCTTCATCTTCTGCTTCATCGTGCCCCTGACTCTCATCGTCTTCTCCTACTCACAGCTCCTGGGCGCACTTCGGGCTGTAAGTACCGCCTGGCCAGAGCTTTCCAAACTGTGGGTCGTGGCATGTTAGTGTGCCGGCTGCAGTGCGTAGGTGTGTCCCCACCCCGGGCTGAGAAAGACCTTGGTGAGGGCGATGGCAGCAGGCCAGGCTCAGGTTGGGAGGCTGTCTCTCCCTTTGCTGCTGAAGCCACCCCAAGCTGAGCAAGACTCCAGAAAGGGCAGCAGTGGTGGTGGCAAATGAGGTCCCGGCGGAGGGGCTGCCTCTCCTGCCGATGCAGCCACCGCCCCGGGCTGAGGAATCATAGAATCATAGAAATGTAAAGTTGGAAGGGACCCCAGGGGCCATCCAGTCTAACCCCCTGCCACGCAGAAACACCCTCAAAGCACTCCCGTCAGATGGCCATCCAGCCTCTGCTTAAAAACCTCCAAGAAAGGAGACTCCGCTACACTCCAAGGCAGCAGATTCCACTGCCGGACAGCCCTGACTATCAGGAAGTTCTTCCTGAGGTTCAGGTGGAATCTCCTTTCCTGCAGCTTGAATCCATTGCTCCTTGTCCTGGTCTCTGCAGCAGCAGAAAACAAGCCCTCTCCTTCCTCTACGTGGCATCCCTTCAAATATTTAAACATGGCTCTCATGTCCCCTCTTCACCTTCTCTTCTGCAGACTAAACATACCCAGCTCTCTAAGTCTATCCTCATAGGGCTTCATGGCTTCCAGGCCTCTCACCATTTTGGTCGCCCTCCTCTGGACTTCTCCAGCTTGACCATGTCCTTCTTGAATTGGGGTGCCCAGAACTGGACACAGGATTCAAGATGAGGTCTAACCAAAGCGGAGTAGAGTGGCACCATTACCTCCCTCGATCTAGACACCATACTCCTATTGATGCAGCCAAGAATCGCATTGGCTTTCTTGGCTGCCGCATCACACTGCTGACTCAGGTTCAGCTTGTGGTCTATGAAGACTCCTAGATCCCTTTCACACGTACTGCTATCCAGCCACGTGTCCCCCATCCTATATTTTGATTATTATGATCCATCCCTGTCCTGGATCCTTTTTTAAAGAAATTTTTGCCCCTGATCCCACACAGGTAGCTGCTCAGCAGCAGGAGTCGGCCACGACCCAGAAGGCCGAGCGTGAGGTGTCCCGCATGGTGGTCGTGATGGTGGGGTCCTTCTGCCTCTGCTACGTCCCCTACGCCGCCCTGGCCATGTACATGGTCAACAACCGGGATCATGGCATCGATCTGCGTTTGGTCACCATCCCCGCCTTTTTCTCCAAGAGCGCCTGCGTCTACAACCCCATCATTTACTGCTTCATGAACAAACAGGTAAAGTCCAGCCGGCCAAGAAGGAGGGAGGAAGCAGGGAGGGGAAGGACTGGATCTCTTTGATAGGATTCCAGCACCGAAATAGGATGTGAGACCGTCGGCCAAGCCCTGTAGGGAACGTCTAGGGCAGTGGTTCTCAACCTTCCTAATGCCGCGACCCTTTAATACAGTTCCTCATGTGGTGGTGACCCCCGACCATAAAATTAGTTATTTATTATTTACAATGCCTCCCTGCCCCCGGCAAAGGCCGCCTCGCCGGCCAGGAATGGGGGGCAGGCAAGGAGGGAAAGGGGAGCCACGCGTCTCCCCTGGGAAAAAACTCCGAGAACCCCCCGCCCGGGCTCTGCTTCTGCTTCGTTCTCATTTCCGCTGGGGAGGGCAGTGTGGGAAAAGTTTCCGGCGTGTCGACCCTGGCTGGGGGGGGGGGAATCCCAGCGCCTTTGTCTTTTGCGCCGGGCGCAGCTCGCCCCCGGAAAAGTACCGCCTTGCGGCCCCCCAGCCCTTCCGCAGCGCCCTCCTCCGTGGCGAGTGGGGCACGGGCCATGGCGAGGAGGGGGCCACCCCCCCAAGCTGGCCCATCAGACGGGAGGTTCTCCTGGTAGCGGAGAAGGGGAGCAATTTCAGTCCCTTCTGAACAGGGGGCAGGAAGACGCGAGTGCATGGCTTGCACTTGTGCACCATCACCGAGGAGGGAATGGAGCCTAAGACCATCGGAAATACATATTTTCCGATGGTCTTAGGAGACCCCTGTGAAAGGGTCGTTCGACCCCCAAAGGGGTCTCAACCCCAAGGTTGAGAACCTCTGGTCTAGGGGCACATGGTGTCATAGAGTTGGAAGAGACTCCAGTCCAGCCCTCTTCCGCCATGCAGGAAGACACCGTCAAAGCATTCCCAACAGTCGGCCATCCAACCTTTCTTTAAAAACCTCCAAAGAAGGACGAGAGTCCACCACACTCCACTGAGGCAGCAGCAGATTCCACAGTCAAACAGCTCTGACCATCAGGAAGTTCTTCTTGAGGTTTAGGTGGAATCTCTTACCCTGTAGTTTGAACCCTCTGCTCTGTGTCTTGGTCTCTGGAGCAGCATGGAATCATAGACTCCTAGAGTTGGAAGAGACCCCAAGGGCCATCCAGTCCAACCCCCTTCTGCCTTGCAGGAAAATACAATTAAATCACTCCATCCAGCCTCTGTTTAAAAACCTCCAAAGAAGGAGACTCCACCACATTCCCAGGTGGCAGCATATCCCACTTTCAAATTGCTTTTACCCTCAGGAAGGTCTTCCTAATGTTTAGGTGGAACATATTTTCATGAAGTTTGAAGCCGCTGCTCCATGACCTAGTCTCTGGAGCAGCAGAAAACAGGATTGCCCCATTCTCCATTGAGTCTCCATTGGGGCAGCTGGGGGCCACAAACTAGGACCCCTGGTGCCACATGGGATGCACAGTCCACCCTTTCCCCACACCTGCCCTGAAGCATTGTTTTTCTCTCCTCCCCCAGTTCCGGGCTTGCATCATGGAAACGGTGTGTGGCAAACCCATGACAGACGAGTCTGACGTGTCCAGCTCGGCTCAGAGAACGGAGGTTTCCTCGGTGTCCTCCAGCCAGGTCAGCCCCAGCTAAGGAGACAATGCTATGGGGCGGTCCTGAGAAGCATAGAAAGCCCCTCTTTTCTAGTCCATGCCCATGATGCCCCCGGGAAGAGGGGCCCATGTGGGTGCCACAGCTCAGAGGGCAAACAGCCCAGGACTTTTCATATCCAGTTAATTTGGTCTCTTAGCTTTACATGGGCACAAGGGACAGGCTCATATGAGGCAACTGCGGCGGATTGTGCCAAGATGGAGGAACTCCTGCACGGTAGCCTCCCCGGGATGCCTGCGGGGACATCTTGGGACAGAGGTCAGCCTCCATCTGAACGAGACTCCAAGCACCACCGGTCCAGGAGCCGTTTGGGCACGGAATGGCCCAGCACTGTGGGAACAGTCAAGTTTGCTCCTCGCTGGGAAGCCACTGCAAAAAGTCAAATGGTCAGAGACATCTAGAATTTGTTCCCCTAAAATTGACGTTCTGATACATCCAAGCACCAGACGACCCAGGAGAAAGAAGGCAAAAGGGGAGGGCCATGGGCCCCGAAGGAACTAAAAAGTGGACTGCAGGGTACTGTGAAGCCAGCCAAGTAAAACCTTCACATGTGCATCCAGGACTCCCCCTGCCAATTTTCCTACCATTCTTTAGGCAGTGGCAACTTTCAAACTTCAAACACGAGGACTAGAAATTTATTTATTTATGAAGCCCACAGAAACAAGAGATCCACCCTAAGAGCAGTAATGCAGTCAGCTCATGAGCCGTCCTCTGTGTGGTGCTACTGGCCCTTCCTGGGGGGCTCTGGGAGGGGTGGAGGCGGCCTCTTCCCAAAAACCAGTTGAAAGGCAGAAATCCACAGAAGGCAAAAGGAACTCAGCCAGGGTTGCTGGGGAATGGAGCATCATTTTTCCAGGGTTGCTGGGGAACGGTGCATAATTTTTGCATCCATGAGGAGCTGGGACCCTTCCTTCTGCTACTGTTTTCATATTGTCAGGGTGCTGGACCTACAAGTCACAGGGGAGGTTGTGTGTGAGAGAGAAAGGGAGAGAGAGAGGGAGATCATGTTCTACCCATCACATTGTAAACTGGGGGAAGAGGGGAATCATTCAGCCCTCAAGGTTGGTTCTTAAACTGCAGCTCCCAGTATTCATAGAACGGAACTACAGAGCTGGAAGAGACCCCAAGGGTCATCCAGTCTAACCCCATTTTGCCATGCAGGAGGACACAATGGCCATTTCTGCACCAGCCTGTTATAGCGCCATGATTCCACTTTCAACATCCTCTGGAATCCTGGGGTTTGCAGTTTCGGGAGGGGTCGGATGGCCCCTCCCGAAACTGCAAACCCCAGGATTCCAGAGGATGTTGAAAGTGGAATCATGGCGCTATAACAGGCTAGTGAGGAAATGGCCAGTCCAAGCACCCCCTTTGACAGATGGCCATCTAGCCTCTGGTTAAAAACCTCTAAAGAAAGAGGTTCCATTGAAGCAGAATATTCCACAGTCAAACAGCTCTTGCCACCAAGAAGATCTTCATAAGGTTTAATCTTTTTTCTTGTACTTTGAAGCCATTGCTCCGTGTCCTAGTCTCTGGAGTAGCAGAAAGAAGGCTTGGCCCATCTTCCCTATGGCATCCTTTCAAATACTGAAACGTGGCAGTCGTGTCACCTCTTAATCTTCTCTCCTCCAGCCTAAATATGCACAAATCCCTGATCTTGCCCTGGTTTGGTTTCCAGTCCTTCTACCATTTTGGTAGCCATTTGCTCTCCTCTTGACATGTTCCAGCCCTTCAGTATACTTCCTGAACTGTGGTGCCCAGAACTGGACCCAGGATTATTCCAGGTGAAGGCTGACCAAAGCTGAACAGAGTGGTACCATCCCTTCCCTTGGCCTAGACACGAGGCTCCTGTTGATGCAGCCCAGAATCGCATTGGTTTTTTTAGCTGCAGCATCATTCCCCACCCCTGTCTTTGCTAATAAGGGACACTGTGGGTTTACAGACCCACAGCACCCCCACTCCTACGCTAGAGAAGAGAGATGGGGCAGAGAAAGAGGAGATGGCAGCAAAGCAATGTGAAGGAACAACTTTGCTCAAGAGCTGAAAAAAGATAGAAAGAGAAAAGAAACTCTATGATGCCCCGTAGGAAAGGAGGCTGGAGAAGCCCCCTTCCTATGAAGTGAATGGGGTGGAATGAAGCAGAATGCCTTCCCCCCAACTCTTCCCTCATGCCCCCCTCCGCTGCAGCCAGCTCTGCCATTATGAGGCCATGTCATGTGTTGTTGTTGTTGTTCAAGTCATTTCCAAGTTACGCTGACCCCAAGGCAACCTTATTATGAGGTTTTCTTAGCAGAGTGGGTTTGCCTTTGCCACCCTCTGAGGCTGAGAGAGTGTGGTTTGCCCAAGATCATCCAGTAGATATCTGTCGCTGAGCAGAGATTCAGACCCTGATCTCTAGAGTCATAGTTCAACACTCAAACCACTATGCCATGCTGCCTCGGCGTCACGGAAGGTGGCGTTAAAGGGGCACCATAACCTCTCCAGCCCATTGCTCCATGGTTCCAGAAGTGAAAGAGAACATGGAAAGCCCCCGGGGGAAGCTGCTGCCATCACTTCCAGCAGAGAATATTTAGGAGAAGCATGGATGAACCCTCAACAGGGCACAGAGTTTCGGGTACAAGGACTCAGAGCTTGAAACCCTGATGGCGAGTGGCTCCCGTGTCAGCAGCGCACTGAATCCTGTCCAGGTTTTCACGAGCTCCGAATGAGCTACCCACAGTACTGAACCTGTTCAGGACTAGCATTCAGCACCATGGAGAAGTCCTTAGTTTAAAGCCTGGAGTGTATTCACCATCCCACTGTCATGGGTGTCAGCAGCTGCCAGTGGCTTGAGGCTGACCTTTGAACAGTGATGGGAACAGAGCATAGCAGAGGCTTTGCATGCGAATGGTCCCTGGTTTTCCTCTTTAAGGAATTGAATGGCACATGACGAGAAAGCCTTCTCTTCCCTGAGGAATCCAAAGAGCTGCACATGGCGATTATGCAGCACTCCAGATCTTGTTGGACTGCAACTCTCAGCAGCCCTGATCAGCAGAGTGAATGGTGAGAAGCGCTGAGAGGTGCAGTCCCAGCTATAATCTGGAGGGCTGCATCTGCACAGTTCAGGCCAGTTTTGTCCTAGTCAGAGGAAAGTCTGGACCAAAAGGTGTCCTGGACTTTGTTTCCAAGAATGTTGGACCACTGCGAAAGCTGGCTGGGACTTCTGGAAGCTAAAGTCCCACAATGTTTGGAGGATCAAAACTTGAAAACCATCAGTTCCAAAGCAAGAGTGGGCAACTTGTGGCTCCTCCAGATGTTGGACTGCAGTCCCCACCATCCATCACCACTGGCTATGCTATGTAAGGCTGCTGTGAGCCACAACATCTGAAAAGCCACAAGTTGACCACTCAAGTCTAGGTCATTGTGGGCTACTGACCTCTTAGCTTCACGTGTCATTCACAGCTCTTTCAGCAGGGAATCATATGTTCCTCCAGATGTTGGACTGCAACTTCCAGCAGCCCCAGCAGAGCTCATGGTGAAGAATGCTGGGAACTGAAGTCCAATACAATATGGAGAGCCACACAAGTACCCTGTCTGTGTTATGGGAATGCCTGGTTCTCCTCCAACAAATGCCTGTGGCATCGTCAATTTTTGCAAGTTCATTTCCATTTCAAAAACCTGTGCATCTTCCAAAAACATGCATTCCACTCTTGTCTTAAAAGTTTTGTGAGGGAAGCGCTAGTCACACTGTCCAGGCCTGTGGCTTCATTCACTGCCATTACCACTGTAACTTCTGGATCAGCTGCCTTTCAACGGACATTCCTCACACTTCCTCTGAATGTTACAATAGATGCACCAGGGCCCTGCTCCTCTTGCCCCCCTTGGATTTGGGGTAGCAATGCTTCTTTTGAAAGTGGGCACCATGACCTGCTACCAGACTGGATGTGAAAATCAGCAGTCCTCGTGCTAAACCACTGAATTCTCTGCACCATCGGCTCGTGGCAAAAACAGTGCAAGTCACTTCCAGAAACAGAGGTCACACTTTCATCTCTCCCATCACCCAGCCGTGCTGGGAAAATCTAAAGTGTGCCATAAGATCTGGAAAATTACTTTTACTGCGGTTGCTGAGAGCAATTGGTGAAAAGCACACTGAGTGATACCCAGTACAAGAGCCTTCCATTTATCATCCTGGTAGTCCAACCACAACATGACAATTTACTGAAGACCTATAAATCCTTCAGCCTGGGTAACCTTTGGATGGCGGACAGAATGTGTTCTCTACTTCCAACACTGCAGACTTTTTAAAATGTGTACAAAGCATGTATGATATTCTAGCGCATTCTGCCACAGCTTGTATATCCGCCTTTTTATTTTTCTTAACAAGCTTCTATAATAAATCAAATGCAAGTGTTCCAAAGCAAGATAACACTGGAAAGCGGTCTTCCATCCTTACAAAGGTGGCTTTGGTGTTGGGCTAGAAGGAGCAGGGAAATGGCAGTTTTACCCTCTCCTGTAACATGGGGTGGAAGATGAAAACACTGGGAAAGGCACCAGGGAGCCGTAATCACTGCAGATAATTTGGGCACCCTGGTTGCGCTTTGGAGAGAAAGCAGCCTTAACATCCACCTAGTGAAAATTCCTTATTCTCTCCTCCCCAGGCAGCCTTTTTCGGCTGCCATCCACCTTCTTCTCATGGCTGTGGACAGACATGGAGCTCTCCCATAGACCCGTACCATCTCTGTAAGGCTGGTTTTCTCTCTACCCACTTCCAGCCATTTTGAGGAGCATCAGTTATCAAAGGTGTCCCCATTAAAGAAGGTGAGTGAATTTCTACTTCTTGTGGTGTGCCTTCAAGTTGTTTTCCGACTTAACATTAAAGCAAACCTATCATGGGATTTGTTCAGAGGGGAGTTGCCCCCATTTTCTTCTTCTGAGGCTGAGAGAGTGTGATTTCCCCAATGTCATCCAGCGGGTTGCTACGGTTTGAACCCCGGTCTTCACAGTTGTGGTCCAATGCTCAAACCATGACGCCCCACTGGTTCCTCCCACTTTCCAATTACAGACATTAAAGTCCCATGGCAGATCTTCATGGCCCATCACTGGCTAAGCAAGCTAGGAATGGTTCCTCTTGCTCCCAGCTCTGTTCTCACACTTGATCTGTGTGTCTTGAGATATGTTGGCAGTACCTGGAAGAGAACCATCCGCAAAACATCCTGACAGAGGGAAATCTCTTAGATTTCCTTTTTGAGACCTCTATCCCACATGCAACATGGATTCAAATTAGCTGGAGTTACCAAGGTCTATCATCCACAGAGTCCCCATAGGTCGACCTAAGAGCAGTTAACAACACAACCAAGCTCCAGGTAAAATTAATTTATGCTATAGGCCAGAGACTATCCTAGTTGGAGAATTGTTTGGCCTAACAGACCCTCATTCCACAGAAGGGATTTTTCCCTACACTCTGTTTTCTCATCAGATCATATAAACCAGTGGTTCTCAACCTTCCTAATGCCGCGACCCCTTAATACAGTTCCTCATGTTGTGGTGACCCCCAACCATAAAATCATTTTCGTTATTTTTTATTTATTTATTTTTTAGTTAGTTAGTTAGTTAGTTATTTCCAACATCAAATAGGTTGGAAACACTGCCCTAAATCACTGCTCTGGATAGACTTCTAATGCCTAAAAACTGGTAACCCTCCCCCCTTTTTTAAGCACAGAAAGCGTCCATCAATGCCAGAATTACAGCAGTAGTTCTAGTTCTGAATGTTGGGTTTCCACAGTTCAAAAAGCCAGTCACTCCCAAAGGCAATGCCAAAACAGCCCACATTTTACATGAGGCGCAGGGAGGAAAGGACAGGGAGAGAGGAAAGATGGCGGCGGCATAAGCAGACGCGTTTTGTTTCACTCCCTCCCTCCCTCAAAGGGAGTGCGGATGCTGAACATACAAAAAGCGAGGAATGCAAGACAGTCAGGGCGAAGAACACCACACGTGCGTGTGGCAAGCGCCAAGAGTCCATGCACAACAAAAGCGAGAGGAGAAAGTCATCCTGGCTATTTCTGCACTAGACTGTTATAGCACTATTATTCCACTTTCACCATCCTATGGAATCCTGGGGTTTGCAATTTGAACCCCAGCGCAGGGGTCTTAGAAGCACTGCTCCCATTGGCTGTGAGGCCACCTTCTTTTAAAAGGGGGGCAGGATTGAGGAGCGGCGACCCCTGTGAAATGGTCGTTCGACCCCCAAAGGGGTCCCGACCCCAAGGTTGAGAACCACTGGTATAAACCTTTACCAAAACCAGGAATTTTCCCATGCGTTGGGTCAGACCCAGCAAAGTTCTTTTTTGTCTTTTTAAGCAAAGGCACCAAGTTTCTAAGCAAGAACAAGTGGCACATCACACAGACACATAATGGAGTAGGCACAGAGGGGTATGGGATGTAAACAGGTTTTATTAAGACACCGTTCTTATCTGTATGTTGTACATTATATAAAACTCCATTTACGGTCTACAAAAAAAAGAAACCCGCTGAAAAAGGCGGGCAGTGAAGTGTTTGGGAACATGTGATTCCACTTCTTCCACCACCAGTCTTATACCTGCTTTAATAATGAGACGATTGTGAAAGGAGAAACACACCAGGCTATCAAGCTCAGACACACGTAGCAGGAACTCCCAATCCAGAATTAACTCTCCACTGGCTGTCACAATATTCATTTTTTTTAAAGTGTGCCTCTTTGCACACACCTGCTAAGCAGTGTCCTGAACTCTTGGCTCGATAAGAAACAGTTGGAGGCACACACAACAGAGGAGTTTCTCCCTGAGCGTGTCTGTAAGGCTCCCAGGCCCAGGGTCACAAGTGCCCCCACGCTTCTAAATCTGCAGTTGAGAGTAGCTGGGAATCAAGACAGGCTCAGTGTAGATACAGTACTCTTAGGTGTGCTCTTAAAAGTGGAAAGACAGCAGTATGGGGAGAAATGTGCATTGTAGGCATGCCGTTAGTGTTAACAGGGCTGTGAGGCAGCAGAGAGCGCCCGTTCTCTTCCATGACTTCCTGCTTCTCGGAGGTCACTGGCCATCTACCCATCTGGCTCTATCTCATTTCTTAGCTCCCTGTTCCACCAATGTGGAACAAATTTCCAAAGGAATTATTTACTGAAGAGACACTTTCTCCTGTTTCACATCTGAAGCCAAACTCAGAACCCTTAGCAGCTGCATGGGACACAGATCTTCAGAAACCCTGGCCCAGGGCATTTATCTTTTGCTCTTATTGGTATATAAGTGACTTTCCTGGTCACTGTACCAAATTGTGTTTGCTTTTTTTTAAAAAAACCCCAAAAAAGCAATTATATGAAATTAGCGGGAAGAGAGAGTGCTTCAGGCATTCAACTGATTTAAAGTCATCACGGTTCAAAGGAAAGAGAAAACCTTATCCAACAACTCATGATTGTTAACAGCTCGTGGGCTGGAGGCAGAGAGGGAGTTAGTGTTCAAAGAGCTAGCATGCAAAAGCATCTTAAAAAGGAATCAGCTGCAAGAAAGAGCTCTCTACCTGGCTCTTGATGACACAAAAACAGGAACACAAATCACATTTTCACTGTCCCCTGCATGGGGACCAAATGAAGGTGTGCTGGCTTGCTTCACTGTGCCAATGGGGCCCCTGGCTTAAGCCAACTCCGACCCCACCCAGGAGAAAGAAAAAGTAACCTCATGGTCCATGCAAACTGGTGCTCAAAAGAGGAATGAAAAGGTGAGAGGAAATGCAATCGATGTTTTTCTGCACTCAAATGATGTAACTGAAAGATGAACCCCAAGGTGCCCCCCTCAAGTGATCCTGCGACCAAAGACGAAGAGAGGGTGCAGTCTGCTTTCTGAGGTGAGGCCCTCCTTGGCAGACTAAGCAGCAGTCTTTAAAACCCACAGGAAGATCACAAATACTGCTGGAGAAGGAATTTAATACTGAATTACTACTGCTTAATCAACCAGATAAACGCAAAGGAAGAGCTGCTGTCCCTCTCTGTGTGACGTTCAGGGATACATTTTTCACTGGGGTTCTCCCTTCAGCAGGGAAATCTGGCTTGTTACTAATTTTTTTTTTTAAAGATAAAGGCACTTCAAAATTGCAGGATTTCCAGATATGTTTAACTGCCCCGCCACTTTAATTCTGGTCCTCACCCTCCAAATGGCATTCTACTGCCTCCCCTGCCCTGAGGGATCAGCTTTGGGTTGGGCATTGTTTCCAAAAGACAAACCTGAGCCTCACCCAATGCTCTCAATTCCAGACTATATACTACGAGTGACAACTCCTCATCTAAGAAGAAAAGGCAAGGACAACTGGCTTTCCTTGCACACCAAACCTCTGGGGAAATGCCTTGAACAGAAGGGTCATAGCAGCACTGGGCAAACTGTTCAGGTTCCTGCACATAATGGCCTCCCAAGAAGGGGGGAATGAAAACTGCTAACTGCCAGGGCTGGAAAGCCCCAGGAACAAACAGACCCCAGTTTTCCTGTGGTTCAAGGAAGCCAAATATGTGGCTTGAGCCAAGCATCCCTGGCTATTTGGGTGGTAAGAGCAATACTGAGGGAAACCCCTGCACTGACTGGAACTGCATGCCGACAACGTTTCCTGCTGGACTACTGAGGAAACGAAAAAAACCCAACTGCAAGCATACTTTTGTTCTTTGTTTTCCTGTGCCCTCCTTGTTCAACAGAATTTTGCAATCAGATTTTGTAGCTGAAGACACATGAGTTGTTTTTTTTTTAAAGAGAGGGGAAAGGTCACACATTGGGGAAGCTAGGGCTGCTCTAGGGCTAATGTTTCAGGATAGGTATTCTTCCTCATCTCACACAGAACAAAAATAATACAAAAATAAACAGAACTTGTTAGACATAAAAACAACATGCAAATCTATAAAACAAAAAACAAAAACACCCCAAAATGTGGCAACTGAAAGGTGGTTCGTTTCAGAACACTCAGCTCCCATTCCTATGGGAGAAAGAAATGAAGCCAAGACGGGAGAGATTTATTATTATCATTGTTTCCCCGTGTAGTTGCCTGAAAATGCCAGTCTCTGTAGCAGTGGGAGTTTCTTGTGTTACTCCAGAAACAGTAAAAAATAATTACTTTGTTTTTTCTTAAGAAAGAGGGTTCTGCGGCTTAGAACTCGTCATGTCGTACTAATGCTTCGCCAAAGTCTGTCGCCTGGCTGCCCACAAACAAATCATACTTGTCCACAATTTCTTCTTTGGTGAGTCTGCCATCCTGAAGGAAGAAACAAGACCATGGGTGAGAGCTGGACTTTCAAAGGTCAGCCAAGAATTCCCTCCCACCAGCCTGGTGTTGTGGTCTGCAAGTTGGATTACGACTCTGGAGGACAGGGTTCAAATCCCTGCTCGGCCACAGAAACCCACTGGGTGACCTTGAGCAAGTCATATTCCCTCAGCCTTTGAACAAATCACATCAAGAAAACCCAGTGATAGCTTCCCCTTGGGGCAGAACTTTCCAAACTGCATGTCACAACACGTTCGTGTATGAACTGCAGTGTGTAGGTGTGTCGCTGCCACCCTGGGCGGAGAAAGACCCCAGTGAGGGCGGCAGTTAGTTAGCTTAACCTCTGGTTTGCTAGTAACCAAGGATGCATACACAAATTGTAATAACAAAATGTATGGGGACACAACATAGCTCATAACAACCTTTCATTTATATTTTTAAAAATATATGCTCTATCTATCTGTCTATCATACATAAAACTGAATTGATGTGTTACAAAATGATGCATGTCTAAAAAGTGTGTCACCAACATGAAAAGTTTAGAAAGCTCTTAGTTTAGAAAGTGTCTTAGGGTCACTACAGATCAGAAACAGCTTGAAGGCAAAAATGACAAGCAGCAGCATCTACCTGACCTAATGAAATATCTAGGAGATGCTGGCCTTCAAGTTGTGGTAACGCTGCTAAATATTGAGGGCCCAATTGGTCTGCAAATTTTCCTGTGCCGACCTGGCCGACACCACCACGGGCTGTGCTCTTATGCGGCTGCCATGTGTTTCAACAGGGCTTGATCGGAAGACATGATTTTTATTTGGCCTCAGCAGTCAGCAAAATGAAGCATGGAGAAGAGAAACTGCAAGCTTCTGCCCGGGCATGACTACAGTACCGAGAGGCCTAAAGACAAGGATTTCTCCACAAAGAGCAGGCACCAGCACATGGGTGGCAAGGGAAATGGCTGCTGCAGAAGGAGCTTTCAATGGGAGTGCTGCACTATCAGCTTCTTTGCTATGTATTAAATGATTTTTAAACTATTTTAAATTTAAATTTTAAAAATTTAAACTGTTTAATAGGATTGAGGACTTATTTTTAATTTTTGTAGCAAAAAATTGTTTTGATTTGTGCTGTAAGCCACCTTGAATCCCATATTGGGAGAAAAGTGGGATATTTAATGAAGTAAGTACGGACGGATGGGCAAGGCACGGCTAGGGCACATTTGAGGACATCCCAATGGGTACAAACAATCTGGAACCCCTCCTGCCCTAGGCAAATGCAGGAGCCAGCTCCAAATCTCGCATCCAGTACTGGGAGAGATCATCTGGGCCCCAGACATTCCCACTGCCATAGACCACAGAATCCGACCACTCCCCAAAGCCTGACGGACCTTGTTCTTATCTGACTCATACACCAGGTGCCGTGCTTCTGCCTCAGCGTGATCGTAGTCTGAGGGGAGGATCCAGTCTTTGGTCTCCTCTTTGTCCATCTTCCCATCATGGTTCTTGTCCCTGAACTCTACAAACTGTTCTCGTTCTGTCTTCACCCACTCGGGTTCTTCAGCATCGCCGTCGTGGCTGTACATATCGCCTGCAGGGGGAGGAGACACACACAGATCAGGCCTAAAAAGTCACCTCATCTTGCTCAGTAATTTAGTCCTACTTTTAGCCTATCTAGCTGCTGAGGCCCTGAGCATATAGCAATTGCAAAACAAGTACGAAAGGCTTTTAATAGAAGCTTTTCAAAGACCGGGCTAAGCGTGTGCTGCACTGTATTAATTCTTGTTTTTAAGAGCTTTTTATCTGTTTGAATTGCATTTTATTCCCTATTCAGCTATTTTAATTGTGTAAATAGTTTCATTCTAATATTTGTTTTTTGTATGTTATTAATTGTATTGTTTTTTAAATTAGGAGCCACTTTTGAGTCCTGATTTGGGGGAAAAAGCAGGAAAGGAGGAAGAGGAAGAGACAAACCTGAATAGGAATGCCACTTAATATTTCTGCAGGGGGTTGGATGAGATAGCTCTTGCAACTACTTCCACCTCCATGATCTCTGACTTACAGTGCAACATACTCAAGTATTTTGCAATGATGACAGCAATGAAACCTCTCTGGTAGGCACTGGCTCAGCTGCCTCACAGAGGGCCAGGCCAATCAGAAATGCCTGTGCTTTCCCCTGGCTGATCTGCTGTTCTGAGGCTTGCTGTCAGCATGTGACAAGAGTTGCTCAGGGCCTAAGGAGAGATGGGAAAGCCAAAGAAGGAAGGAGGCCCCACACAGGATTCTTCAAAAGCAAGAATCTGGGAGACAAGAAGATTTTGGTGTGTGTTTTTAATGGCAATTTCCAGGTGAATGCCAGAGAAAGAGATGAGGAAGAGAACGAGGTGGAGGATAATTACAGCTATAACTAGCCATAGCTATAAAAACCTCCTTCCTTGAAGATTTTTGAACAAATCTGTTGAGAATGCTTTGATTGCATACTCCTGCATGGCAGGATGGAGTTGGACTGGATGGCCCTTGGGATCTCTTCCAGCTCTAGGATTCTATAGTTCTATAAAGCAGGGCTGGAGAACAGTATTAGGTGGGCGGGGGTCAATTTTCATCCCCAGATCCTCTGGAAGTAAGACACTGTCATTTCTGATTGCTTTTTCCCACATTTTAGGCTGATTCTGGTCAACATTTTAAGGAATTTGGGAGATGCTGGGAGGCTCTGAAGATGGATGAGCAGAACCACTGTATTTGAAAGTAGTTTGGGGCCATGTTCAGGCAATAAAACTATCCCCAAATCAGTCTCAGAAAATCTTTTCATATTTGAACAGGTCTCTGGAAAGCCCTTGGAGGTCGCAAAAGTGGGGCAGGGGGGCAAGTGAGGCTGTAGACCTCACTTTCCACACTCCTAGTACACAGGAAAGAGACTTGCTCAGACCTAGGGGACAAATTCTTTGGCTGCTGCTGCTGTTGTTTTGCCAGAAAACTCACTGTATCTGCTTCGATGGCTTAAGCAACACATGCAGTATGAAAGAAGAGGTAAAAGATGACCAAGTCCCAGGCTATAGCGTGACTTCATCCCTGTCCCAGCATCATGCTTATGAAGCTCCATATGGGCCAACCCCCTGCTGAGATCCCCAAGACTGCCTGCTGAGAAATGTGCATTAGTGTTCCCAGCACTCCTTACCTTCCCCCCACTTTCCAATTTAAAATGCCCCAGCATACAGGAAAAGCACAGGGCAAAGCCACCCCCCAGCTGGTAAGGACTGAACTGGGTGCCTCTTGTGCAAAGGAATGGTTGCCAGGCTGGGCGGTCTGCTTAACGTGGAATTAACAAGAACAAAATAACTCCATTCTGGTTCTCAAGCCATGAAGAAAGAAGGGGATGACTTTCCAGGTAGGCTTGGAAAGCACGAGATGCAAACGCCCTCCTGACTATTGTGAGGAAGAGGCCTGCAGAGGGACAACAGCAACAGAAACCCAAAGAAGATGAAATGGAGGAACTGGTACATCACTCACCTATGTATTCTTCCAAGTCAATGAAGCCGTCCCCGTTCTTGTCAATGTCTTCCATGGTTTCCTATTTGGAAAAATCAGGATGAGCACCACAGCTTTCTCTTAAGTAGGACCAACTGTTTGCCCTTTCTTAATCATGACAACAAAAAGGCAGGGGATGAACCTACAGCAAGACTTCAGCTAAAATTGCTAAAATACCACCATGCTTAATAACCTCAAAGGAAGAGAAATGACCGAAAACCTTCACTCGAGCCAGAAAACTCACCTTCCCTGAGCCTCCTGTGTCACATCCCTGAGACTGGCCCAAGGGGGTGCCCAGTAAGAATATTAGCCATGTATCAAGATTAAATTTCATAATTACTGAAGCCCTTTCTTCTGGCCAGAACACATCAGAAAGAGCACAAAGGTGTTACGTGGCCAGGATTTTGTCTGCCCTCCATATCTGTGGATTCTGTATCGACAGATTCAACCAATCACAGCTTGAAAATATTCCCTGCCCACCAAAAAAAAATCCAAAAAGCAAACTTTGATTTTGCCATGACACCATTTTGCTACATCATTGTACATAACGGGACTTGAGCATGCACGAATTCTGGTATGGGGGGGCTGAAACCAAACCCTAGAGGATACCAAGGACCCACTGTGCATGTATTAGAGCTGCCTCTCTTTTAAGTGGCACATGGTTGCTAGACAGCCCAAAGGCCACAAAACCCCACCTGTGAAGGGAGGAGCTGGGGAAGCTTGGCTGGAAGCAGCCAATCAAAACTCAGGAAATGCTGTGAAGGGGGGCCTGCAGGGGAGGAAATGCTACAAAATCTGAGGCTTGTGTCTGTCAGAGAGGTGACAGGGGTCAGATGGCCTACAGACAGGAACAGAGACAGGAGAGTCAGACAGAGGAAATAACTGACTCTTATTGTGGGGAGTAATGAATAACTGGGAAGGTCAAGGGTTTATGTATTACTTTCTGTGTCTTTGTTCAAACTGTCTCTAGCTGCCCCTACCAAGCCTGATAAGGAGTCAGGACACGCTTACTACAACCCACAAAGCAACACCGCCACTGGTCCAAAATCTTGAGGCCCGAGTACCCAATCCAGGAAAGGATTAAGGGAGGAAAAGGGGCAAGGTGAGTGACCAGAACACAGCATTAGAATTGCAGGGCCAGCCTGGCAGGGGCCGCAACACCCCACCCACCTGCACCACAATATCTTTCATGTAGTCATATTCTTCAGGATGCAGGAAGGCCGTGAACTCCTCCTTAGTAGCAATCAGGTCGCCATCCTTGTCAGCCATTTTAAACCTCCGCTCGTCCCTCGTCATCATCTGCTTGTAGTTAAAGCCATCATCTGGGTCAGGGTCATCTGGAAATGAGAGAAAGGTGGTGTCCATTCAAGGCCCAGGTGGTCACCTGCAATTCTACCACTACTACTGCAGGCGGAGATGGGTGCCCAGGAATGATGCCCTAACTCAAGGTGGCAGGGGACAGAACACAGCATCTAAGACTGAAATCATTTTGAGGCAACATAGTACTGTACACAAATGACTCCTTCGCCCTGAGGAAGAAGAGGCCAAGAGCAACCACACAGTCACTTGTAAGGCCTAGGCCTGACATATGAAGCATACTTTTGCTTTCTGAATGACTTAAAGCTTCACATCTGTGGTTTCCAGTCTTCACCTGGGCCTCTAGACATTTGGGTCTTCCAACTCCCAGAACCCCTGGCCAGCACAGCTGAAGTCCCAAACATATGAAGAGCCAACTCTCAAGAATAATTGTTTTATACCACGATGCTGTGAACCCTGCTGTGCAGGTTTCTCTTTTTTGGGGAACATTCTCCTTTTGGAGTGTTAAACGTGCTACCTTCTTGTTCCTGCTTCTCTGAGCCCCAAAACTCTCATACTACAGCACTTCTCTTTCCTCTTCATGGGATTACACGGGGAAGACCAGGACAAGTAGGACCCTAGTGCCAACTAGCTTCATAAAAGATGGAATGTGAACTAACAGTTCACATACACACAAAGCAGGGATGGCCAACAGGTCTGGGCAGCAAGACCGACCCATGTGGCTCTGCCGTATTTCTACACAGACGTATGATAGGAAACATCACCATGAACCTCTCAGCATTTGTTTCCTATCACATTGCCATGTTGTCCAAAGACTAGAAAGGGCAATAGCCACTGAGAGGATCTTTCAGGAAGTTTCTGGTCCATCTCACTCCAAAATTGCATTACTACTACTACTGCTATTATTGTATTTATTTATGTCCTTCCTTCCCCCCAAAATTGGGTCTCAAAGCAGCTTACAATTCAAAAACAATACAATTAAAAGCATATAAACAGGGAATAATTAAAATAGAATTAGTTATAAGATTAAATTACACTTCATCGCAGAATAAAAATGCAATTAAAAAAGACAAAAAGCTCTTAAAAACAGTTCAGTTAAAACACTGCAGAAGCCCCAGCCTGTTTTCTAAAGGCTTTCTGTTTTAAAAGCCTCTTGAAATCAAAAGGCTTTAGCCTGCTGACAGAAGGACAGCAACTCCCTGGGAAGAGAGTTCCAGAGTCCAGGGACAGTCACCAAGAATGCCTTCCCTCACGTCCTCACCATCTGTGCTTCTGATGGCAGCAGAACTGAGAGAAGGGCCTTCCCTGATGATTTCAGAGCCTGAACTGGCTCATATGGTTCATTACTATATTGTGCTTGGTGCATTGCAAACTCCCAAAGATTTAGTTATTAAGTGATGCCAGATTCCAGGATGAAGATTTTTTTTTCAGTAGACTTCCCAGAATCCAACAGCCAGAGATTGGCTGCGGAATTGTGGGAGAGGTTCTCTTCCAAAAGTAATTTTTCCTAGCTGTGGATTTAGCACAGTGCCCAGGCATGCATTAGGCCTGGACACCAGAGCAATGTCAATCCTACATTAGAATACAAATTGCAATACCAAAGCCAAGCACAGCTGGACACAACTGGAGAGCACAGGATAGCAGAAAGCTATTCTAGAGAACAGTTTTTTAAGGAGCTCAAAAACAAGAGGAAATGTAAGGTTAACATTAAATGGCATTAAACAGCATGACTGTTCAAATGAATTTGTGAAAGTCTGTTAAAGCATCAATAAAGCAGAGGTATGAAGTTGCATCTCTAGTCAGCATTCAACTGTTTTAAGGTTTCCTCAGCACAATCAGGATAAATTTGGAAAAGAGTCAATCTGATTAAGAGATAGCAGTGTTCTCCTCCCAAAGAGGAACAGAACAGAATTCTCTCAACAGCGGAGAAGGCACCCCTGCCCCAAACCACAGTGCACTTCAGACATCTGTGGAAGGGCCCACGCATACACACAGAGCGTCTGCTTTATCAGTAAGATACCAGGATTCCTGTGGCTTTGACAACTTGAACCCTTACCCAGGTAAGTGCCATAGGTCACGTTTCTGTACTCATCCCAGGAGATCAAGCCATCTTGATTCATATCATACTCCTGCCACTGGTGTTCTACATTGTCATACACGTACTTCTTCTGTGCCTTCTTAATCCAGGCCTTCAGTTCCCCCTCGGTCACAAACCCATCCTTATCCGTGTCTATTTTATTTACAATCATTCTACAAGACAAAACAGCAAGTTTCAAAGTGCCGGTCAGGCAAGGCTCTTACCTAAAGAGCAGAGACCTACCTAAGATGTAGCCGTAGGTGGCATTTTTATACTCCTCCCAGGAAATGAGCCCGTCCTCATTGAGGTCGTGCCCCTTCCACTGGCGCTCTACATCCTCGTAAATCCAGCGCTTTTGGGCAAACTTAATCCAGGCTTTTAGCTCTTCGGGAGTTACAAACCCGTCCTTGTCTTCATCTATTTTACTTACAATTTTTCTGTGAGAAATGCAGAAAAAGCCAGCAAGAGTTAAAAAGAAACAAACTGGGGCCTACCAAGTAGGCCACGCATAGGGAGAGAGGGACACAGCTGGATCACCTAGAGTGGAAGAAGGAAGCCCCACAAAAATGTTCATTCACCCTTTTCTGAATTAGGGAAGAGCAGGGCGAAGCTCTAGCTTTCAGAACTCCCACCAAGTACCCAAGTGGGAAAGGGGCAGCTTGCATCCCTGAGAGATCCTGAGAGGTTCAGCTTCAGCACTGTCTTCCAGGGCTTGGATTTGGCCCACAGACATTCAGTGGCTTTTACAGAACAAACCTTGCAAGGCTGCTGTCTCTCCCTGTTGTTTCTTATCCCATACTATCAAGTGAAGGTCCCCCTCCTGACCCAGATCCTTCCCACATCTTGCAAGATGTAATCCACTACTCGGCACATGTAATTAACAAAATCTAGCAGACTAATTTAACAGTCCTGGTCTCTGGAGTTCTGGGGGAAGGGAAGCTGCTGAGAGACAGAAGCTCCTTCTGCCCTGCTCCTAGATGTGCCCCCAGTGGTTTTGCTGTGGGTAGGTGCCTCTGAGGTCATGAGTCACTACTTCCGACAATCAACCCAAGGGGCCAGATCAAATAAGGATGCAGAGATGCAGCCAAAGGAAAGGAAGAAAAGGCCTGCTGCAGCTTAGCAACCAAAAGGCATGAATGGGATGGTGGCAGTTACGTGCCTTCTAGTCATTTCCAACTTACGGAGACCCTAAGGCAAATCTATAACGGGGCTTTCTTGGCAAGATTTGTTCAGAGGAGGGTTGCATTTGCCTTCCTCTGAGAAGAAGAGAAGGTAAATTGCCCAGGGTCATCCAGTGGGCTTCTACAGCTGTTCAGTGATTCAAACCCTGGTCTCCAGAATTGTCCTCTAATGCCCAAACCACTACACCATGTCAGCTCCCTTGGGGTGGGGTGGTAGTGTAATTTTATTGCTTCTGAGTTTAGCTGCTGTTTTCAAGCTAGCTGCCTGCCACTTTCTAGCAATGAGGTTTTGAACTGCGTTAGCACTTTTCATTTGAACTGTGAGATTCTTTTCCTTCTCCAGTGAACCACAGGGTTCACTGCCAGGGGTTACAGCCATGCCCATCCTCTCTCCTCTGATTCAGTGATGCATGTTAGAGAGGCCTGGACTGAAATCTAACCTAAGGTCAAACAAGGTGGCAATTCCAGGTAAGATCCAGAAAACGCTTTACAACCTGCCTGACCTCCTTGATAGCCATTCCCTCAGCAAGGGAACAACCTCCCTAGCCAGTCTGGGTGGAGTCTGTGGCCACACAAGCACCTCAAGTATCCCACAAGACACTTGCCAAAAAGCAACACAGTCCTATATGAATTCCCTGATTCAAAGGACAGCTCTCAATTCAGCTTGATGATACTTCTGGACAAGCAGCAAAGACAGCTATTTCTGTTTAAACCACAAGGAAGCATCCCAGACTAGAAAATGTCTATGGATTTTTTCAACAATGAAAAGTCTAATGATGTAATGAACTGTGGTTATGATTATTAATTCTAATAAACTCAGCATATATAGAACTGTAATGTTAGAATAGGAACTGGTATATTAATCAAACCTTCTTTTTCATTACAGCTGGTACGGGGGGCAGGGCTCTTGTGTGCATTAGCTGATGTAATTAAGATGGGTTTAGTGTAAGTCTTTTAGTCATGGGTTGTGTTATTATATTCTAGTCTCAGTTTAGTTCAATTCAGTTTAGTTTTAGTTCTAGTTCTACATGTATATCATTTATGTATAGTTTGCTTCTTTTTCTCTTTCCTTTTTTGTAGTTGTGGATTAGTTTGTTGGCATCCTCTACTAAGATTAATATTAAAACGGGTAGAAAAAAAAAGAAAATGTGGATCTCAGTCATTTTGCTCTTTGATACTGAAGTCAATAGCCACTGTGACAAGTTCAGAAAAGCTGGGTGTTACTCATAAGACAAATCTTCATGATTTCTTCTCCCAAGAAAAGCTCCTATGTTTGGGTCAGCAAAAGCATAAGAATGCCCAGCCAAATATAACCACAGCTGTCACCACTGTTACCTGACACTTGGCCAGAGAGAGAGAGAGAGAGAGAGAGAGAATGTGTCTGTGTGTGTATGCATGTGTATGTTGGGAAAAAGAGCGTCTTTCCCACTGCACAGGGAGGGCCATTGGTCACTGTCAAGGTCACAGCCTTGTTGCTGAGCTAATTAGAACAAATGCAAAAAACAGAGGAGGTTAATTTATTAGCACCATTTTTTTCTGTGTGAACACCAGAGATTTGTTCAGGTATCAGTTAAGAGCAGCAAACTGTCCAAATCTCAGTGTGAGCTTGAATTCTACTATGGTTAATCAGTAACTTAATGGGCGACTAACAGGAGGCATCCTCACTGACTTCAGCGAGGCCAAGAGACCCCACATATGCTGACTTGGAATAATTTGGCTTTAATTCCACAGGGCTTAGTAAATGTAACTACTACTGGGTTGAAAGTCTGTGTAAAGGCAAGCTGGCCAGCTTAACTGGCCTGAACAACACCAGCAACTACAGGACTCCTTTGAGGTCACCTCTTCTCTTCAGTACCAGGAAATGCCCCACACAGGAACTTCCATTGCAGGTGTAACACTCTTTCTAAAGTATCAGAAAATGCTCACTTTTTGCAGCAAGATCATAGAATCACAGAAATGCAGAGTTGGAAGAGACCACACAGGCCATCCAGTCCAATCCCCTGCCATGCAGGAACACCCTCAAAGTACTCTCGACAGATGACCATCCAGCCTCTGCTTAAAAACCTCCAAAGAAGGAGACTCCACTACACTCCCAGGCAGCAGATTCCACTGCCAGACAGCCTTGGCTGTCAGGAAGTTCTTCCTGAGGTTCAGGTGGAATCTCCTTTCCTGCAGCTTGAATCCATTGCTCCTTGTCCTGATCTCTGGAGCAGCAGAAAACAAGCCCTCTCCCTCCTCTACATGGCATCCCTTCAGATATTTAAACATGGCTTTCATGTCCCCTCTTAACCTTCTCTTCTGCAGACTAAACATACCCAGCTCTTTAAGTCTATCCTCATAGGGCACGGCTTCCAGGCCCCTCACCATTTTGGTCACCCTCCTCTGGACTTGCTCCAGCTTGACCGTGTCCTTCTTGAATTGGGGTGCCCAAAACTGATTAATGTATGCACAGAAATGGAAAAGTCCCATAACTCTTACAAAGAAAGACTGGTTGCAGAAATTGACTGATTTAGCTAAATGGGGAGAGCCAGCATGGTATAGTGGTTTGAGCATTAGATTACGGCCCTGGAGACCAGGTTTGATTCCCCACTTGGCCATGCAAACTCACTCGATGACCATGGGCATGTCACACACTCTCAGCCCCAGAAAACCGCACAACAGGTTCACCTTAGGATCCCAACTTGAAGACACACAACAACAAAGCTGAAATGGACAAACTATAAACATCCATTAGAGGAGGATCATGGGAGTTACTACTGAAAAGATTTGGAAACTTTTGTTGTATTTTGGCAGAACAGTGAGAACTGTAGAGTTTGAACATTATTTGGTTTGGTTACCCTAAAGGACGGTTTGAATAGTATATAATTGGAGAAGGTAGCTTATACAGTAAGATCTATAGTCATCATTAGGAATGTCAGAAGCCAGTGTTAACTGTTCTTTTTTCCTTTCTGTCTGTTGTTTCTTTCTTCTCCTTTTCTGTTTTTCTTTTCTTTCTCTATTTGTATTGAAAAGTCTTAATTTTTTTTTTAATGGAAGTGTTTGCCCTACAGGGTCATTCACACCTAGGTTCTCTTACCCCAGCCTCTCCTTGCTCTCTTCTGGCGTCAACTGGTCAAAGGTCTTGGCCTCTTCAGCCCCTAGAAAAGCATCATGGTCATAGTCAAAGTTCTGTCCATCATCGTGGACCTTGTCGCTGAGCTGTGGGTCATGGTGGACACGGTCTTTCTTTTCCGTGGGCTTGCTCAGGACACAGACAGTCCACAGGAAGAGGTACACCACGATTTGCCGAACAGCCACAACCATGATGAAGCTCTTGGAAAACGAAAAAAAGAAAGCAATGGTTAGCTTGTTTTGACTCCAGGCACAAACACTGTGGCTCTCTGAAGCTTCCCGTGGGGATCATTAGTCACATCCCATAGCCGTCTCTTCCCCAAGAGGCTTCCAAGTGGAAAGAAAAGTCATTAGTGCTGTAATTGCTGCATTTACTGTGACCCTGCGAAGAACCAGTAATCTTAATTAACAAGAAGTGATGGTGTCTGAAAACAGCATGTTAAACATTCCCAGACAATCCCTGGGGCCACTGTTTTCTGATGTCTCAGAAACTATCATGGAGGCACTCAAAGCTAGCAGGACACAAATCTGCTCAATAGTAATATGCTGGGTTAAGCTGTACAACTGATGAGACCAGCCTCCTGCAGCTGAGGTAGTCTGTGGCTCTGTAGATAGACACACATTCTCCCTTCCTTCTCCTAGGAACTGGAGACATAACCCACTACTTGTAGATATTCAAGCGCAGCCAAGGACTCCACTGGCAATTTCCACTTCCCACACAACCTGCTCCCTCATTGGTCAAAGTTCCAGCGTCTCCAAAAAGACCTTTGATCAGTCACCTCCTTACTGCCAACTGTACATAGCTTCACCTGTCCCAAGATCCCAGATGAAGTTCCTTCAGGAAAAGTGAACATAAATTAAGATGCTAGTTAGCTTAAAAAAAAAAAAAGAAGAAGAAGGAAAGAAGAACACATAGCTGACTGGAAAGAATGAAGTGGAAGAAATGATAGATGAAGATGGCAAGCCCAGTGAGAAAGAGAAGCAGAGCGCTGACAAAAAGTTGATGAGAGGCAACTTCATTCACTGACTGAGTCCATTTTTTCTTCATCATTTCCTGTCTCTTCAGTTTCCTTTTTTCCTGCCATTCTGCCCACCTCCTTTTGCTAACTGGCATTTTGACTTCCTGTTCCTTGTTTTAAGCTCAATAAGAATGTTTCCTCCATCCACGCCGGCCTTTTGAGCCTCTCAGAAGACATATGCTTTTCCAAACATTCTACTGCTGACATCAGATTGCTTCTGATGATGTGAGCTGCAGCCCACGGAAGCTTATGCCAAATGTTACCTTTAAGGTGCCACAATACTCTTGGATTATCTTCCAGGCCACAACTTAAGACAGCTAATGACGCCCTCAGTGGAAATTATTACAACTAATACTTCTATCTAGCAAATTAGCGCCGTGTGTATTAACTCCTCTGCCAAGAGAAAGCCAACTTATAGCAGAATTAAGCTCTACGGAGTGCTTGGAGTACAATGCACCCTGGAAGGCTTTGCAAAGAAATGGGGCTCACACAGAGGAATATCCAAAAGGTTCCCCTCCCCACCCCCAAAACAGAAGAAATCTATGCCAGTGCTCCTGAAGTGATATATCCACTCATCTACTCATCCACACTCTTCATTATACAAGCAAAACAAGAAGTCACACCCCCTTCTGAGAAGTTGGTAGGGATAGAATGGACCCAATTATTAGCATAGGTATTTGCTTCTTTCACTTTCTCATACATTTCAATAGAAGTAAAAGGGTCCCTTGATCATGTAGGAGTATTTTTTTCAGCTGAAAAAAGGGGCAGGAGATAAAACAGCCCTGTTGTCCCATAATTACTGGAAATTACATAAAATATGAAGCATTTGATTATCAAATGTTCAGGCATCCTTAAAAAAAAGTTTTTCAAATATTTCAAACACCTGCTGGAATCTGCAGCAACTCACTGCCTTTGGAGAATTGCACCACGCTCCTTATTTGACAGGATAAAATTTGAAATAGAGTGACCTACAAAGGAGCATCATTAATAAGCAAAGAGCTGGGTACTGCATTTTAAAACAAATCACTAGATAAGATTCCTCTAAAAAAAAAAAAAAAGCCAAGAGTTTTGGGGAAACAATATTCCAACTTGATTTTCTGACAACAACAAACTGCCCAAAACACTGTGGCAACATCTCTAGAATCACAGAATCGTATGATTTGGAAGAGATCACAAGGGTCACCTAGTCCAACCTCTTGCCGTGCAGGGATACATGACTACAACACTCCTGAAAGATGCACGTCCAACTTCTGTTTTAATTTGTCCAAAAAAGGAGAGTTCACCACCTTCTGAGGCAGTGTATCCCACTGCCTAATAGTCCCCTACAGTAAAAAAGTTATTCTCATCAATATGGAATTTTAACAATTTAAGTGTTACAAGAGATGAGACAGAGACTCACAACAGTTCTTGGAAGTGTCCACAGCCCCACCCAAGGAGAAAAGTCAAATAAAAATGAATAAGGGAGGGGTAGGGAAAGAAATGAGGTTTCCAAGGTGCCTCATGGAGTGCTAAAGATACTTGCGAGATAAGTTCTAGGGGCTTCCACAGATGCTACCTCCCAAAGGCACCATATATATTCTATGTATAATGTCATGCCTGAAAGACCTCTTTTCAGCCCGTGTCCCCTCAGCAAGGCAAAACTATTTATAGCACCTCCACACCTCTTCTAGGTCTGTGTGCCAAAATCTACATGGGCTGCATGGATTCCTCTTTCCCTGCTTAACAAAAGGAGACACCACAGCATCTAAGGAAAGGCCCTTGCAAGACAGAGGGAAGAAATTAAGTTGGCTAAAATGCCAAAAGTCTCTGGTGCATGCCCTGCGCTTGCTGGATTTGCATCCAGAGCACTCATGTTGCTCTTTCAAGTCCAAAAGGAAGGGGGAGACAGGAAGACCTCAGGCAGCCACCTCCCTTGAAATCCAGATGTCTTTTTCAGTCCCATACTACTAGAAAAGGCAATAATATCTGGCAAGGTAGAAGGCAGTAGGGAAAGAGGAAAACTACATTACAGGTGGAAAGACTCAACCAAGGAAGCCACAGCCTTGTGTTGGCAGGATCTGATGCTTGTGTTTGCAATGTTGTTGATGGCCTAGAAGTCTCTCTTCCATAGGTTCACCATTAAGTTGAAGTTGGCAGTTAATAACAACAATCAGACCTGACAATGTGGAGGTTTGAGGATGATGCCTAGGTATTACAGTTTTATCTGGTCCTGCGAGATAAACATGCCAGCAAGAGTAGGCATTCTTTCTAAGAAGGTTCACAGATATTATTGAAAGAACGCACGGGGGCAACCACCTAGAGCCTAAGTAAGTTACATTCTGAGAATTCACCAACCAGCTACAAGAAATCCTTGGTTAGGGGACTGTCCGAGTTACAATCTAAAAACAAGTAACTTTTCCAAGCTCTGAACTTCTTCAACAGCTGAACATCCTTCCCAACAAAGTGGTGGACTCTCCTTCCTTGGAGGTTTTCAGGGGTTCTTTTTAATACCTTAAAAATAGTAACAGATGTTTAAGATTTGGTAGGAAAGCAAGTAGCACATGCGTTTTGGTTTTTTTCTCTCCAGATTTTCACTTTTCCAGAGCAAAATAAGCTTCTTCCATGACTTCCAAATGTCTAAGAAATGTACATCTGTATCAAGCACACAACCCACACTACTGAGTTATGTTCAGAGGTCCATATGTAAATTCATTGCAGTAACTATTCAAGTGTGAAGCTAAGGAACTGGGAAGCCACACCCCTTTGAATCCACAGGGACAGTAGGAGCACCAAACATTTATGGTCCTTTTTCTCTTTTAATTTCTTTCTTTGGAAACTCTCTCAGTCTGTCAGCTTTCATGCACTGCAAGAGCTCTGTATGGCACAAAACATGACAGAATCAATGCAGTAACATACTACACTACTCCTAGACCAAGACTCATTAGCAAGGGGAAAGTTTGCATTTTGTTTTCTGGCCCACGCAAGCCAAAGGGCAAACAAGAATCCTGTAAAAGTCTCTGACCAGGGAAATCTACACTTGAGGACCACAGAATCCCCTTTTAAGAAACTAAGAAATGTGCAGCCTTGTCCAAGATTCAAGTTCTGCCTTCAAAATAACATTGCGGCATCTGTGTACACGACCCACCTATCCACATGGAACCTGGAAAGCTATAATCAAGAGTGGGGAATCAGTGTCATGTCTCACTGGGATCTGTCAAGACAGCAGAACAAGGCAGACAAACCTGTTCTGGAAATCTTCCATGAGGATGAGGTGTTCCCAGTCAGCTACTGCAACACCAAACCACAGAATTGGATTAGAGTGTTGCAGTTCACACTTTCCAGTAAATTCCTCAAGCGCACATTCTCATTACTGATATACCTCCTATGCTGGAAAAGCAAACAATTTACATTCCTGGTTAGCTCTAAAAAAATTACCTGAAGCTGGAGGCATGGAGGAAGAGATCATGGAGAATCAAACTACCCCCACCACCATCAGCACTCTGGCATCAAAGCAGCATGCTCCTTCCCAATGCCACGTACAGGCGGGACAGAAAGAGATCCTACACTAGAGTTACCCAACCACCTCTGCCTAAGGGAGTGGGGAAACCCTCATGGCCATCTTCCCCCATCTGGATGATGCATTCCAGATAAGCTAGACTATGGCTCCCATTATTCCTCAGAAGACTCCAATACGTATGTAAGGGTGTTCCTAAATCACTAGAATCTATGTTTAAGAAAACAGCAGATTGAATGTACCAGATCTTGCCTGGTTTCAGAAGCTAAGCAGGGTCAGGCCTGCTTCGTATTTGGATGGGAGACTGTCAGGAAGAAACGGTATCAAGGATTTCCAGGCAGGTCAAGGAAAGATTCCTCCCTGAAACAACGGATCGCTAATGCTACCAGTCAGAGTTGACAGTACCGCACTAGACATACCAAGGACTCAGTACAAGGGAGCCTTTTTTTCCAACTGCTGTATATCTTTCCATTTGGACATTGCAATTTAAATCTTCAGTTCCTCCCCTCGACACGCATAAAAAAACAAATCAGAGCTGCTGAACTCCCTTTGCTTTATCAAATGAGTTCAGCAGGATTGTATTCAGCACTCTGGAGACCACCTTGAAAGTTCTGAAACCCAGACTAGATTTGCTGCCCAAGGGCAAAGAGGCAGCAGGCTGTTGTCACACTGGAAGGGTCGGAAGGGTCAAATATCAATAGAGGTCCAGAATGCCTCAGTTGCTTTGTCTGCCCGGGTTGAGACGTGTGTGCAGCACCCTGTCTTTGAAGCGCTGCTGAGCTCCATACAGAGTGGACTTCTCAGACTTGCTTCTAGTCAATGATACCTCCTCAGAACCTGGCCTTTTGACAGGGGTGCCTGAGAGTATTTGCCAACCAAACACTTTCTTGTACTTGTACTGAATGAGATCCCCTTCCTGAAAGGGCTCTGTTGGCACTAAGTAGAGCCCACAGTCAGAAATGCAACTGGGAAAGCCTTTCAGAATTTTTATTATTGTTTACACTGCTTTAAATTAATAGTGTTGTTTTATTGTATGCCACCCTGAGACCTTTGGATAGGGGGTGGTGCGTCTCTCTGTCTCTCTCCCTCTCTCTCTCTCTATATATATATACATATATACACACATATATATACATATATCAAGGACCTAGTATATTACAACTCTCCTGATTTTTACAGCCTGTTACATTACAACAGGTTATACATAAAAGCATTTAATCTGATAGCAAGTTCAAAGTATCCTTGCAAAATATTCTGATTTCGGTAGAATTTTGCCTGCCTATTCTAAAATTGTTAGCTGATAAAGAGACTAAGAACAATGTCAGTAAAATCCAGTCTAAAAAGTTAAGCTGTACACGCAGGATTTAAAAGAAAAAAAAAATATTGGCCACATATGGTGAGAGCCCCATAACACAGACAATTTGTGACCAGGAACCAGGGCTCTTATATTTGTTTGCATGACAAGGAAGCAAAATACAAATGAATGTATTTGATTTTCATAACTGATGAAGGCTACAGCACTCATCTTCTCCTGGTACCAAATCTGAGCTATGCTTTTCAACTTTTTGAAAAGCACAGTATACATACAGGATGTCCTTGATTTCAGCAGGCTGGAAGAAGTCCAGCTGAAGTCAACCGATTTTTTGTAACTCAGATTTTCATGGCCTACTCACATCAGAAGGGAGGGACAAGTGGAAATATTTCAAATGTTTTGGCTTATCAACCCTACTGAACATGATCACTTACTCCTCAAATAAAGACAGACTAAAGTCTTGAGGTGTCTCCTCCTTATAAGACTGAAGAGCACTCCAACATCTCCAAAGGCTTTGGAAGATCTTACTTGGTCTTGCTCACATCACATTCACGTTTTACAGAAAAAACACTACTAACCTTGACAATCATGCAAACTTTTAACCTTAGTTTCAGAAACATTTTCTAAAAGCCAGACTAAACCAAGAGGTTGACTCACCCTTATTTGCCACAGCTTTTTGAAAAGTACTGAAAGAGACCTAAAGATTAACTGGTTAGGGTCAGCATAAGCTCTTGTGGACTACAGCCAACTTCTTAAAAAGTTTTGTGAATGGCCGCTTTTTGCTAATGCACAACTGTTCAGTATTGAAGTTCCCCCTGACTTCACTATATACAACCCTCCCCATCATCCGAGTATACTGCACAGATACCTAAAATTCTGGGTAACACTTTGTGCACCGAATACGCGGCCTATAGTCCACAGAAATTCACACTATAATAAATGTGAGGGTTTCTAAGGTGCAACAGAACTCTCTCTTGTTTCTGCTGCTGTTTCAGACTGACTCAGCTTTGCTATTTGCAAAGCGCACAGCCTGGTGCATGTTTTCAGCTGCCCATTTCCAACCCTTTCTCCACCACTTGTTTTATTTTATGAGGGCCCTTCTTATTTGAGAGGCCAAGCACTGAGCTCACAACATACGGGGCACTTTCCCTAACCTTGTGCTCTTCAGATCTGATGAGATAATGAGAACTGTATTCCAACACACTTGGAGGGCACTATGTTGGAAGTGATACTACTCAGTATTCCATGGACACTGTAGTGTCAAAAGGCTGGTGGCATTTCAACATCCTGAGAGGCCCCTGTTAAAAAGTGATTTTGAATAAAAGAGAAGGGGTTGGGGGAAAACACTCCCCAGTCCAATAAATTACATCACAAATTATTTCTATTGCTATTCTATAGATCAGTGGTTCTCAACCTTCCTAATGCCGTGACCCTTTAATACAGTTCCTCATGTTGTGGTGACCCCCAACCACAAAATTATTTATTATTTACAATGCCCCCCCCAGCAAAGGCTGCTTCACCGGCAAGGAACGGGGGGGCAAGGAGGGAAAGAGGCACATCTCCCCCGGAAAAAACCTCCGAGAACCCCTCGCCCGGGCTCTGCTTCTGCTTCTCTCTCATTTCTGCTGGGGGGGCAGTGTGGGAAAAGTTTCCAGAGTGTCAACCCTGGCCGGGGGGGGGGGGAGGAATCCCAGTGCCTTTGTCTTTTGCGCTGGGCGCAGCTCGTCCCCCCTGGAAAAGCGCCGCCTTGCAGCCCCCCGGCCCTTCCACAGAGCCCCCCTCCGTAGCGAGTGGGGCAGGGGCCGTGGCGAGGAGGGGGTCTGCCCCCGTGCTGCCGCCACCCCCCCAATCTGGCCCATCAGACGGGAGGTTCTCCCGGTAGCGGAGAAGGGGAGTGATTTCAGTCCCTTCTGAACAGGGGGCAGGAGGACATGAGCGCGTGGCTCACGCTTGCGCACCACCACCGAGGCAGGAATGGAGCCGAAGACCATCGGAAATACTATTTTCCGATGGTCTTAGGCGGCCCCTGTGAAAGGGTCGTTCGACCCCCAAAGGGGTCACGACCTACAGGTTGAGAACCACTGCTATAGATTTTTGTTTTGTATAACACTTAACAAGTCATTCTTAGGGGGGAAAAGGGACAACGTTTACCATTACTATTATCATATCACTTAATTATATCAATTATCTTTAAGGTCATCAGAGATTACGACAACAATAATCACAGTTTCTGCATATATATATATATACTCTCTTTGTATAGTCTCTTCTGTAAGAGCCAGCTTGCTGTAGTGGTTTAACCACTGGACTATGACCCTGGAGACCAAGATTCAATTTGCCACTGGCTAACACTGGGTGCATCACACATAGGTCATTTCTGCAGTAGGCTGTTAGCCGGTCCCTTCCGAAACTGCAAACCCCAGGATTCCATAGGAGGTTGAAAGCGGAATCACAGCGCTCTAACAGTCTAGTGTGGAAATGGCCATAGTCAGCCCCAGAAAACCCACATCAGACTCATCATTAATCAGAAACGACTTGAAGACACACAACAACGACAGGACACCTAAATGCTTTTTCAGAAAAAAATGTACCCAAGAAAATAATCATCACTACCACTACTATAGATAACAATCAAACATCACTGTTGTGTGCCTTCAAGTCATTTCTGACTTATGGAGACTCTGAAGTGAACTTGTCATGTTGGTTTTCTTGGCAAGATTTGTGCAGAGGGGGTTTGCCTTTGCCTTCCTCTAAGGCTGAGACAGTGTGACTCCCCCATGAGCTTCCATAGCCCAGCAGGGATTCAAACCCTGGTTTCCAGAGTCGCAGTACAATACTCAAACCACTACACCACCCTGGCTCTCCAATCCAATATATTATGCTAATATAGAATCATAGAATCATAGAAATGTAGAGTTGGAAGAGACCCCAGGGGCCATCCAGTCCAACCCCATTCTGCCATGCAGGAACACCCTCAAAGCACTCCCTTTGACAGATGGCCATCCAGCCTCTGCTTAAAAACCTCCAAAGAAGGAGGAGACTCCACCACACTCCATGGAGGCAGCAGATTCCACTGCCAGGGAGCTCTGATCGTCAGGAAGTTCTTCCTGAGGTTCAGGTGGAATCTCCTTTCCTGCAGCTTGAATCCATTGCTCCATGAAGTTAAGAGCGCAGCACCCCCAGTGATAAAACCCATCTGCAGAGGCTGAATCATGAGTGCTGTACCCGGTTATTCCCAGAACCAGTGGATTCATAGAATCCTAGAGTTGGAAGAGACCCTGGGGGCCATCTAGTCCAACCCCCTGCCATGCAGGAACACACATCAAAGGACTCCCTTGGACAGATGGTCCTCCAGCCTCTGCTTAAGAACCTCCAAAGGAGGAGGAGACTCCAGCACACTCCATTGAGGCAGCAGCGGATTCCACTGCCGGACAGCCCTGACTGTCAGGAAGTTCTTCCTGAGGTTCAGGTGGAATCTCCTTTCCTGCAGCTTGAATCCATTGCTCCTTGTCCTGGTCTCTGGAGCAGCAGAAAACAAACCCACTCCTTCCTCAACATAACATCCCTTCAAATATTTAAACATGGCTATCTCTTAACCTTCTCTTCTGCAGACTAAACATTCCCAGTTCTCTAAGTCTATCCTCATAGGGCTTCATGGCTTCCAGACCCTTCACCATTTTGGTCGCCCTCCTCTGGACTTGCTCCAGCTTGTCAATATCCTTCTTGAATTGGGGTGCCCAGAACTGGACACAGTATCCAAGATGAGGTCTAACCAGAGCAGAGTAGAGTGGTACCAGTACCTCCCTCAATCTGGACACCATACAAAGTCCTTTTTAGGAAGAAAAAAACCTTAAACATGGAATAATAACTAGCACTACTATTAAATAATAATAACCCCTGACATAATTGTTCTAATGGCTTTTCCATTCCAACCTTCCATATATCACATTCCCTAAGCCACCAGAAATCTTTTCTTAGGTTAAAAAAAAGAAGTTTCCACGAGACAAGATAGCATTATTATTATTACCATTATTATTAATAACATTATATGTTATTATATAATAACATTATTATTAGCCCAACATCACATATTACGGACAGCTTCTATTTCTATTTCCTTTCTACCACTTTTGGCACATTTCCTTCTCTAAGACCTCCCCCCTTCCTTTAGCCTTTCTTTTGTAGAAAAAAAAAAGGTATCCAATAAACGAACCTACAACGACTAATTAATTCTAAAAAAAAAAGAAAATACTCTTAGGCTGCCTCATAACGGGAAGCTGCAGTGGCCAAGGCTGCCGGGGGACGATGGGATTTGTAGTCCGGGGGACGATGGGATTTGTAGTTTGTAGACCGTGGGCGGGATGAGGAGGGGGCGAAGCATCAGACCGGCGGCGGGCAGAACTTATTCTTTTGGAAATCGGACTCACGACACGCGGAGGGGTTTACTCCCGAGTAGGCGCTGCCTTTCCGGACTGGCCTCCTGAGAGGAAAAGGGAGAGGAGCCGGCGGCCTCTCCCGCCCGCCAATCTCGGCCACGGAGGCGAGGCGCGGCCGGAGCCTTCCTGACTGGACCCCCGCCAGGCGGCCAGCCTGGATCCGGAGGCGGCCCTGCTTGTGAGGTGGCCGAGGGCGGCGTCGGCTCGCCTCCTGTGAGGGGGACGGGGACCCCTCCTCCCGACGCCAGGCCCCCTCAGCCAGCCGCCCCCGCCCCAGCCACGGACCGAGGAGGAAGCCCCCTTCCCCTCACACGCACCCGCTCCCCGACGGACCGACTCCCTCACCTACCGTCCCCGACGGCGGCGGCGGCCCTTGCCGGGATGGGGGGAGGAGCACGAACGACTGCGCAGGCGCACACCGGGGGCCCCGGCGCGCGTGACGCGGGAGCGGGAGCCGACTGGCTGACTCCGCTCTGTCACTCAGGCGGACTTCGGGCAGGGATTGGGCAGGGGAGGGGGGAGGGGGAGGGGGCGGGTCTTTCCCCTCCCCCCCCCCGAGTTGGTGAGCTGGAACGTGGGAGCGCGAGGCGGTATAAAAGGCGAAGAGCGGCCGCCTCGCGCAAGCGTTGACAGGGCGGGAAGCTGCGGGGATTCAGCTCTGTCACTCAGGCGGACTTCGGGCAGGGATTGGGCAGGGGAGGGGGAGGGGGAGGGGGAGGGGGAGGGGGCGGGTCCTTTCCCCTCCCCCCCAGTTGGTGAGCTGGAACGTGGGAGCGCGAGGCGGTATAAAAGGCGAAGAGCGGCCGCCTCGCGAAAGCGTTGACAGGGCGGGAGCTGAGGGGAGTTGTGGTGTCTGAGGGGCTTTGTGCCCAAACTGTTATAGGGCTATTATTCCACCTCTAACATCCTGTGGAATCCTGGGGTTTGCAGGTTAGGGAGGGGCCTTTAGAATTCTCAGCCAGAGAGCCCTTCGGCCTCCTCAGGAAACTACAAACCCCAGAATTCCACAGGAGGATGTTGAAAGTGGAATCATCGCGCTATAAAAGGCTAGTGCGGAAATGGCCAATGTCTCTGAAGCAGCGGAAAACAAGCCCGCTCCCTCCTCAGCATGGCATCCTTTCAAATATTTAAACATGGCTATCACGTCCCCTTTTAACCTTCTCTTCCAGGCCCCTCAGCATTTTGGTCGCCCTCCTCTGGACTTGCTCCAGCATGACCATGTCCTTCTTGAATTGGGGTGCCCAGAACTGGACACAGGATTCAAGAGGAGGCCTAACCAAAGCAGAGTAGAGTGGTACCAGTACCTCCCTCGATCTAGACACCATACTCCTATTGATGCAGCCGAGGATTGCATTGGCTTTCTTGGCTGCCGCATCACACTGCTGGCTCATGTCCAGCTTTGAATCATTTAATTTCCTTCTAACCTCACTGTTACACTCCCATTCACAATCATGAGTACTGTATAATACTTGAAATTCTGGATAATGGTCCATACCCCAATGGTGATGAAGGCTGGAGTCCACAAAAGCTCACCTGTCAGTCCAGGCTGAGAACTGTGTGGCCCTCCACATGCTCTTGGACTGCAACTCCCATATGCTGGCCAGGGTTGCCGGGATTTGCAGTCTAACATCCTCCAGAGGTTTACACAATTCCTACTTCTGTGTTACTTGTCTCTAATATTTTAACGAAGTACGTCAGTCTCAGTACCACACAAAATTCCTTACGAGTCCAAATTCATGGAGATTTTGTCAGCCACGGCCACTGTTTTCTATGGCATTTTTATGCAGAAATTGCAGAACTGTCTTCCCGGAGCATCCCATGTGTGCTGAGAGTGACAAGCATTTTCCATGATCTGGTAAAACGGAGAAAAACAAAACTGAAGCACATTGTGATTTTTTTAAAATGAAACTGTTAAGCGGAAGAAGATACCAGCTGGAAGCCAAAGAAAAGAGCTGGCAGAGAATAACAGACCCCTGCCTTCAAGTGTTTTATCTGGAAAGAAAGAAATGCATCAACAATAGCTTGGCCGTTCAGCAGAAATCCAGAGGTAGTTGCTCATAATAGTCTACAAGCATACAGTAACCACAGCCGTCACCATGGTGTGGATATCACATCCCGCAAAGTCCTGAAAACAGAGAAACTGGAGGGCAATTCAGGGCAACTATTTCTAAAGCCACTTTGAGCACAAACAGTAATTTAATACAGGCAGGCAATCTTTCTCCTCCTGGCAGAACTTCCTGATATGTATGTAAATGTATGTATTTATGTACTCATGACAATATATTTCCTGAACAATAAGAAAGAAAGAAAGAAAGAAAGAAAGAAAATTATTATTATTATTATTATTATTATTATTATTTATTTGTATCCAGCCTCTCCACACGGAACAACACGAAATACATTATACATTACAAATAGCATGTATTTCTATACCGCTTATCCGCTAAGTGCTCTCTAAGTGGTTTACAATGTGTATTTAGCTAATTACCCCCAACAAGCTGGGTACTCATTTTACCGACCTGCGGAAGGATGGAAGGCAAAGAAAGAAAGAAAGAAAGAAAGAAAGAAAGAAAGAAAGAAAGAAGGAAGGAACCCATCAAGGGAAAAAAGAAAAGATAGAAAAACCAGAAAATTTTATGGAACCTTAAAGACTAACATATTATTTGGCATAAGCTTTTGCAGATTGCAGCACCCAAAGTCACAAAATCACAAGCCAGAGTGCTCTCTCTCTCTCTCAATCTCTCTCTTTTTTGGACTATATCTCCCAGGATTCCATGGCTTGCAGAGGCATTCTGGGAGCTGCAATCCAGAAAAAAATGTTTCTCAGCTCTGGCCACTGGCCAGCCTTCCTTCCCACTTCTACCTCCACTCTGCCTATCTCTGCCCTGAATCATGGTCTTCTATGCCTCTCCAACCTCTTAAAATGCTCCTTCCCTCTTTCTGTCCCTTCAGCCCTGAGGTTAAGAACCTGTGGCCCTCTACGTGCTGAACTACTACAATTCCCATCGCCCATCACCTTTGGCCACTGTGATTGGAACAGAAGCCTCAACAACATCTAAGCCAATCTCCATTGAGGCAGCCATGTTATGTCCCACACATCCAACCCAAGCCGGTCACAGAATCATAGAGCTGGAAGGGGCCCTATGAGCCAAGAAGTCCAACCCCCTGCTAAGTCCACGATCTCCAACTAAAGCATAGAATCATAGAATGTAGAGTTGGAAGAGACCCCAGGGGTCATCCAGTCCAACCCCATTCTGCCATGCAGGAACACCCTCAAAGCACTCCCTTGGACAGATGGCCATCCAGCCTCTGCTTAAAAACCTCCAAAGAAGGAGGAGACTCCACCACACTCCATGCAGGCAGCTGATTCCTCTGCTGGACAGCCCTGACCATCAGGAAGCTCTTCCTGAGGTTCAGGTGGAATCTCCTTTCCTGCAGCTTGAATCCATTGCTCCTTGTCCTGGTCTCTGGAGCAGCAGAAAACAAGCCCTCTCCATCCTCAACATGACATCCCTTCAAATATTTAAACATGGCTATCATGTCCCTTTTAACCTTCTCTTCTGCAGACTAAACATACCCAGCTCTCTCAGTCTATCCCCAAAAGGGAGCTGTCCAGCCTCTTTTGGAAGACATCCAGAACTCAATGCAGCACTCCAGATGAGACCCAACCAGCACAGAATACAGTAGGACAATTACTTCCCTCAACCTATCAATAAGAACTACTGTAATTATAATTTTCTCAGAAGAGTACATCTAACCCAGACCCCAGAAAAATTACTTTGGGGAGGCTTCAGCTCTTAGAACCCCCAATCAGCTAATGGCTGCTTTTCCAAGCTCCCAGTGGAGAAGATGATGCCTAGTCACCTACTCCAACTGTTGATGGGTAACCTGCTTGCTCTCTCTTCTCCCAATTTTTTTAATTGGGCAGCCCTTCAAGTAAGTCCTGTCCTTGGTAAAGTAGGACACACAGCCAGCCTTGGGAGCAGCCACTGGTGGAAAAGGCAGGAAAGAAAAGAAGGAAAAGATGACGCAATGGTTTGAGATGAACCAAGACATGGAAGATTGTTGGGGCTACAGCCTTGTGGATGTAAAGCTGCATTCTCCTAAAGATCATTCAACACGGAGTAGTTTTCCCCTGAAGACCATTGATGTTCCCCATCAATTCATCCAAATTACTGTTTGGAACATAAGTTGAGACTCTCTGGGATGTAAAAATCAATCAAAA
This sequence comes from Ctenosaura bakeri, assembly GCA_948474755.1. NCBI lineage: Eukaryota > Metazoa > Chordata > Lepidosauria > Squamata > Iguanidae > Ctenosaura > Ctenosaura bakeri. The sequence goes on along the minus strand of CAOLHI010001351.1, from coordinate 482,508 downwards.
TACACTTTTTTCAAAAAAATGTCTTGTAAAACAACTTGTAGTCTTGAGGACATTGGTCCCCTCTTTGCTATCTTCCTTTTACAGGCTTTTGAGAAATCAATGTTTTTAAAGAAAGACCTTTTAATAGGAAGCTGGACCAGTTTTAACTGTCTTTGTTTTACAACTGCATTTTAAGATTTTTAATCGTATCTTCAAGATTGCCTTTAACGTTACTGACAGTTTGAATATATTTTAATTTTAACCTTTTGCATGTGAGAGCTATAGGGTATTTGACTTTGCAAGCTACCTTGAGTCCTGGTTTTTTTTTGGGGGGGGAATAAGATATTAAGGTCCTCATTAAACTCATTAAAAATCTGCCTTAAAAACTATTCCAAAAAGCCAGCAGGAAGCAAATTCACCAAGGCTAAATCATGACCTGGACTCACTCTATAAGCCAAAAAGACTTAACTGAGGCTATCATACTTTGGATATATTATACGATGACACAGCTCATTGGAAAAGCAAATAATGCTTGATAAAGTGGAAAATAGTAGGAAAAAGAGGAAAGCAGTATTACAGAGAGATTGATTCCATCAAGAAATCACAGTTGTCCTGAGTTTACAGGCCAAGAGCAGAGTTCTTAACACCATAGTCTCTTAGAGATCTCCCATTCACTGGGTTGCCAGTGCTTGATGAAATAAAATAAAAGTTAAAATGCCCACAATTAAGTAGAAACAAAGATCAAAGTTAGGGAAAGGGAAGGTTTGTACGGGAGGTTGCTGGACATTAGAATAATAGAATCATAGAGCTGGAAGAGACCCCAGGGGCCATCCAGTCCAACCCCCTGCCATGCAGGAACACCCTCAAAGCACTCCCTTGGACAGATGGCCATCCAGCCTCTGCTTAAAAACCTCCAAAGAAGGAGATGTCACCACACTCCATAGAGGCGGCAGCAGATTCCACTGCCAGAGAGCTCTGACCATCAGGAAGTTCTTCTTGAGGTTCAGGTGGAACCTCCTTTCCTGCAGGTTGAATCCATTGCTCCTTGTCCTAGTCCAGTGGTTCTCAACCTTCCTAATGCCGTGACCCTTTAATACAGTTCCTCATGTTGTGGTGACCCCCAACCATAAAATCATTTATTTATTATTTACAATGCCTCCCCACCGGCAAAGGCCGCCTCGCCAGCCAGGAACAGGGGGGTGGGCAGGGAGGGAAGAGGAGATGCGCATCTCCCCCGGGAAAAAACTCCGAGAACCGCCCCCGGGCTCTGCTTCTACTTCGCTCTCGTTTCCGCTGGGGGGGGCAGTGTGGGAAAAGTTTCCAGAGTGTCGACCCTGGCTGGGGGGGGGGGAGGAATCCCAGCGCCTTTGTCTTTTGCGCCGGGCGCAGCTCGTCCTCCCAGAAAAGCACTGCCTTGCGGCTCCCCAGCCCTTCCACAGCGCCCCCCTCCATGGTGAGTGGGGCAGGGGCTGTAGCGAGGAGGGGGCCTGCCCCCATGCTGCCCTCGCCCCCCCCCAAGCTGGCCCGTCAGATGGGAGGTTCTCCTGGTAATGGATAAGGGGAGCGATTTCAGTCCCTTCTGAACAGGGGGCAGGAGGACACGAGCATGTGGCTCGCGCTTGCACACCACCACCAAGGAGGAAATGGAGCCTAAGACCATCGGAAATACATATTTTCCGATGGTCTTAGGCAACCCCTGTGAAAGGGTCGTTCGACCCCCAAAGGGGTCCCGACCCACAGGTTGAGAACCACTGTCCTAGTCTCTGGAGCAGCAGAAAACAAGCCCACTCCCTCCTCGACATGGCATCCCTTCAGATATTTAAACATGGCTCTCATGTCCCCTCTTAACCTTCTCTTCTGCAGACTAAACATCCCCAGCTCCCTCAGCCGCTCCCCATAGGGCTTCATGGCTTCCAGACCCTTCAACATTTTGGTTGTCCTCCTCTGGACATGTTCCAGCTTGTCGATATCCTTGACCAAGATCTTGAGATGGTACAGTAGAGAACAACTAACTTCAAAGACACCAACTCAGAAAAACAAATGCAAGAGAGTCTCTAACAGCTTGTCCAGGATCTAAGGTCATCCAGAGGAGCTCTTCCTAGCGACAACAAGCACATTATGGGCCAAGAAAGGAGAGACTCCTTGGTTGTGACACCCCAAATGTGGAACACCCTCCCCGGGGAGACACACGTGGCATCAACCCTGGAATTGTTTTGGCAGCTGCTCAGAGCCTTTCTGGTCGGCCTGACATTTATAACTGTCTGATTCCAATTTTATTAGATTGGCCACTTTTGTTTTATTAAAACATTGTGGGTTTTTAAAACTGTTTTATTGTTTTAATTGTTTATTTCTGTTCTACTTGTGTGCTCCCCTGGTGTCCCTGAGGGATGAACAGCTGTTTTGAAATATAAAAAATAAGATAAAAGGTTAGCATCAGTGGAAATAAAATACAGACTTTGGATCAAGCGTGGGTCCATTCAAAGCCATTTTTATTTTGCAAGGACGGTTTATCCAAGGATAATGTTCCAGTCGTACTTTGCACCCAGCTGCTCAGAAACATCCACATCTTCTTTCTTTCAGAGGTTTTTACCTCTCTCCTTGTTTCCTTTGGATGCCATTTGATGGAAGGTTTCCCAAAAAATAAAACATGCACAAACCAATGGAATAAACCCAAAGGAAGCCTTCAACGTCCCTCTGTAGGTGCAGCTGAAGGTAGACTTTTCTGCTTACACAGTGTGGCCTAACTTAGCTGAACTGCTCACAATTCCTAACCAAAATTTCTGGGAAAAGCAAGGACCACTGGAATTTATCGGTGGCCAGATGCTATTATAGGAGACTCGTTGTTCTTTTGGAAGAATCTCCCTAGGGCCAGGATACACAGAGATGCAAGCATTTTTGGGGTTAGCTCATGTTAGCTTCCCCTTCACTAGTCCCTCAAGAAGGACTACAAATCCCAGGAGACAGCTGATGCAGATCTCTGGGATCTTTATAGTAGGACCGCCTCACTGTGGCATAAAGTCCCTTTGGCCCAGAAATGATGTAAGAACCAGTGCAGAGATTCAGCAGGAGCAAAATTCATTCCCAAAGCACAGTCTTATTTGCCACTCTTGCAGTGGTCTTTTGTCAAACCTCTAGTTTCTTGTCCTCAAAGGCAGCACAAGGTACGTTCCAGTGATCCAACTAGGTGGTTACAGCATGGTAGAAGACCAAAAATAGCCTACCTCTCCCTGACTGAGGCCATGGTTGGCACATCATGACCTGGAGACCACATGCACCTCTCCTTTGTTGTCATTATGGGCTTACAAGTCAATTCTGATTTATGGCAACCCTCTTAGGGGTTCACTTGGCTTGCCATGGCCTTCCTCAGAGGCTGAGAGTGTGAGACTTTTGCCCAAGATCACCCAGTGGGTTTCCATGCCTGGCCAGGAATTTGAAACTGGATCTCCCAGAATCCTAGTCTAAGGCCATTTCCACACTAGACTGTTGTAGCGCTGTGATTCCACTTTCAACATCCGGCCGGCCCCTCCCAAAACTGCAAACCCCAGGATTCCATAGCATGTTGAAAGTGGAATCACAGCGCTATAACAGTCTAGTGCGGAAATGGCCCAAGTCTCAAACTAATAGACCATGCAGGCTACCCTTGAACTGTTTAACAATAAATGCCCATTTTTCAAAACTGCAAGTGGACTTCCCAAAAGGTTATTGGTTTTGTTTTGTTTCTCTATGAGGCCCTTGTCTCCCATGGTTCTGGTTCAGCACTCAAACCACTAAACCGTGCTGGCTCCGGAGACCCCTCTGCTAGGGCTTTCTTATTTAGGTTTACTCAGAGGGGGCTTGCATTTGCCTTCCTTTGAGGCTGAGAGAGAGTGTCTTTTCCAAGCCCACCCAATGAGTTTCCAGAGCTGACAAGGGATTTGAACACTGAGACCACTATGGCACACTAGCACCTCCCATGGTGAAGCTAAATCTAGGAAAACTCCACCCCAAATGCCAAGCCTGTTCCTTTGCATGAAATGCAAACCTGCCAAGGGTAAAAAGAATGCCACCACGCAAGACCACCCTTCATCTTCTGCTCTCAGCCAAACTGACCACATGATCTGGTGGTTATACCACGCTGTCAGGCATTTTATAGTCAATTACCAGTCCATGATGCTCATTCCTTCCCTCTAGACCTGTTCAGCCACGGTATTCTTGGAGTGGTTGTTGATTTCTATCAGCCGGAAAGCCCGCAGCATCACTGCCACCTGCAAACAGATGCCCTTCAGTATCTCAATGATGGGATAGATCAAGTTCCGGATGCTGCAGAGGACATTCAGCAGGAAGCTCAGCAGGGGATGCAGGATGCTGTTGAAGAAAGCTGCCAGGAAGGGTTCCAACATCTGTTCACCTATGGCAGTTAAGAGGCCCACCACCAGCCCCTGAAAGAGACAGAAGGGCACAAGAGGGAGCAGGCAATTCTTCCTCAAAGGGAATCATAGAGTCATAGAAACACAAACTCATAGAATCCTAGAGTTGGAAGAGACCCCAGGGGCCATCGAGTCCAAACCCCTGCTATGCAGGAACACCCATCAAAGCATTCCCCGCATATGGCCATCCAGGCTCTGCTTTAAAACCTCCAAGTAGGGTGGAGACTCTACCACACTCCATGGATGCAGGAGCAGATTCCACTGCCGGAGAGCTCTGACCATCAGGAAGTTCTTCTTGAGGTTCAAGTGGATTTTCCTTTCCTGCAGCTTGAATCCATTGCTCCATGTCCTAGTCTCTGGAGCAGTAGAGAACAAGCCTGCTCCCTCCTTGACATGACATCCCTTCAAATATTTAAGCATGGCTCTCATGTCCCCTCTTAACCTTCTCTTCTGCAGACTAAACTTCCCCAGCTCCCTAAGGTGTTCTTCATAGGGTTTCATGGCTTCCAGACCCTTCACCATTTTGGTCACTCTCCTCTGGACACGCTCCAGCTTGTTGATATCCTTTTTTAATTGAGGTGCCCAGAACTGGACATAATATTCCAAATGAGGTCTAACCAAAGCAGAGTTGAGTGGTACCAGTACCTCCCTTGATCTAGACACCATACTCCTACTGATGCAACCAAGAATTGCGTCGACTTTCTTGGCTGCCGCGTCACACTGCTGACTCTCCATATGACATGCTCCATATGACATGGCCTGCCATGAAGACTGGAGGGCCCCCTTCCCCAAATATTTTGTGCATATGTGGGTTAATGCTTTCAAGTCACCTGTCGACTTATGGTTACCCCATGAATTTTACAGGGTTTTCTTAAGCAAGGAATGTCTGTGCAGTTACCAAGGGATATCTTACAAGGACAGGAGAGAGATATGAAGGGCATCTTATGAAAGGCATTGTTGCTCTTGTTGTGTGCTTTCAAGTCATTTCTGACTTATGGTGATCCTAAGGTGAACCCAGCACGGTATTTTCTGGGGCTGAGAGTGAGTGATGCACCCAAGGTTACCCAATGGGTTTCCATGGCCAAGCAGGGAATAGTCCGAAGCTCAAATCACTACACTACACTGGCTCTATGAAAGACATTGCTCCAGCATTATTCCAAACAAGAGGCAGCCATGCTGGTAACTACTGGGACAAAACAAAATCCAACGGGCCAATTATAAAGACCAGCTAAAGTTCCACACTAATGCAAACTTTCACATTCTGCAGAACTCTTCATCAGGTCAGATGGTTTTAAAAAGGGTGAGAAGAAGAGAAGGAAGGAACACGTCTTTAAAAGAAACCACAGAGATAGAATCATAGAGTCTTAGACCTGGAAAAGACCCCCCAGGGCCATCTAGTCCAGCCCCATTCTATCATGCAAGAGTACACAATCAAAGCACTCCCAATGGATGGCTATCCAACCTCTCTTTAAAAAACCTCCAGAGAAGGAGACTCCACCATACTTATATGCATATTCCACTGTCAATCTGCTCTTACCCTCAGGAAGTTCTTCCTAATGTTTAGACAGAATCTCTTTTCCTAAAATTTGAAGCCATTGCTCCGTGGCCCAGTCTCTGGAGCAGCAGAATGCTCCATATGACACGGCCTGCCATGAAGACTGGAGGGGGCCCCTTCCCCAAATATTTTGTGTATATGTGGATTAATGCTTCCAAGTCACCCGTCGACTTATAGTTACCCCATGAATTTTACAGGGTTTTTTTAGGTAAGGAATGCTCAGAGGGGGTTTTGCCAGTTCCTTCCTCTGCAATATAACCTATAGCACCTGGCATTCATTGGAGGTCTTCCATCCAAGTACTAACCAGGGGTGATTCTGGTTAGCTTCCAAGATGAGACAGGATCTGGTCCCTTCAGGATATTTAGGCCCTGTTAAAGAGCTGGCATCGCTTCAGATATTTAAAGCTGGCTATCATATCACCCCTTCTCTGGACATACCAATACTCTACTGAAACCCTTCTTAAGTCCAGTTCAACAATGGAACACACTGCCTGGGAGTGTGTGGACTTGCCTTCTTTTGAGGTTTTTCAACAGAGGCTGGATGGCCATCTGTCAGATGTGCTTGGATTAGTGTGTTCCTGCAAGGCAGAAAGGGGTTGGACTGTTCTAGGGTTCTACAATTCTAAACCGTGGTGCCATTTCACATCTTTTGAGATGCAAAGCCCTGGAGGACTGCAGCCTAACTCAAGACAAGAAGCGACAGAATAACCATTGGCCATGCTGGCTGGGACGACAGGAGTTGATCTGGAGGGGACTGTGTTGGGCCATCTAGATTGAGGGAGGTACTGGTACCACTCTACTCTGCTTTGGTCAGACCTCATCTTGAATCCTGTGTCCAGTTCTGGGCACCCCAATTCAAGAAGGACATGGTCAAGCTGGAGCAAGTCCAGAGGAGGGTGACCAAAATGGTGAAGGGTCTGGAAGCCCTGTGAGGATAGACTTAGAGAGCTGCGTATGTTTAGTCTGCAGAAGAGAAGGTTGAGAGGGGACATGACAGCCATGTTTAAATATTTGAAGGGATGCCACGTAGAGGAAGGAAGGGGCTTGTTTTCCGCTGCTCCAGAGACCAGGACAAGGAGCAGTGGATTCAAGCTGCAGGAAAGGAGATTCCACCTGAACCTCAGGAAGAACTTCCTCACCGTCAGGGCTGTCCGGCAGTGGAATCTGCTGCTTCAGAGTGTGGTGGAGTCTCCTTCCTTGGAGGTTTTTAAGCAGAGGCTGGATGGCATCAGTCCAAGGGAGTGCTTTGAGGGTGTTCCTGCATAGCAGGGGGTTGGACTGGATGGCCCCTGGGGTCTCTTCCAACTCTACATTTCAATGATTCTATGATTCTATGATCTAATCTAACATTGAATTGGAGGAGGTAATAATGGTAGTAAAGGGAAGAGTCTGGGCAAAAGTTACTGCATATATCCAGGTACTAAAGAAACTTCTACCAATAATGATAAAGTAAAACTCCTTGCTATTTCCTATATGCAGGCATAGCTCAGTTAGAAGAGCTTCTGACAAAGAAGCTTCTTTTTATGAACTCTTTCCTCATCTTATCTAGCTGGAAGTTTTCTTTTTTTAGTTGAATCAGTATTGGGAAGATAGTGAAGGAAGGCTCAAGAAACAGATTTGAAATGTCAGGATGCCTGCAGTAAACAATGCAATAAAAGCCTGAACTTGGGAAGAATGGGATTCTACTCTCACTTGTACAAGGCTTACAGGGCCTGGCTATTTCACTTCACACCTTCCTAGTGCTCATTGGGATTAAAAAAGTTTGCTGAAACATGTTCAACCGCCCTTCTTTGCTTGCTTGTGCAAGAGAAACTCATCCCTATCCCTGTTCTTTCCATGTTTTTTCTGCCTCTGGTACCAAATATTTCGTTGAAGAGCCCTCTGCGTATTTCCCATAATTGGATGAACTAAACTTATAGGCACAGACATAAAATAAAGAAAGATTATTCTCCAACAACAGGTTGCCTTCCCCAGCACGCTGGTCTTTTTCAAAAGAACTGAAAACCTAATGCATCTGACTAGATCAGTGGGTCTCAACCTTCCTAATGCCGTGACCCTTTAATACAGTTCCTCATGTTGTGGTGACCCCCAACCATAAAATTATTTATTTATTATTTACAATGCCTCCCCCCCGCCGGCAAAGGCCGCCTCGCCAGCCAGGAACGGGGGGGGGCGGGCAGGGAGGGAAAGAGGAGCCGCGCGTCTCCCCCGGGGAAAAACCTCCGAGAACCCCCCCCCGGGCTTTGCTTCTGCTTCGCTCTCGTTTCCACTGGGGGAGCAGTGTGGGAAAAGTTTCCAGAGTGTCGACCCTGGATGGGGGGGGGAGGAATCCCAGCGCCTTTGTCTTTTGTGCCGGGTGCAGCTCGCCCCCCCTGGAAAAGTGCTGCCTTGCAGCCCCCCGGCCCTTCTGCAGCGCCCCCCTCTGTAGCGAGTGGGGCAGGGGCCATGGCGAGGAGGCGGCCTGCCCCCCGTGTTGCCACCGCCCCCCCACGCTGGCCCGTCAGACGGGAGGTTCTCCCGGTAGCTGATAAGGGGAGCGATTTCAGTCCCTTCTGAACAGGGGGCAGGAGGACGCGAGCACGTGGCTCGCACTTGCGCACCACCACCAAGGAGGGAATGGAGCCTAAGACCATTGGAAATATTTATTTTCCGATGGTCTTAGGCGACCCCTGTGAAAGGGTCTTTCGACCTCCAAAGGCGTCGCAACCCACAGGTTGAGAACCACTGGACTAGATAGTCCCTTATTTCCTTATAATCCTTTCGTGAGATTCCTTTCCTTAGTCTAACATGGGCTCTTCTCCTTCTTTATCTCAGACGCCTTCAGTTCTCCCTCTTCTCCCTTCCCCTTGGCTAGGGTCAATCCAGTCTCTGGACTGAGTCATCCCTTTCTACGACCTGACCATTTCGGAATTAATGCCCAGGAACACACTTACTTTGTCCACTGAGGTATACATGTATATTCAGATGCAGTTTTTCTGAATATCCTCTGTGTTAAAAAGAACAGATCTACAATGATGGGGAACCTTTACTGAAAACAAAAACGCTGACATAGTCTCTCAAAGATTGAATGGGAAATCAGATGATGAAATTCAGAAAGAATGGCAAATTGTAGGTGATTGCTGGGTGATGCCTGATAGAAGTCTATAATTCATGATAATATGGAAAAATTCATTGTGATGATTACGGTAGATATCATGAAGCAGGAATATGGGAAATGAAATGTGAAGTTCCAACATGTAAAATAGTTGAAAAATGCAGTACAATGATATAACTATGTTAAGAGATATTGGAAATGAAATCTAGATCAGTTTGGAAGAATCAAGAAATAATTCAAGTAAAATAGCAACAACAAATGTTTGTTTTATCTGTGAAACTTTAATAAAATGATTTAAAAAACAACAACAGATCTACTCCCCATAGGTAGCTGCAAACATAATTTGGGCCCTTTTCAAGATCAATCTGATTTTTCTGAATAAAGCACTTCCACAGAGCCACAATAGAGTCCTCTCACCTGGAATATGGATTTGCCAAGAAAACGGATCAATTCAAGCATGAAAAGCGTGGGTATGTTCACAAAGATCCTCAAGAAACCGAAGAACTCTTTCAAGCCTTGCTGGACGACTTTCTCAGAACTGTCCAAAACAAGAAGGAAAGGGGTTTAGCAGATGGAAACAAAGGGATTTTCTTTGCTGGTTTTCCTCTCTACAGGTTCCCAGAGCTAACAGAGCAATACCACGGTCTATAATCATAGAATCATAGAAATGTAGAGTTGGAAGAGACCCCAGGGGCCATCCAGTCCAACCCCTTGCTATGCAGGAACACCCATCAAAGCATTCCCAACAGATGGCCATCCAGCCTATAGCCCAGGCTTGTGAATTCAAACACACTAGGGCATGATCTCGTTATCTGGGCATAACTTTAAAATATATAAATTAAAAGTTTCCATCTACATTAAAACAATATATACAAAAAAGAAAGAAAGAAAATAAAAAATAGAAAATAGATGTAGGAAAAAAGGAGACAAAGATAATAAAAAAAATACAATAACTTTCAATTTTCTTTACAATAGTTATAAGTCTTAATATAAAAAATATTTCTTCTCCAACTAACTGATAGGTATTTTATACACTTCTTCCTGTAAATCAAACCTACTAATTATCAAAACCTACACTTATCATATTAATCTCTTTTTTCTGCAAAAAGGCAATCAAGGGTTTCTAATAGTTATCTGGGCAGAACTGAGTTCCTGGCAAACCAGTTTTAATTTTTAATTAACGGTAACATGTGGTAAACCAAACACTCTAAAACTGGCATGGGCAAGTGCACCAGGTCCAGGTGAGTGGGTCATTTCCTGCCCTTGGACCCTCAAAGGACTGCACGGTCTACCAAAAAAGTGGGCGGGGGGAACTATAAGTAGTTGGAAAACCTAATTTTGAACAACAAATTCTTGTTAAAACAGTTGGAACAGCAAAGGGAGCCCTTCACCAAGATGGCGAAGAGTTTGGAAGCCATGAAGCCCTAAGAGGAACGGCATAGGGAGCTGGAGATGTTTAGTCTGCAGAAGAGAAGGTTAAGAGGGGACACGATGGCCATGTTTAAATATTTGAAGGGATGCCATGTAGAGGAAGGAGAGGGCTTGTTTTCTGCTGCTCCAGAGACCAGGACAAGGAGCAATGGATTCAAGCTGCAGGAAAGGAGATTCCACTTGAACCTCAGGAAGAACTTCTTGATGGTCAGAGCTGTCCGGCAGTGGAATATCATGCTGCCTCAATGAAATGTGGTGGAGTCTCTTTTTTCTTTGGAGGTTTTTAAGCAGAGGCTGGATGGCCATTTGTCCAAGGGAGGGCTTTGATGGGTGTTCCTGCATGGCAGGGGGTTGGACTGGATGGCCCCTGGGGTCTCTTCCAACTCTATGCCCTATGAGGATAGACTAGTCTGCAGAAGAGAAGGTTAAGGGGGACATGATAGCCATGTTTAAATATTTGAAGGAATGTCATGTAGAAGAGGGAGTGGGCTTGTTTTCTGCTGCTCCAGAGGCTAGGACAAGGAGCAATGGGTTCAGGCTGCAGGAAAGGAGATTCCACCGGAACCTCAGGAAGAACTTCTTGACAGTCAAGGCTGTCCGGCAGTGGAATATGCTGCCTCGGAGTGTAGTGGAGTCTCCTTCCTTGGAGGTTTTTAAGCAGAGGCTGGATGGTCATCTGTCAGGAGTGCTTTGAGGGTGTTCCTGTGTGGCAGGGGGTTGGACTGGATGGCCCCTGGGGTCTCTTCCAACTCTACATTTCTATGATTCTATAATTCTTTGATTCTAAGAACCTATTCAAAAGGTGAATTCCCACTCCTAGAAGAGATAACTCATTTCTATTACCTCCCCCCACAAAAAAGGGCAGTCCAGGAAGACTGGAAGGGTTGCAGGTTGCAAAAATGGTCCTGGCACCACATTTTGCCCACCCCAGAAGATAGCATTCAACTGATGATCAGGACACAGATGGAAAGAAGGAAAGAGCTAGGAGTAAGTGAGTCACAAGAAGCCCCTGTGAAGGGAGGAGCTGGACAAGCCTTGCTTACAGTTGAAAAGTTCTTCCTAATATTTAAGTGGAATCTCCTTTCTTATAATTTTAAGCCACTGATCCTTGTCCAATGCATTAGCTGTATTTGTTAACTGTAGTTCTCTCCCACGATTCCTCAAATATCCTAATGATTTTTCTATTACTGTAGATCAGAGCTTTCCAAACTTTTCATGTTGCTGACACACTTTTCAAACATGCACCATTTCGTGACACAGTAATTCAGTTTTACTAGCAAACTGGAGGTTAAACTAACCCCTTATAAGAGATCCAGACACATACATAAATTGTAATAACAAAATGTATGGGGACACAACGTATCTCATGAAAACCTTTCATATATTTTGAAAAAATATATGATTTATAAATAATAACATACATTTCCAAGATTGTCAGCAACACACCTACACACTTCAGGCGATACACTAACGTGTCACGGCACACCATTTGGAAAGCCCTGCTCTAGATCATGTTCAGGCAATTCCCAGCACCAGCTACAACTTTTTATTCCCTCCCTGGAATGGATTTCTTTTCAATTCCAAGACATATTGGAACAAAAAAAAATCCTTCTTTTCTCCATTCTCTAACTCCTCTTTAAAAAAATTAGAGTTATAGTGCTATAGTACAGCTATGAATGAAACTGTTGCACAATAAGAGAGAAAAAAATGAATTCAGGAGAGAAAATTTCAGCAAACCATGCCTTGATTTTAATATATATATATATACACACACACACACACATACATACAATAAGAAGAACCAAAACTATCTTCCTCCCCCAAACAACTCTGGGTTGGATCCACAAAATTGCTAGAAGTCTCCCAAAAGTATAGAATGTGCAGATGCAGAGGTGACAAGAACTAGCAAAACTCAAGGATCTCTACTGTGGGAACTCACCCTCCTCCCAAGGCCCATAGAAACACACACATACAACAGCAACACCACTATGCAGTCTCCTTTTCTGAGAATTACAGATGCTGTTACCTTTCAGCCAGTTCCAGCATGTAGGTTGAATCACAGTCCCTCCCAGACTGGAAAGAAGGCTGATCTTCATGGTCTGTATATGCAGCTGAAACCACAGAAAAAACAAAATAATATAAAATAATATATCATAGAATCTTATAGTTGGAAGAGACCCCGGGGGCCATTGAGTCCAACCCCCTGTTATGCAGGAACACCCATCAAGGCATTCCCAACAGATGGCCATCCAGCCTCTGCTTAAAAACCTCCAAAGAAGGAGGAGACTCCACCACACTCCATGGAGGCAGCAGCAGATTCCACTGCCGGGCAGCCCTGACCGTCAGGAAGTTCTTCCTAATGTTTAGGTGGAATCCCTTTTTCCGTACTTTGAATCCATTGCTCCATAGTGTCCCAGGGCTTTTCTGCACTACACTGTTATAGTGCTATTACTCCACTTTCAACCCCCTATGGAATCCTGGGGCTTGTAGCTTAGGGAGAGGCATTTAGCATTCTCAGCCAGAGAGCTCTTTGGCCTCCTCAGGAAACTACAAACCCCCGAGTTCCACAGGGTGTTGAAAGTGGAATAATAGCACTATAACAGTGTAGGGCAGAAATGGCCTTAATCTCTGCAGCAGCAGAAAGCAAGCTTGCTCCATCTTCAACATGACATCCTTTCAAATATTTAAACATGGCTATCATATCACTTCTAAAACCCTTGTTTCGAAGCACAATCTTTCACTGCAGCAACAAGTCTCATTGCACATAGAAATAAAGCAAATCAAACAGATATAGAATCATAGAAGCATAGAAATGTAGAGTTGGAAGAGACCCCAGGGGCCATCCAGTCCAACCCCCTGCCATGCAGGAATACACATCAAAGCATTCCCAACAGATGGCCCTCCAGCCTCTGCTTAAAAACCTCCAAAGAAGGAAGAGACTCCACCACACTCCATGGAGTCAGCAACAGATTCCACTGCCGGACAGCCCTGACCGTCAGGAAGTTCTTCCTGAGGTTCAGGTGAAATCTCCTTTCCTGCAGCTTGAATCTATTAGTCTGTCCTGGGAAAACCTAAAAGAGATCCCAGGAGCCATTCAGTCCAACCCCCTTCTGCCACGCAGAAAGACACAAAGCCCTCTCAGCAGATGGTCATCCAACCTCTCTTTAAAAACCTTCAAAGAAGGAGACACCACGACACTCCATGGAGGCAGCAGATTCCACTGCCGGACAGCCCTGACCACCAGGAAGTTCTTCAATATAAATGGATTCTTGCTCAACAGATTAAAGATGTACAGATATGCCATAGTCGGTATCCACTGCCCATACTACCTGCTCCCTAATTCAACTAGGACTGTCAGTGAATACCAGTGGAGGTGCAAATGATCTTGAAAATTTGATCATCTCCAAATGTCATAGGGTTTTTACTAAACCATACTGATGCTATACAATTTTACTCCTTAATATCATTCCTTCTACTGTGCTGGATGGCTGTTTTCAGGGAATTCCTTACCAAAAAAATGCATTTATCTGTGTGGAAATGGATTAGTACAATCCCTATTCCATTTTTTTTTCTTTTCTATATTTTGCAGAGATAAAAGTTTAAGATCACAGCTGGCTGTCCAATTTGCTAGGATTAGGGGGCACAGAACCCTTGCAAAAGTGGGAAAATTGCAAATATCAAAATGTGTGTGGCTCTGGGAAGGGATCTGAGACATGGTAGGGAGAATGGGCACCCAGAGTCCAAACCAGGCCAGAAAAAGGAGAGGGAAAGCAAGTGGGTTGGCACGGTGGCCCAGTGCTTCCTCTCTCTTGCCCATCTTCTTCCTTGGGTGTGTGGAGGACACCAAGAGTGGGTTTGTGGTGCTGAGAAATCAGGCTGACCTCCATCCTTAGCTGCCCAGACAGTGGCTGGTGGAGATGGAGAAAGACCAGGTGGGTTTTTAAAGGGCTGCATAGCCTGATCAGAGCTGCTGAGAGGTAGGCCATTTCCGCACGAGTCTGTTCTAGTGCTATTATTCCACTTTCAACCTCCTATGGAATCCTGGGGTTTGCAGTTAGGGAACATTTCCGCACGACACTCTTATAGCACAATGATTCCACTTTCAACCTCCTATGGAATCCTGGGGTTTGCAGTTCCGGGAGGGGCCGGCTGGCTCCTCCCAAAACTGCAAACCATAGGATTCCATAGGAGGTTGAAAGTGGAATCATCGCACTATAACAGTCTCATCCGGAAATGGCCGTAAGGTTCCCCCAGAAAAGAAGCGCCCAGGTTTGAGGTGGGGCAGAGCTTGAAGAAACTCTCAAATAATCAAATTTGTGAAAGTTAAACCCGCAAATGTAGACGGCCAACTGTAATTACACCCCTCTTAAATAAATTCCTTGGAAGAACCCCTGAATGGTACTTGGTTTATCTGTTAGGAGATACTTAAAAATGTGTAACAGAAATTGCTGCAAAGTTCCTTTTCCCTGCTGCTAAGTTTTGTAAAATTATGACTCATAATTATGAATTATGACCTATGTAATACTTGGAGTTTATCTCCCTTCCTAAATTATACTAAAAGATATTAAGCCTATTATGTTTTTTAATTTTTTAAAAACAGTTTTTGAATTGATTTTACCCCAGTCTGTTTTATATGGCTTTGCTTTTCTATCACGTTTTGTAGGACAGATATCTTGTGTTCTAATGGTCAGTGACTGAACAATAAAGATTGCATTGAAAGAAGGCTGGTCTTCGCGGTCTCTCAAGCAGCAGAAACCGCAGAAAAACAAAAGAATATATTGGTGCAGCATAAACCTGTGCCAATTCTACCTGGGAAGAGGATGCTGAGAAGCATCCCAGATCCAAGAATACGAAGCCAACAGTTCCAGCAGAAAATGGCAACAAAACAAAGGAGAGGTTGCCCTCTCGTGGCAAAACAATATTTTGCAAGCATCCCAACCTGAAACTGTAAAAACAGCTGCAGAAAAACATCTGTAAGCCACCTGTTTATTATCTTGAAGCACCATATTTATTTGGATGAAAATACTAAGAGCACACCATGACAAGAGAACTTGACTAGAGCCAGTCAATGGCAGTTCAGGGAATGCTGTCCACGGGGGCCTTACAGCAAGGAAGGTTACAAACTAGAGGCTTAGAATCATAGAATCATAGAAATGTAGAGTTGGAAGAGACCCCAGGGCCATCCAGTCCAACCCCCTGCCATGCAGGAACACCCTCAAAGCACTCCCGACAGATGGCCATCCAGCCTCTGCTTAAAAACCTCCAAAGAAGGAGACTCTGCTACACTCCGAGGCAGCAGATTCCACTGCTAGACAGCCCTGACCATCAGGAAGTTCTTCCTGTGGTTCAGGTGGAATCTCCTTTCCTGCAGCTTGAATCCATTGCTCCTTGTCCTGGTCTCTGGAGCAGCAGAAAACAAGCCTTCTCCTTCCTCTACGTGGCATCCCTTCAAATATTTAAACATGGCTATCATGTCCCCTCTTAACCTTCTCTTCTGCAGACTAAACATACCCAGCTCTCTAAGTCTATCCTCATAGGGCTTCATGGCTTCCAGGCCTCTCACCATTTTGGTCGCCCTCCTCTGGACTTGCTCCAGCTTGTCAATATCCTTCTTGAATTGGGGTGCCCAGAACTGGACACAGGATTCAAGATGGGGTCTAACCAAAGCAGAGTAGAGCGGTACCAGTACCTCCCTCAATCTAGACGCCAGACTCCTATTGATGCAGCCGAGAATTGCGTTGGCTTTCTTGGCTGCCGCATCACACTGCTGGCTCATGTTCAGCTTGTGGTCTATGAAGACTCCTAGATCCCTTTCACACATACTGCTATCCAGCCACGTGTCCCCCATCCTATATTTCTGTATTCCATTCTTTCTACCTAAGTGTAGGACCTTACACTTCTCTCTGTTGAATTTCATTTTGTTTGCCTTGGCCCAGCTCTCCAATCTATCCAGGTCATTTTGAATTTTGTTCGTAAAAAGGGTGAGATAGGAGCAAGAGAGGGAAAATACAAAATAAAGGACAGTCAGAGAGAGGGAGAATAGGTTTTAGGGGCTGTGAATCCAGAAAGAGTTCAAGGAATTCATGTTTAACCTAATTGTTATAGAGGTGCAGTATCCCTTTTTTGGAAATCCAAAAGCCTGCAAAAACTGAAACATTTTATTGCCAGCCACCAGTGAAACAGCATTATCTGTTCTGGGTTTTGGTATGAATTTCAGAGGAGCTATTATGTAAGCGGCCACCCACGGGACTAGAATACCAGGAAGAAAGCAAGTTAAAACTAAAGCTAATCCTATTCAGGGCAGACACACAGAAAACAACAGGGGCCCTTTCCACACGGGGGTATTAAAATGGTGTAGCACGACCTCTGACGGAGGTCATCTACACCGTAAAATGGATTGGGGCAGATTACTTTAGTGTAAATCCACACCCCAATCTGCGCTAGAGCACCCGGAAGTGGCGGCGGCGCGTGCTTTTTAAAAACCACTTTTCAAGTGGTTTTTAAAAGGCATGGGGCGTGCAGCCGCATCGCAGCGCCCAGTGTGGATTTGCAGGTGCGCGCAAGGGCATGCCTGCAGATCTGCCAGGGGCGGGCTTACCAGTTGGCGAGCTTCTCTGGTTGGTGGAGAGCCTCCGCCAGTCATAAGCCGCCATTTTGGGCACGACAGGACACCGCGGGACGCCGACAAGTGTGGAGCAGCGAAAACGCGCTGCTCCACACGGTGATGGACTTACCGAGTTTCAGCGTGGCTTCCCCCATTTCTTCGCCCACGTGTGGAAAGGGCCAGGGATGTCAGATATGACTGCTTCAGATTCACTGATTTCAAAGGGCTTACTCAACAGGTGAGGTATGTTCTGCCATGCTGCCCCAGGACCCTACAAAGGGAGGAGGCAGGCAAACCTGGCTGAAGCTCAGGGGATGCGGAGAAGGGAAGGAAATGTTACAAAACTGAGGCTTGTCTTTGTCAGAAAGCAGATAGGAGAAAGCTGGCACAGAGATAGGGAACAGATTTCAGAGAAAGAGGAAGAGATGGAATAGAGACAGGGGAGTAAGACAGAGGAAAGGACAGGCTATGGTTTTGGGGAGCTGTAAATGATTTGATAGTCCAAAGATTAGTGTATTGTTTTCTTGCATCTTAATAAACTTCTACTTGTTTGTTTTTACAGTTATTTCTGTCTGTTCATGTTATGTTTGGTGGAGGGCCTGGTCACGCTTACTTCAGCGTACCCATCAAAACAACACAGCCACAGGTCGACAATAAAGGGTTCACCTTGAGGCCCAAATACCCAGGCCAGGAAGGGACTGAGTTGGGGTAAAAGGGCAAGATGAATGCCAGGAACCCAGCTTAGAATCATAGAATCACAGAAATGTAGAGTTGGAAGGGACCCCAGGGGCCATTCAGTCCAACCCCCTTCTGCTATGCAGGAACACCCTCAAAGCACTCCCGACAGATGGCCATCCAGCCTCTGCTTAAAAACCTCCAAAGAGGGAGACTTCACTACACTCTGAGGCAACAGATTCCACTGCCGGACAGCCCTGACTGTCAGGAAGTTCTTTCTGAGGTTCAGGTGGAATCTCCTTTCCTGCAGCTTGAATCCATTGCTCCTTGTCCTGGTCTCTGGAGCAGCAGAAAACAAGCCCTCTCCCTCCTCCACATGGCATCCCTTCAAATATTTAAACATGGCTCTCATGTCACCTCTTAACCTTCTCTTCTGCAGACTAAACATACCCAGCTCTCTCAGTCTATCCTCACAGGGCTTCATGGCTTCCAGGCCCCTCACCATTTTGGTCGCCCTCCTCTGGACTTGCTCCAGCTTGTCAATATCCCTCTTGAATTGGGGTGCCCAGAACTGGACACAGTATTCAAGATGAGGTCTAACCAAAGCGGAGTAGAGTGGTACCAGTACCTCCCTCGATCTAGACACCATACTCGTATTGATGCAGCCGAGAATTGCATTGGCTTTCTTGGCTGCTGCATCACACTGCTGACTCATGTTCAGCTTGTGGTCTATAAAGACTCCTAGATCCCTTTCACACGTACTGCTATCCAGTCACGTGTCCCCCATCCTATATTTCTGTATTCCATTTTTTCTACCTAAGTGTAGGACCTTACACTTCTCTCTGTTGAATTTCATTTTGCTCGCCTTGGCCCAGCTCTCCAATCTGTCCAGGTCATTTTGAATTTTGATCCTGTCCTCTGGGGTATTAGCAACCCCTCCCAATTTGGTGTCATCTGCAAATTTGATGAGCATGCCCTCTATTCCTTCATCCCAGTCGTTGATAAAAATATCAACAGTGGCCAAATATCAAATCTCCCTAGAAGCCAAGATGACTAGAACCATAGAGTTGGAAGAAGCCACAAGGGCCTTCAAGTCCAACCCCATTCTGCCATGGAGAAATACATAATCAAAGCACTCCCTCCGACAGATGGCCATCCAGCCTCTCTTTAAAAGCCTCCAAAGAAAGAGGCTCCACCACACTCTAAGTCAGCAGCAGATTCCACTGTCAAATTGCTGTTACAGTCAGGAAGTTCTTCCTAATGTTTAGGTGGAATCTCTTTTCCTGTGGTTTGAAGCCACTGCTCCATGTCCTAGTCTCTTGAGCAGCAGAAAACAGGTTTGCTTCATCTTCATAGAATCATAGAAATGTAGAGCTGGAAGAGACCCCAGGGGCCATCCAGTCCAACCCCCTGCCATGCAGGGACACCCTCAAAGCATTCCCTTTGACAGATGGCCATCCAGCCTCTGCTTAAAAACCTCCAAGGAAGGAGACTCCACTACACTCAGAGGTAGCAGATTCCACTGACAGATGGCCATCCAGCCTCTTAAAAACCTCCACTAAATTCCAAGGCAGTATACTCCACTATTGAACTGTTCTTACTGTCAGGTTTGAGGTGGAATCTCTTATAGTTTGAAGCCATTGCTCACTGGTGTCCTAATCTTTAGAGCAGCAGAAAACAGGCCTGCTCCATCTTCCATATGACATGATAGCTATCAAGTCATGACTAAACTGAAGCCATTTCTGCACTAGACTATTATAGCGCTATGATTCCACTTGCAACATCCTCTGGAATCCTGGGGTTTGCAGTTTCGGGAGGGGCCAGCCGGCCCCTCCCGAAACTGCAAACCCCAGGATTCCATAGGATGTTGAAAGTGGAATCATAGCGCTATAACAGTCTAGCGCAGAAATGGCCTGAGACTGTCATGCTTTGAACATAACATGAGAAGACCTAACTCACTAGAAAAGACAATGATACTTGGTAAGGTAGAAGCCAGTAGGAGAAAAGGAAAGTTTCATTACAGATGGACAGACAAAATCAAGGAAGCCACAGTTTCCCTGAGTCTACAAGATCTGAGCAAGTTGATAACAGGGTGATCTCTCATGCATAGGGTTGCCGTAAGTCCACATCAACTTGGCAGCAAGGACCAACAAGAGCAAACCAAGCCTGAACTCTCCCTAGAAGCCAAGATGACTAAACTGAGGCTGTCATACTTTGGACATATGAGAAGACTGGACATATGAGAAGACCTGACTCACTAGAAAAGACAATAATGCTTGGGAAGGTGAAGGCAGGAGGAAAAGAGAAAGTCTGCATTACAGATGGAGAGACTCATGGCTGCCCTGAGTCTGCAAGACTTGAGCTGTCGGGTAGCCCTCCATATTTCAGTTATGGGACATGTAGTAGGAGTTAATTAACTGCTTGCTTGTAACAAGGTATGGGAACCAGAGACTGTTAGGTACACAAAGCTAGGAATGTAGTGATAAGCACTGCCCAGCTGAAGCTGGCACTTCAAGGTCTCTCGCGAGTGGAAAGGGAAGCTATTTGCTTCTAAGGTTTGGATTTTGCTAATTGCTTTCAGTTCACTCACTGAAGTCCTGTACTATGCATCACACTCCTAATAAACAGTGTATTTGCACTGCTACATTTGTGTGTGTGAATTTGGTTCCTGACACGAGCAGTGCAGTTGATAACAGAGTGACTTGGAAATCTCTAATTCATAGGCTTGCCATAAGTCAACGTGATGGCAGTTAACCAATCACAAATGCTTCCCCATTCCTGGTATCTTGGTCAATAGCACCAGATGAACTCTTCCAGTTAAACACTCCTCTGTCCCACTCATAGCCTCTGCCGTCCACTTATAGTAACCTCTAGACGCTGCCTATATCTTCATCTTCAGCTAACGGAAAAACCCTACATTTTGCAACCAGAGGCTATGCAAATACAGCAAGCACCTGCAACAAGGGACTCCACAGTTTGGGGTTTTCCCAGTCATAAAATCTAGCAGAGCAAAGAAACTGGGGTAGCGGGGAGGATATAAAAACCTAAGATGCATGGAGGCAGGCACCCCTTCCAGCAGAACAAGCACCCCTAGTTCCAAAGAATCAAACCTAGAGTGAGGAACTCTGAAACACGAGGCACTCTGTGTGTGTTTTTGAAGGGCAAAAGACCTCTGGTTCTTTCAGTTCCTTACTGAGTTCCATTTTAGAGATCTGGACCCACTTCCTTCCTCTCACACAGACTGCTAGGGACAGTTCCTCTTCTTGGGAACAGAAAAAGTGTTTCCCTTTGTCACTCAGCAAAGGAGCCACTACGTTCTGATTCAGCAAGGCTAGGCAGTCTTCAGGCACTCAAGATCCTCTTTTATTTCTTTTTTTACTAGATTCCTGAGGTCAGAAACTTGAGCCAAAAGCAAAATGACGGGTCAGAAGGACAGAGCTAACTTTCTAGTTACAACCTCCCCAGCCCATGCACGGCAAACAGAGATGATTGGCACGGACAAGGACAAGTTCTCATTCTTGACATGAGAGATCGTGGTTTGTTGTTCTCCAAGACTCTGTTACCCTGTTCTCTGAGGGTCCCGGGAGGGGCACCCAAATAACCAAAACACAACACAACTTTGGGGGGAAATTAGCTGGAGCACTCACTAAAGCCAGCGAGAGGCAGGGTAACGTAGCAGGCTCTTGCAACCCAGCATCTATGGGGTCAGGTCAGTCAAGCAGTCAGACAGTTTTAAAATAGCAAATATGATGTTTTATTGAAAGACAAACAAACAGAAGAGACACCCCAATCACACACACTTAACGGAAGAATTGGAAAATAGGGATTTTTGGGGGAAATGGGTGATACGACACCTTTCTCGTAGTCCTGAAGAGGTTTGAAGATTGAGTTCGAGGATATGGAATCTCAGTACATAGGACTGAGGGGACGGCTCTCCAGACACAGCAGCAGCAAGGCTGGATGGAACTCAGGAGCGATGCAAGCGGTCCGAGGGGTTCAAGCGGTCCGAGGGGTCGAGCGGGCTCAGTTACTGGAACTGAGGGGACGACTTGCCGGACAAAGTGGCAGCAAGGCGGGATGGAAGTCCGGAGCGATCCAAGGTGGTCTCGGAATCGGGGGGTTTATATAGGGTGAATTGTGACTGCAGCCCATGCCTTACTCTGTGAGAACAATGCAAGTTTGGAGTGGGACAAAGCTTTGGAAAAGGTCAAGTTTAACATGATCGGCTTAGTGCTGAATCAACAACAGTGTAGCCAGTATGCAAATACAAGGTGCTTAGCTTGGCTTTGCAAGACTATCGGCTCAGAGCCAGGCGCCTTTCTTAGTGTCACACTTAAGCAAAAAGGTGTTTGCAGGGAGGTCCCTGAAGCAACGGATTGGCTCTGTTCTGCCTGCCTAGGTGGAGAATGGAATGTCCAGCAATTACCGGCCGCGCCTGTTTACATGCTTGTCCGGAGGCCTCGCAAACACGTGGAGCAGGGTGGCAGAGGAAGGCCGAATGGTTTTGATATCAAAACAATATCGAGTGCTATCGCCGGGTAGGCCTGGGCTGAAGTAACAACTCCTTGTCATCAACAGGCCTGCTCACATCTTGCAATCAAAGTCAACCCATCTGGGCAGCCTTCCTTTTTCCTTACTGTCTTCCAGTTTGGTGCTGTTGATACTGTGTGCCTTCAAGTCATTTCTGACTTACGGCAACTCTAAGGTGAACCTATCCTGGAGTTTTCTGGGGCTGGGAGTGTCACCCAAAGTCACCCAGTGGGTTTCCATGGATGAGCTGGGAACTGAACTCTGGTCTCCAGGATCACAGTCCAATGTTCAAATCACTACAACACACATTACACTTGGCCTTCCACATTCGCCAGGATTAGAGACCCAGGACCCTTGCAAAAGTGAAAAATTCACAACTAACAACATTTGTGTGTCTGTGGGAAGGGGGCTGAGGGACGGGTGGGGAAAGTGGGCACCCAGGGTCTAAACCACATCAGGGAAAGGAGATGGTTGGCATGGTTGCCCTGTACTTCCTCTCTCTTGCCCATCTCTGTCTTGGGTGCATGTGGGGCATGGGTACAGGGTTTGTGGTGCTGAGAATTTGGGCAGAGAGGCATCCTTAGCCGGCCAGGCAGTGAGTGGCAGAGGAAGAGGAGGACCAGAGGTGGGTTTTGAACAGCTATGCGGCCTGATTGGAGCCACCAAGAGGGAAGGTTCCCCCCAAAAAGAGGCACTTGAGGTGGGGGGCAGGGGTTGGAGAAACTCACAAATAATCAAATCCTTGAATGTCAAACCCGCAAATGTGGAGGGGTGACGGTATTGTCTCTTCTAATCAGTCCTGACATCTTGCGATGTGTTCAAAGTAGGATAGCCTCAGTTTACTCATCCTAGCTTCTAATGAGAGCTCAGGCTTGATCTGCCTTAGACCCATTAAATCCGGGAGGTTCACAGTCCAGGGTATCCGCAGAACTCTCCTCCAGCATCGCATTTCAAATGAGCTGATCCTCTGAGCCAGCCAAGGTACATACCATCCAACATTTCACAGATGAGAACTGCGACATGTGTGGCCAAGCAATATCAGAGAGTAGTCTACATGGCAAACTTATAAATGAGGAAGAATAGACAAGCTAAGACAGACCGCTGCAGTTTGGTTTTCCCTAAGTCTACTGAGAAAGGCAAGATTCTGCCTCCTCCTTTCTTTCCCAATCTGCTGAATTAAAAACTACTTTTGCACTTTGTACACAAGTTTGCAGCAACTGAAGTAAGCTGAGGACAAAGGGAGGGGGAAATATGGATAGCATGTTTTGTATAACTGTTATCACGGTTATCATATGTCTGATGAGAGCACTAGATATCCTTTTGATATCAAATAATTTGGCCTTTGCTTGACCTTTCTCTGCCACCCTACTCCACGTGTTTGCAGAGGCCCCCCGGACAAGCACGTCTGGGGCGCGGCCGTTAATGGTCGTACATTCCAAAACCCCATTCAGGCAGGCTTTAGGGAAAGACCCTCCGTTGCTTTAGGGAAAGACCCTCTTGCAAACCGGCTTTGCTCAGCACGAATCTTTACAAAGACGCACGGCCAAGTGCCGAGCCATTCCTTTACGTTGGACCATCAGCATACTGGCCACACTATTGTCATTGAGTGCTAAGCCCATCATGCAAAACTTGACCTTTTCCAACTCCTTTGTCCAGCTCCAAAATTCCTTTGTTCTCCCTGAGCATAGCATAGCCTGTAGGTAAACTCCACCCTATAAAAAGTCCCCACTTTTGGGAACACTTTGGATCACCCTGGACTTCCATCCAGCCTTGCTGCCACTCTGTCCAGTGAACTCCCATCAGCGAACCGCGCTGAGCTTCCATCCCTGCAACCTCATCTTCTCTCCAGGACTACGAGACCAGGTGTCGTATTACCCATTCCCCAAAGCTCTCCATTTCTATTTCTCAGTTAGTTAGTGTATGTCGTGTCTTTCGTGTTGTTTGTCCTCAATAAATACTATTTGTTACCTTTAAACTTGCCTGGCTACGCTCTCCAACCTGAAGCCGTAGACATAGGGTACAAGATCCTAGCTAAAGTTACCCTGCCTCTCGTTAGCTTGGGAGAGTGCTCGAGCTTAATTTCCCCCATCTTGTGTTTTTATTTGGTTATCTGGGCACCCCTCCCGGGACCCCCAACATACAGGGTAACATAACGATGGTTGATGTATAATGTATCATGCTTAATGATATTACCAGGAGCTGTCCTTTAACATCATCCTTGTGACATCACTAGGGCCCACCTCCTGTGATATCACAAGTGGTCATCCCTAGTCTCAATTTTAGCCCTAAAATCTCAAGTCCTGTGTGACAGATCCCCTTGCCAGGCTGGCCCTACAGTTCCAACCGTGGGTTTCTTTCAAGTTACGTTACTCTTTTTTCCCCTTTTAATCTCTTCCTGAATTGAGGACTTGGTCTCACAGTGACCCCCTATTGTGGACCAGTGGGTGTGTGGTTTTTGTGGGTTTGCTAGAGTAAGTGTGACCAGGTCCTCCACCAAACTCAATATGAACAAACAGAAACAGTGGTAAAAACAAATAAGTGGAAGTTTATTAAGCCACAAGGAAATAATACGTTGACCCTTGAACTACCAAATCATTCACAGCTCCCCACAACCATAGTCAGTCTTTCTCTCTATCTGAATCACCTGTCCCCGTACTGCAAGCCACAAGATTGTGAGTTCGATCCTGCTCGGCTCCAAGGTTGACTCAGCCTTCCATCCTTTCGCAGGTTGGTAAAATGAGTACCCAGCTTGTTGGGGGCATGTATAGAAATGTTTCGAAGTACATGCTATTTGTAAGTTCTTCGCCGCCTCAATCCATATGGAGAGGCGGGATACAAATAAATCATCATCATCATCATCATCATCATCTCTCTGAAATCTGTTCCCTACCTCTGTGCCAGCTTTTCCCTCTCTGCTTCCGACAGAGACAAACCTCAGGTTTTGTAACATTTCCTCTCTGCAGGCCAGAGGTGTATCTAGGGTGGGGCAAGTAGGGTACGTGCCCTGGGTGCCAATGCCAAGGAGGGCAAAAAAGCCAGGCTGGAAGATTTAGTGGTGGCGCAGGAGTAAGAAGCAGCCCCAGAAGTAGGGGCGCAAATTCCACCCTTGCCCTAGGCATTGTTTATGCTAGATGCGCCTCTGCCACAGGTTCCCCTTCACAGCATTTGCTAAGCCGTGACTGGCGGCCTCCAGCCAAGCTTCCCCAGCATCTCCCTTTGCATCTGGCATAGTCCTGACCTGGCAACCCTAACTCCCACACACAAATGTTGGCCACGCACACATATGAGTTACCTTCTGTCTGGGTTCCTCTGCTGACGGACTGGGTCCCATCTGGAGCCCCGGGTTCACGGCAAACATCCAAGCTGCTCCACTCTGATCTCTTCTCGGCGTGGGGTGAGCCTGACTTAGCTGGAGGTGGGGCATCTCCTGTGAGACCAAGACAGAGCCAAGCATTTACACCAACGGCATTTTAATTTGGTAAGGGCCATTACTCTAATGGCTAAAGCTGGGCCTTGGATTTTTTTTCCTAGATTATTTATTAATTAGATTTCAAACAAACCAACCAACAGTCAAATTCACAATTAAACTTACTGTTACAATCAAAGAAATACATGTTCAAAAAAGAAGAAGAAAAACTAAAAATAAAACTAGAACACGATACTAGCACCCTAAACTAAAATGCTAAATGCTAACTTACTAAATCGCAAAAGGGCTCTGACACCCGCCCCACCAAACCGAAATAAAAAAAAGGAAAATTAAAAAAAAAAATATTTTACCATTACAGATCCAGTTAAGTAATCCTGCTAATTACTAATTCCTTAGTCACGATTTATGGCATTCTTAGATTGCTGGGCATTAGATTTTCACAGCCCCTATTTTATGGGGGTGGCAAAAAGCAAACACACCGTTGGACAGTGATACAGCTACATGTTCTTGTGCTTGAAGAAGTTACATTTTTGGACCAAGAGCCCCCATAACCACCAGCTAACCTGACTACCAGGCATTCCTGATGCCAGGTTAGGTCCCCTACATGCAGTCCAGGTGCTGGTTTAGGGATACTGGGAGTGTTAATCCAGAAAAAAGGGATTTTTCCAAGCTGTCTGCCTGCATGGAGTGGACCAAAACTAATCTGGCCCAATACGGCCGGCTGTAGGTCTCTAAGAACAGGTTTGAGTTAAACTGCAGAAATTTTATGAGCAGCAGACAGATCTCTCTCACATTACAATGGATTCAAATTACAGAAAAAGAGATTCCACTTAAACCTTAGGAAGAACTTCCTGACAGTAAGAGCAGTTCAACAGTGGAATATGCTGCTTCCTGGAAGTGTGGTAGAGTTTCCTTTTTTGGAGGTTTTTAAACAGAAGCTGGATGGCCATCTGTCAAAGGGAGTGCCTTGATTGTGGCCATTTCCGCACTAGGCTGTTATAGCGCTGTGATTCCACTTGCAACATCCTATGGAATCCTGGGGTTTGCAGTTTCGGGAGGGGCCGGCCGGCCCCTCCCGAAACTGCAAACCCCAGGATTCCATAGGATGTTGCAAGTGGAATCACAGCGCTATAACAGCCTAGTGCGGAATCATCCTGTGTCTTCCTACATGGCAGAAGGGGGTTGGACTAGATGGCCCCTGGGGGTCTCTTCCATCTCCAGGATTTTACACAGTTATAGCACTTTGATACCATTCTAACTGCCACAGCTGCATCCCATGGAATTCTCGGATTAGTAGCACAATGGGGCAGTAGAGCGCTTTGCCCAAAATGTCTAAATGCCCCTGCCTAAACTACAAATCACGGGATTGCATGGGATGCAAACGCAGCTATTAAAGTGGCATAACCATCTGGGGTGTCAACCTGGTAAGGTTTATTTGGTGTAAGCTTTCATGGACTGTGGATTGCCTTACTCAATGCAGCCAAAAAAAAACAACTCTAGGATGATTCTGACCCGGAGGAGGTGAAATCTTCCTGTGGGCATACACTATTCTAGTGCAATTAGTCCACTTTCAATCTCCTATGGAATCCTGGGGTTTGCAATTTAGGGAGGGGCACTGAGAATTCTCAGCCAGGGTGCTCTTTGGCCTCCGGAAACTACAAACCCCAGAATTCCACAGGAGGTTAAAAGTGGAATAATAGCACTATAGCAATGTAGGGTGGAAAGGCCCCATGTCTCCCACCGAGCCCTTTCACACTATCCAGTTATAACACTATGGCCATTTCCGCACTACAGTGTTAAACTGCTGCTATTCCACTTTCAGTGCCCTGTGGAATTCTGGGGTTTGTAGTTTACTGAGACCAAAGAGCTCTTTGGCTGAGAATTGGAAGTGCCCTTCCCTAAACTACAAACCCCAGAATGCCATAGGAGGTTGATAGTGGAATAGCAGCACTTTAAAACTATAGTGCGGAAACGGTATATGATTCCACTATAACTGCCATGGCAACATCTTACAGGATTCTGAAGTTTGCAGTTTAAGGAGGGGTATTTAGAATTTTCTGCAAGAGGGCTTTAATGCTTCACTAAACTACAAATCCCAGGATTCTGGAGAATGCTGCCATGGCATTTCCAAGAAGAATCCCATAACATTTCCGCACGACACCTTTATAGCGCGATGATTCCCCTTTCAACCTCCTATGGAATCCTGGGGTTTGCAGTTCCGGGAGGGGCCACTTGGCCCCTCCCGGAACTGCAAACCCCAGGATTCCATAGGAGGTTGAAAGTGGAATCATCGCGCTATAAGAGTGCCATGCAGAAATGGCCCCAGTGCTATAATGGTGTGGTGTGAAAGTCCCCTTCCCACCACTGGACACCTTTTAGCTGGAGAGCCATTCATTGGGAATGTTCTAGCAATGGACGCCGGCACCGAGCCTACAGACACCAAACTTCCTATATTAGCACAGGATTGGACTAAACAACCTTTAGGGTCCCCTCCAACTCGTAATTCTAAGTGTTTGTTGAGCAGGCCTACAAGTCATCACACCCACAATCCTTGTGATTCCAAATCTTAATTAAAACAAAGTGGGCAGGTACTAGCCCGTTATCTCTTTTCCAACACCAGGAAATAATTCCGCTCAACCCTTTCTGGGCAAGCGACATAAACCTCATTATCTGACTATTCCTAATATCAGAATGCCATGATCCCCCCTACCACGTTTTACAGCTTTTGCATGAATCACGGCCCAAATATATCCCCACGCCCTTGTGGGAAAGAGAGCATCCTTCTGCAAAGTTCAGAGGCTAAGAACCGGATAACATTAATTCCTCAACGATTTGCATTTCCTCATTCGCCCACATCCCCTTCCCATGCACCGGTGCTTCACCCATGCTTCCAGTCAGACCCCAAAAAAAAATCCCCACCCCACATATATAAAGACAGTCGCTTCTCTATTTCAAACTGAGCTTCTGTTCCTCAAAGCAAACAGCGGGGCCTCAAGATGAAGAAAAAAGCAGAAATATCTCAAAACGGAGCAGCAGATTTAAAGACTCCACAAGCAACTTCTTCTATTCAAAGTTGAAGCAGAGGTTTGTAGTGTCACACACATCTTCCAAGGACAGAGTGTGATTCACACACCATGCCGAATCACAGAACGGTATCACCGAGCTGGAAGGGTCCCGTAAGCCATCTAGTTCAACCCCTTTGCCAGTGCAGGGAATCCAGTGCTTATCGATTAAGAGGTGCCATGATAGCCATGTTTAAATACTTGAAAGGATGTCATACAGAGGATGGAGCAAGCTGGTTTTCTGCTGCTCCAGAGACTAGGACACGG
The DNA here is from genome assembly GCA_948474755.1 of Ctenosaura bakeri. Taxonomy (NCBI): domain Eukaryota; kingdom Metazoa; phylum Chordata; class Lepidosauria; order Squamata; family Iguanidae; genus Ctenosaura; species Ctenosaura bakeri. The sequence goes on along the minus strand of CAOLHI010001351.1, from coordinate 453,478 downwards.
AGCAATGGCTTCAAACTTCGGGAAAAGAGATTCTACCTAAACATTAGGAAGACCTTCCTGAGGAATAGTGGAATACGTTGCTGCTTTAGTGGAGCGTGGTGGAGTCTCTTTCTCTGGAGGTTTTAAACAGAGACTGGATGACCATCTGTCAAAGGGAGTGCTTTGATTGTGCCTTTCTGCATGGCAGAGGGTTGGACTGGATGGCCCCTGGGGTCTCTTCCAACTCTATGATTCTATAGTCCTTTCCGCACGACACTGTTATAGCGTGATTATTCCACTTTCAACCTCCTAGGGAATCCTGGGGTTTGCAGCTTTGGGAGGGGCTGGCCGGCCAGGGACTCTCATGTTCAGGGGTGGCCTGGATCTGCCCCAGTTTTTAGCCCCAAATTTAAAGGAGCCGAACTCTAGTCCTCAACTAGCTTCAGCACCTTGGCCAGCAACATTTTATGGATTGATGTGATTAATACTCTGCTTTTCTGCAGGCCTGGGATTCAAAAGTGACTTACAAAATAAAGGTTTAAAAATAGTCCAGCTGAAATTGTCTTTATAAAAGTCAACAGACAATTAAACAAAAAGCAGATAGCTGACACGGACCTAACTGAAAGATAAAAAGATGAAAGCCCAGCCCATTCAATGCACTCTCCTGCCCCGTAATTTAAACACCAAAGACCTTCTCCGGGTTGAAAGAGGGCCCAGAGGGGAGGCTAAAAGTTCAGGTTTAAGCTTTGATTTGAAAGTTCAGACTAAACCTCAAAGCGGATTCACTCACACTCACACACACAGTGAAATTGCAGCCACTGCTTGTGATCTGAGCTCTTGGCTTCTGAAGAAAGAAGAAAGGAATGATCTAGGACAGTAGTGTTTAAACCTGGGGTTCACAGACCCCCAGAGGGTTGTGATGTCCTCACATGGGGCCCGCAAAGGCTTGAAGAAATGTTATGAGCTCTTACAGTTAAAACAGAAAAGGAAGGAAGGAAG